>CM065675.1:2393384-2858384 GCA_033220385.1 Triplophysa yarkandensis
TTAACAAGATGCATGTAATATCTACAAATCTGAGCCTCCTTTCAGATTAAGGTAAAATTGTGAGTCCTGTTTGTTAGAAACAAGGGAAGTCAGAGCCCCCATTGAACACAGTCGATTACAGTTTCTTTAATCACTTTGGCAAGCTATGAAGCTCAAAGCACCTTTGTACAAAAATGCACAAACGATTGCTCACAGATCTCACGAGCCCCGTACACAGCCGAAGCATTCTTCTCTTCGTGTGATTTTATATGACAAAGGATGACTTGTGTCGGAAATGTCCCTGGAGAAATGATAAAATACAGTTTTAAAATCTATGAAAAATAAATCTCTTGTATCGTTATTTTGAGGGTTCAACTCGTACTAAAAAAATAAATCTGCAGACACTGTAATTCAATCTGAGAAGACACTGAACTGTGCAAATCATGGATAATATTACACTCGACCATGTAAGACGTTGCACCAAATGTTGAAACAACGACAAACTGAAAGTGATGAGGATTTTCTTTCATCCTCTTTTTATTTGTATGTCTTACCTCATCTGGACTGGCGTAGTCCGTCCTATTGTCATGCTGGGGTACTTTATAACTAAAATAAAACAGAGATTGTATCCTTACTTAAGCAAGTCTCATGAAGATGACATGAAATGTCACACCGTATCATATGGCTGTCAGGTTTTGATTACTCACTTGTTTTCCCTTTGGTCCTTACAGGAACAGCAGCCGTTTTTCTGAATTTGGCAAATTCCAACAATGACAAATACAAATGCTGCCACTCCACCTAATACTTTGAGAAATATTCCCACAATATCCGGATCATCTAAAAAGCAGAAATTAGTGGAACTGTATTAAAATAATTAATTAAGAGACATTATTTTAAGGTAAAAATGGCTTAGTGATGGTTTATAATGCATATAGAAAGAGCCACACTTACAGACTTCCATGGGCTGTGGACTACACTTGGAAGTTCCTGCCTCGTTCTTGGCTTGGCAATGATATTCACCTGCATCTTCTTTCTTTACTGAGCGGAATTTCTTTCGAAAACAAATAATTGGTGAAATGCAATTTAATTTTCTTGGGAAAACAAAGGCGCATAACTTAAAGACCATGTGCAAGAAAGACCTTTGCTGAGTATTTTCTCCTTAAAACTGAAGTTTACAAAAGACAGGCAAAAATGCGATATAAAACGTTTCTGGTTAAAGGGATAGAAAACGAAAAACCTCTAGTTGTTACAATCCTGTATAATTTCAATATAAGTTCTTGGAGACCATTGACTACAACAGTAAGACAAATAGATTTGTTAAAATTACCCCAGAATTTTTGTTACCCCACATTCTTCATAATATCTAATATTTTGTGTTCTAGAGAATAAAGTAATTTCCCTACTATTGTAGTCAGTAAGATCCAACTGTTTTGTTATATGCATGTTTCCTGATATCTTTCTCTGTTTTGAGCAGAACATAGAAATGCACAGAGATCTATACAAGTATATAATGACAGAATTTTTATTTTGGGTTAAACTACTAATAATGACATTAAAGGGGAAGTAACGCGCTGTTTCATGCATTCCAAGTGCATTCGACTTATAAACATATTGAGTTGTTATGTTCAATGTGGTCCATTGGTTAAAAACCGAGTTAGAAGAATGACATAGAACCTGTAACTTTCTAATGGTCAAAAGTTGAAGATTTTAAAAAGATTTTGTAAAAAATTTGGACCATGTTGAGCATGACGATTCAACATTCTTAACAGTCTAAAGCACTTATAATGCATGACACCCCTCCTTTAAGTATGTATGTTTTGATGGATAAAATTATCGACCACAAGAGGACTTTAAAGGTCCAACTTACCAGGGATCCCGTCTCTGTGTTCATGACGTATGAAGAATTATAGAACTTGACGCTGGTTTTGGGGTCTTCTGGCAGCTCTTCATTGTTACGATACCACTGATACTGTGACTGAGGAAAGCCTTCGTTCTCAATGCAGCGAAGTTCCGTGGTATAACCAACTGTCACTGCATTCGGCACACTGCATCTGGGTACCATTGGCTTCACTGCAACACATTAGAGCACATCTTTGAGACCTAAAGCACTTCAAAATCAAATAGGTAATAGAATACTTTAAGTAAAAGATAAAGTTATGTGGATAATGACAAAGTATCAAAAGAGTGTTTCATCTCGTATCGAGATTATGTCACAAAGAGATTGGATTGCAATGCACGAGGCTCGCACACACCCTCTTGTAACTAAAATATTGATTGCTTTTGCATTTTTCTAGGATCTGTATTTAAGTGAAATAAGATTTTAAATCTATTCCGAAGGTTTTTCCAAAAATTCTGCACAAAATTTAAATAAAAAAAGGGGCGAAGATTCTATCTGGCCCTGATTATAAGACATCCAAAATGTATTAGATTTCTCTGTCCTCAAGATCACACAAACATCTTCTCTTGGAGTGTCCATTTCATTCAAATCGATAGATATAATATTTCAACATTACCTCTTACAGCGAGACTGATCAGTATTTCATCAAAAGGCTTCTGGTCATCGATGGCAGCGACCTCACATCGATACTGTGCCGAATCTGATCTACTGGCATTCAGGATCACAAGATTTGCCGGCTCTTTCAGCTTCGCCCGGTGTTCCAGATCACCTGAGAACATAAAGCTGCTTACATGAGTTTAATCTCGCAAAAAAACTGTCAACAAACAACGTTGGAATATTTTACCTGAAATTTTATTTTGGAAATACACATAGCTGGGCACGCCGTTTTTTATTTTCTTCCATTCGATTCTGGGATTGTTTGTAGAAATGGACTCTATCAAGCAGGTCAACTCAATTGCTTTAAAACAGGATGAGTTTTAAATTAAATCACTTGTACACAAATGAAATATTAAAAAAGATTTTCAAGAGATTTAACTTACAATCAAACTCATTTGCCCACACAGATTTATCAGTCGTTCTGAGTATTACAGCAAAGGTCGTACTGTGGCCTGCAAAAGACAAAAAAAATCTCTGTTAGGAATTTTGCATTATGTCATCATTTGTAATATAAGCAAGCATGGTTCCAATTTCTATTTCTATGATTAGAAACAAAACATCATGTGAAATGTACACCATGGCAGCCTGAAAATTATAATTCCAAAAATACTTTTATCTTTTCTTTTATGAAATATGAAGCTGTTGCAAACATACTGATTGTTCTCAGTGATGGTGAAACAAAAATCATCTATTGTCATTTCACCTGTGGGACTTTCCTCCACAGTACACAAAGGAAGATATTTTGAAGAAAGTTAGTAATTGAACAGCATTGGCACCCATTCATTTCTCTTTAAGGACACAAAACCATTGCAATTGAATGGGTCCATCACTGTTCGGTTACCACCATTCCTCAAAAGATATTTTGTGCTCTGCGGAAATAGGAACGCCATACAGGTTTGAGATGACCAGATGGAGAGTAAATGGCTAAAATATTTTAAAGAAGAGTTTTAAATAAAAAGTTCCGTCAGAATTCCTCCGTCTACTAGAGTACTTTATATACAATAATACATGGTTACTGTCTTTGAAATACTTTCCTTAGAACTGAACGAGTTTCGGATGAAAACCCATAAAGCCTCTGTGTTTCTGATTTCAGACTGTCAAACCAAAGGTCAAACAGTGTGACAAATGCACAAAAACAAACTCTCTGGCAAAGCCGAACTGTCCCTAGACTCCACTCGTATGAGAAAACAATTTGGGGTTTAAGACATTTGCTCTTTTCAGATGAATTTTCCACTCTTGTATAATCTGATGAAATCCACCGAGTGTATTTACAGTGATCCATATGTGATAATCTGGCTTTAGCGGCAGATGAAAACCTTATCATATGGATTTATATACAACATGATGAGACTAGTAAAGTTAGCCTGAGCCAAAACATGTGAAGTTTTACCATGACCTATACGCGGCAATAGGGGGTGTATCTGTTCTACATTCAGTTTTTATTGAATGGTTACCTCCAACTGAAAATTCTGTTATTATTTACCCGCAAGCTTGTCATTTTACTTCTGCTAAACAATTAGAAGATATTTTGAAGAATGCTGGTAAGTAAAAACCACAAAGTGGGACACAAAGCCAAGTCCATCGGGACCAACTGTAACCAACATTCTTCAAAATTTCTTTGTTTTCTGACGAAAGAAAGAAAAGCATAAGGTTTGAGGGTGAGAAAATGATCGAATTTGAATTTTGTGGTAAAACAGTTCATCTTTGCTCATGGGAGAACAGAGCGGACTCATATTGTCACAGCTGTATCTGATGGCTGTAAGGTTTCCGGTGACTTTCCCATCACATGCATCGTGATCTATTTTTACATCTGCTGTTGACATTTCCACATTAGATAAGCTACATTATCCAGCGCTGAGGATCATTTTAGAAATATAAGAATTCATGTCAAACCGAAAAACTGTACAAGTTAAATGGAAAGAGATATAAAAAGAGATGATGTTTAACATTCCCTAAAACATGCATGTTTACAAAAGTTTTCCCAGCTTTTCTCTCGATAAAACGGGACTCTTTCTAATTGACAAAAAAATACTCAACAAAGTGAAAGCTAAAGTTCATGCCATTTAAAAAACCGTTGGTATTCAAAGCACTCTGTTCGACAACCACTTCTTTGAGCTTTTAAAGAACAAGTGAGACAACAGATGAATAGAGTTACACCTCTTCACACATCAAACATGTCCTACAAAGCTTACATTGTGCTGACATTGAATATAAGATCGAGTTCAGTCCAGTCACAACTTCAAAATAATAAAGTTCACCAAAAATAAAGTCAGATATTTTTTATATCAATAATAGAATTAATAACTCAATAAAAGCCTGTTGTTGACGTGTACACCATTGTGAAGGCCATAAAGCTTGTTATGATTATGATTCTAAAACAAGAGAGCAAAATCAAAACAGGCATATCTAAAATATTGTGTTATAAATACCCAAAAGTGCATGCCACGAAACCATAAAAAGCTTGCTTAAGAAAAGAAAACAGATGAAAGATCCCTTAAAAGGATAGTTCACCCAAAACAAAAATACTCAACTTTGTGTTGTTCCAAATATGTGAACAATTCTTCTTTCTGATCATCACACAGAAAGATATTTTGAAGAATGCTTGTACAGGTAACAGTTCTCGAACCCCGTTGACTATCATTGACTGCCGATTTATATTTTGAATGTGGGACGGTTAAAAAGTTGGGGTCATTTGACTACCATTGACTGTCATTGTATGGTAGACAAAGCTTATACAGGCAAATATCTTCAGAAGAAATATACTAGAGAGTTAGTAATTCCTGATGCATTTTTCATCATAAGAAAAATAAAGTATAGAATATAGAGTAGAGTAGAATAGAGAAGAATATAATATAATATAATATAATAGAGTAGAGTAGAATATAATAGAACAGAATAGAGTAGATGAGAGTATATACAATAGAATAGAGTAGTGTATAATAGAATAGAGGAGAGTATAATATAATAGAGTATAATAGAATAGAATAGATTACAGTAGAGTATAATAGAATAGAATATAATACAGTGGAGTATATTGAAATAGAAGAGATTACAGTAGAGTATAATAAAATAGAGTATATTATAATAGAATAGATTACATAAGAGTATAATAGAATAGAATAGAATAGATTACAGTAGAGTATAATAGAATAGAGTATATTATAATAGAATAGATTACATAAGAGTATAATAGAATAGAGTATATTATAATAGAATAGAATATATTACAAAAGAGTATAATAGAATAGAATAGAAAAGAACAGTATAGAGTAGAGATTAATAGAATAGAACAGAATAGAGTAGAATAGAATATAGAATAGAGTAGAATAGAATTAAATGAATAGAGAATAAAGTAGAGTAGAGTAGAGTAGAGTATAATATATTATAATATAATATAATAGAGTAGATTAGAGTATAATAGAATAGAATAGAGTATAATAGAATATATAATAGAGTATAATAGAATATATAATAGAGTATAATAGAATAGAATAGAGTAGAGTACAATAGAATTTATAATAGAGTATAATATAATAGAATAGAGTATAATAGAATAGAATAGAGTATAATAGAATAGAAATGAATAGAGTAGAGTATAATAGAATAGAGTATAATAGAATAGAATAGAATATTATAGAATAGAGTAGAGTAGAGTACAATAGAATAGAATATAATAGATTATAATAGAATATATAATAGAGTATAATAGAATATAATAGAATAGAGCATAATAGAATATATAATAGAGTATAATAGAATAGAATAGAATAGTCCTTATGGGTAACTGGTGAATCAAAATGATATTTCCAAAAATGTAAAGAGCATCTCTAACCTCATTTCTATTAATTTATCCCAATGGACATTAGAACACAAGAGGGATAAATAAAGTTGAAATGAAATCTTGTGTTGAATGACATGAAGGCTAACGACAGTAGAGCAACGCTAGGGCTCAGCTACTGATGGAAACGAGTCCTGTACATGAGCAACATGAAATATAAAACCTTACTCACACAGAAGAGAAAAGAGCAGCAGGTGAACAGTTCGACACCCCATCGCCGTTTTCAACAAATTATTTCTATGCAGTTTTAGCTTTGCTGTGCAGACGATACGGTGCACGAGCCGCTGGATGCTGCCGCGGATGAGTTTCCATAGCTACAAGGACATCCGAGCGGAAGATAGGGGAGGGGCCAAGACAGCACATGGGCACTTCCGGTTGATGCTAAACATTTGTTTTAACACGTGTGTGGGGTTTTACAAAAGCTTTATTGCTTTTTATTTGGTAACAGAGGGTATTTGTGGTATTAAACAAATAATTTATAAATATATTTAATTTTTTGTATAGTATTTAAAAATGGATACTTATAATCAGTATGGAGAAGACATAAAATGTGCTTCATTTTCTTATTTGAACACAGAGTGGCAGTGTTGTTAAAGACAAACATAGGGGAACACTGAATGAACATTTCTATATTGTTTATATAGAATATATAATAGTATATATTATATTTATAATCATTTACAAGTTGGTGCTTTTATGGTTTTTAGAGTTACATTATTTTAATTTGTAGTAAGTTATAAATACATCATAAAAACATGTTAAATATGGGTAAACATTTTAATTAAAATCAGATATATGGGTAAAGTTGAATTATGATTGCATTATTACAGAGTATGAGAGGTTAGGATACATAACTAATTAAAAATCATCCACAGGTTTTCGATCAACTGGATATTTTATTTGTTTTTTTTACATTTTATTATTTCATGGGGGTCATTTGAGCGTGATTTTAATCATATTTGTTTAGGATTAATTGTAAAACATACTAGCCTTATGAGTCCCTGCTGAGCAATCTCACACCTTGAATGAAATCTAGTAACACCTCTTGTCATGTACACACTCACATGAGATTATTGTTTTTTTCCATTCCTATTTGTACAAATATTTAATAAAACACCTTTGGGGACCCACCAATAAGTTTAGTTCTTTAAGTTAAATTAAAGAAAATGTTATATTATGTATATTTTATTTTTATCATATTTATTTATGTGATAGAAGTGAATTTGGAAAATAATTATTTGTAATATAATAATCATTTATAATATTTACATTATATATATATATATATATATATATATATATATATATATATATATATATATATATATATATATATATATATATATATATATACGTTATGAATAAACGAATGGTCAATTCAGTTAAAATACTGTTTATATTGACTTTTTATTTTACTAATGAAGAATATTTAAACCTAAAAATGATGAATGAAGATGTTTAAATCCACTGGAATAGAAGGCTTGTCTTACTGCAGTCAGTCATTACAATATTGATCATAATGATGACAAACAACGACATAGGTGCGAAGGTCTTTTAGATTGAAAAAAAGGTCAAAGGTGATTAGATGTAAAACAAATTCTGTATTGGATTTGTAGATTCCTCCCTGTAGAGAGTAAATAGTGTGATTGTGTTTACAATGCATCTCAAATGTATTATTTACCTGAAAAGTTAATGATCTGGTTAAGTTTTTTCTGCACTGCTTTAAATGATTTATGGCATGTTATAACCGAATCCATTATTCACTGTATGGTGTCTCGTTCCTGGGGCTGCATTCCCACTGTGTCTTAGTATTTTATGTTGACAATGAATAAGACGGCAAATCTTGTCAGCTTTTAAAATAAAGCACAGAATACTGCGTTTAAGCTCTATCTCTAACTATTAACTCACCCTCCTGTCATTTCAAATCTGTTTTACTGTCTACCTATTGCAAAACACAAAAGAAGATATTTAAAAGAATGCTGGGAAATGGAACACAAATGAATGCATCCGCCTGCGGTGCGGTTCCCCACATTCTTCAAAATATCTTTTTTGTTTTCAGCAGAAGATAGAAAGAAATGACAAGAGCGCATGTAAAGATGACATCCTATTCATTTTGAGGTGAATTTTCCTTTAAGTTTAATCTCATTAGTGTTTTTCCAATTGTAAACCTTTTTGCATTTGGCAACACCCTCTCGGCACAGTAAATCCACAATCACACCCCTTCTGCCACTGTTATGCTGTGTTTGCACACACACTGACCAAACTGTCCTGCAGCGTTATCACTGTCTGTTCCGGCTGTTTGAAGTGTTGAAACTCTACGATTTAGCTACAAAAAAATAAAATAAATGCACGTGTCTTGCTACAGTATATTCAACGCGCAATGCTTTGAAAGAATATTAAAGTGTAGAATCATTCAATGGTGCACATGAAAATGAAGATGATTTCAACAGCTACTTGATCTGCATCATCAGATCATATGTGACCAGGAAACCATGGCAACCATCTCAGGTGCTCTGGTGGCTGGAAACAAGGCCAGAGGAATGTGATGCACAAGCCCGCATTAGTGTTAAACGGTGCTGCACCTTGCATCAAAGGCGAACGCGTCTTCGGCTGTCAGCGGTTTGCCATGGAGAAGATGAAAAGGTCATTTAGACGTGCAGCGTTTGTAAGTGATGTTTTTCAACATGAATAATGAGGTTACAGGTTATAGAAATAACATCTGAGACATCTGCTTTTACATTGGTTTATGAGGCAGAATAAAGTGGATTACAGATTTAGTCATGGGTATTTGGTTATTTATCTCAATCTTTATATATATGAGGATTTAGGATGGAATTATATACCTTACAAGCACCCACATTTATATATTTTGCCCATTTAATACACGTGAAATCAAACATGCAATAAACCTATTTGTCTTAAAATAGGTTTGGTTGAGCCTGCCTTCATTTGTCATTCCATTAGGCCGCAATCCATCACATCACCATTACATTAGACAGTTCACTCACCTACCTGACAGCACGATTCTTACGTCTCATGATGTGTTTGGTTGCCTGGTAACAGAGGGGTTTTCAGGGCTCAACTTTTGGCGCTTTCTTTGAACACTGTATACTGTAAAATATATTTCATGGGCCATAGTAAATATGATAAAAATACGAATTACAATTAAATATTTTCAAAACATGAAAAAAAATTCAGTAGAAAATATTACAATTATTGATTAGAATTGCAACGTTTAATACCTCAAAATATTTTTTTAAGTTAATGTATTGAGAAAAATATTTATTTAATAAATATATGTTGGTAATACACAGTTAATGTTTTGGCATATTCTAAAAGAAATATTCGCAATTATCAGATTTACATTTATTTATTTGGCAGATGCTTTTATTTAATGCGGTTAGATGTCTTGCTGAGGACACTTCAGTCATTTTCTGGTGGAACTGGGATTTGAACCCGCAACCTTCTGCTTACAAGTTCAGTGCTCTGTCCAACAGACCACAACTGACCCCATTTATTGAGTTTACTGAAATAAAAATACTTACTTAAATGTACACAAAATATTGCCAGAATATTTAAGATTTACTATTTTTTTGTTCAAAGTTCAATCTATGACATCATATGTTCAATACACTCTGACGATTAAATTCAATCATTAAATTTTTTATAAAATTGAAGATTTTTAACTAGACAGTAAGACTGCAGCTTAAAGTGTCATGAAGGGGAGTAAAACTAACCAATCAAATGAGTCGTCAGGAGATCTATTATGGAAAACAGCCAATATGATGACATGGGTAGGTCAGCAACCTAGAATTTGGTTGATATTGATTTTCAGCAGCTGTAACTGGAATAAAATGTTGTTTCTATGATATGTTCATTAAATTCACTAAAATGTGTCTCCATTTATTAATGATATTGATGATGAAAAGATTAGACCAATGAATAAACATTCTAAAGACTGAAATTAGTTAGTGGCTTACTTGTCTGTGGCCTATATTAAAAAAAGAAAGCAATATCTTGGTGGTTTTGAGATGAATCACAATCATTGAAGGAAAAAGCTTCCTGCTGTGTACAATAGTTTTACACTTAGACCCATACGTTTTTAGTCTCGCAGAGCAGAAGACAGTAAACTATGATGTAGGGGGTATCACAAAAGCACAATTTTTATTTATATATAGAATTTGTTTTCAATTTTATTTATTTTCCACACTACTAAATAAACCAAATCCTTTCTACTTTTAATGTATGACTTATATACTTCAGATTGTGTTTGTCTTTGCACTTCCTGTTACATTTTTTAAGGCTACAAAATATGAAGACATTCTTTTTCATCCTGTACACATGCCATTATTTAAACAGACGAATGAAGTAAAAGGACAAAAGATGCTCTACTCAGTACCATTTTAAGAGGCTTTGAGACATTACCGGTGCCAGGGGTGAATCTTTTCTTGTTAATATATTGTAATCTCATATTTCTATAGAAACAGAGTGGTAATGAGTGTATAGGGGAAAAAAACAGTCAGCATTTTTGATAAAATGGGAAATTGAAAAGAAATTGAGGCAGAAAGCTTTGATATAGTGTGAATAAATATAATTAATAAATGCAAGATATATCGAGAGTTTAGTTTCCACCAATGCAATACTGTTTTAATATAAATTTAAGCTTATAAAATATTGATGTGTCCACATTGCTGTCAGGTGCCTATAAAATGTATACTTTAAAAAAACTGTGAAAATATGGCACAATGTACTGTGCTAATTCAAAATATTTGTTCTGTATTTAAATTTCACAGATGTTTTACCTGTATTTTACACCTTTCCCAGCATTAAGTTCCATTTAAGTATTAACGGATGTGTCTGAAAAATGGCTTGAAAATTTAACATTTTCTCCCATTATTTTATTTTATTTTCTCATGTATTTTTTAAGTTTTTGTATACAAAATGTGTATTTTTCCATCAAATATGTGTTTGTAATTTACACCTTTGTATTATTTTATTTACATATACACAACATTCAAACAGTATCTTAAATTCATTTCAAACCATAAATCTCAAAATTATTTGAAATTTTTTTTGAGTGTATACTACTTTATTTAATACAACTTCAACAACAAATAATATACAAATAAATAAATTATGTCTTATATATTGTTTATTTTCTCTAAATAGAAGCTATAGTATAAAAAATATCCAGAACAGCAATTGCAGGTCAAGACCATGGAAACATACAGATACAGTTTGAACTTCAGCACACATGTCAGTTTGTTGGATTTTCCTTCACATGTCCTTTCAAAGAGCCACAGATGTTTGGAAACTTTCACTGCAAGCTTTAGGAACTGTCGTTTAATTCCACATTCAAGCTGCTCTTGCAGGAATCACGTGCCAGAAGGATTACACACATTGTATTTTGGCATCTGATTCATGGCCACAAATGGGCAGATCATGAACCGCCACGTGTTCTTGTACTGTATTTTATATCCTATTCTACTTTTTCATACAAAAAAGAAATTAACAAAAACAATACAAATTAAAAAGTAAGTTATGCCACAAAATAATTTTACATTCAAATCCTTTTGTGAAATCTTTATTTAGAAACAAACAACTACCGGAACAACCTAAAATGATTCAGTCTAGATCAATATATTACTTTGTTGAACATCAAATAATGCCGAAACAACAAATCTTATAGACAAAGTTAGAACCAAGAATAATTTTTTTAACAATGGCTGAATGCAGAAAGTGAATTAACCCAACCAAATAACATCAAGAGACACTAACAATCCCAATCTCATTTATATAGATATACCATGATTGAAACGTTGTTATTCATGACAGCTGTTATCTTTATATTGTGGAACAAACCTGACCAATTAAAAGTGATTAATCGCATGCGTATTTAACGTTCACATGTAGGAACGTGCGGTGCCTCCAAGCAGAAAGAATTGTCAAAGTGCAGTTTATAGTCGGCATTATCTGGTTCAAAGCATTCATTATCCTAGATAATTGCTTTCTCGTGGGACAATTTTGTTTCCTTGTGGGCTGAGCAGACCACAAAGGACAACTGTGTGAGAAAAAAAAGCTTTGTGGTTTGTTAAGAAAGTTTAAAAATAAAAGTGGGTTATTAACTCGGCCTGTTCTCAGCCCATCTATAGAACTTGGGAAAGACTGAGATCTAATCCCTTAAAGTTCCAAATAACTTTAAAGAAGATATTTGGAAGAATGCTGGCCACTTTGAATTGGCTTTGTATGCATACAGTAGCAGTGCATGCTAATGCTGTTTGAAACATTCTTCAAAATATCTTCACTTGTACTCCGCAGAAGAATGAAAGCCATACAGGTTTCAATTGACAGGAGGTGAGGGAATGAATACAGAATTTTCATTTTGAGTGAACTATCACTTTATTGTAAAATGTTGGTGAATATTATGTCTTGAAATGGTGTAAATTGTTTGACCCACATGTTAGTACTTAAATAAACACATTAAATGTACACAAAAAAAAATAACATGTAGCAACTTACTCAATAAAATCCTTATAACAATATGCATGAAAATTAATTTATATTAATAATATGAAAAAAGTAAAATATTAAACTTATTCATTTGGCGCTTTTATCCCAAACAAAGTGTTGTGCAGCGGCCAATTACTTGTTAATATATATATATATATTTGTTATAAGTTTATGAAATCATAACAAATAAAAAAATTTAATGTAAATTTTTTAATTTACATAACACAAAATGGCTACATTAAAACTGTCTGACTCAAATACCAATAAAAACACAGAAAACAAGTCTTTCTTTTTACTAAAAAAAACATTTAACCTGAAAATGTAATCTTGCAGATGCGGAGCCTGCAGTGAACCACACAACCATGGAATATTGACCATATTGCCAAAAGTATTCGGTCCCCCGCATTGACCCCGTATGAACTTAAGTGACATCCTCTAATCCATAGGGTTCAATATGATGTCTGTCCACCCTATAACAGCTTTAACTCTTCTGGGAAGGCTGTCCACAAGGTTTAGGAGTGTGATTATGGGATGTTTTCATCATTCTTCCAGAAGAGCATTTGTGATGTCACTGATGTTGGACGAGAAGGCCTGACTCTCAGTCTCCATCCCAAATGTGTTCAATCAATCAAGTTCATCCCAGAATCTGTCATCATGTCTTCATGGATCTCACTTTAAACACTGATGTCATATTAGAAGATAAAGAGCTCAGATCCAAACTATTCATAAAGTTGTAATCATGGAATTATCCAAAATGTCTTGGAGCGATTGAAACCCCTGATTTTCATTATCGGGATGGGCGAGCGAATACATGTGGCAACACCTTTAAATAATACGCAATCTAAACGCAAAATCCTAACTAAATGTACATGTACCATTCAAGTAGCCTTAACACAATCAAATTAAGTTCACCCCAGAATTTTCCTGTGATGTTTTTTAAAAAGAGGAACATAATTCTAAAGGGCTTCTTTTATCTTCATATCACTGCTGACCCAACCCCACCCTGAAATGTTCATGTGATCCTTGCATCAGAACCGAGGTCCAGATCTCCATCAGCATGGTTTGAGAAGAACCAGGAGGTGTGGACTTGGGTTTGCTTTAATGCGCATCACACTGCAGCAGCAGTACAGCACCAGCGCACTCCAACTCACCTTGAATAGAAGCGCAGGCGTCTGCCGTGCCCGTTCACTACCGAGGGGGCGGACGACCGACCAATACACGCCCCAAATCTGCCCGGCACCGGCCAACCGGAGCGCGGGGAGGGCGGAACCAAAGGCTGAATTCCCACACTGGGTTTCGCTTCGGTCCATCGCCGTCTTCCATAAAGGCGCTGGTGCAGGTGCTCTGTCTCTCCGGGGAGGATGCCACAGGAAGGACGGGCTGGGAAAAGGATGGAAGAACGCTGGATATGAGACCCGGAGGTCCGTTTGGGAACGGTGCGGTGCGAGGAAATCCACGATGACAGATTCGTTGAAAGGGGCACGTTGAGCTATTATTCCTGGTTGGCAGTTGTACTATGATTTGGTATGTGGCCACTTTGATAGCAAGTGTTTTCAGCACCCGAGGAACGGCAGCTCAAGGTGAGTTGAAGTGCATCATTTTGCGCTTTGTCTTCATGTTGTGCACATGCACCTATAGATGCGCACTTAAATCACAGATGCGCACTTAAATTATACATGCGCAAATTCACCTAAATGCGCAAAATCATCATAGATGCACACTTAAATCATAGATGCACACTTTCACTATGGATGCACACTTTCATCATAGATGCGCACTTAAATAACAGATGCGCAAATTCACCTAAATGCGCAAAATAATCATATATGCACAATTTCATCATAGATGCACACTTTCATCATAGATGTACACTTTCATCATAGATGCACATATTCACTATAGATGCACATATTCACTATAGATGCACATATTCACTATAGATGCACACTTTCACTATAGATGCACACATTCACTATAGATGCACATATTCACTATAGATGCACATATTCACTATAGATGCACACTTTCATCATAGATGCACACTTTCATCATAGATGTACACTTTCATCATAGATGCACACTTTCATCATAGATGCACACTTTCATCATAGATGCACACTTTCATCATAGATGCACACTTTCATCATAGATGCACACTTTCACTATAGATGCACATATTCACTATAGATGCACACATTCACTATAGATGCACACTTTCATCATAGATGCACACTTTCATCATATATGCACATATTCACTATAGATGCACATATTCACTATAGATGCACACTTTCATCATAGATGCACACATTCACTATAGATGCACATATTCACTATAGATGCACACTTTCATCATAGATGCACACTTTCATCATATATGCACATATTCACTATAGATGCACATATTCACTGTAGATGCACATATTCACTATAGATGCACACTTTCATCATATATGCACATATTCACTATAGATGCACATATTCACTATAGATGCACACTTTCATCATAGATGCACACATTCACTATAGATGCACACTTTCATCATAGATGCACACTTTCATCATATATGCACACTTTCATCATAGATGCACATATTCACTATAGATGCACATATTCACTATAGATGCACACATTCACTATAGATGCACACATTCACTATAGATGCACACTACAGCATAGATGCACACATTCACTATAGATGCACACTTCAGCATAGATGCACACTTTCACTATAGATGCACACATTCACTATAGATGCACACATTCACCATAGATGCACACATTCACTATAGATGCACACATTCACTATAGATGGACACATTCACCATAGATGCACACATTCACTATAGATGCACACATTCACTATAGATGCACACATTCACCATAGATGCACACATTCACTATAGATGCACACATTCACTATAGATGCACACATTCACCATAGATGCACACTTTCATCACAGATGCACACATTCACTATAGATGCACACTTTCATCATAGATGCACACTTTCATCACAGATGCACACTTTCACCATAGATGCACACATTCACCATAGATGCACACATTCACTATAGATGCACACATTCACCATAGATGCACACATTCACTATAGATGCACACATTCACCATAGATGCACACATTCACCATAGATGCACACATTCACTATAGATGCACACATTCACCATAGATGCACACATTCACTATAGATGCACACATTCACCATAGATGCACACATTCACCATAGATGCACACATTCACCATAGATGCACACATTCACCATAGATGCACACTTTCATCACAGATGCACACTTTCACCATAGATGCACACATTCACTATAGATGCACATATTCACTATAGATGCACACATTCACTATAGATGCACACATTCACTATAGATGCACACTTTCACTATAGATGCACACATTCACTATAGATGCACACATTCACTATAGATGCACACATTCACTATAGATGCACACTTTCACTATAGATGCACACATTCACTAAAGATGTACACATTCACTATAGATGCACACTTTCACTATAGATGCACACATTCACTATAGATGTACACTTGAGTTTATCACAATAGCGCACGACGGAGACAATTGAAGGCGTGCGTGGGTCGCCGTGTGCGATCGATTGATCATCACGAATGTATCATGTATCATTTCATATAATCCACGCACCAAAGCAATGTAAAGGATTTGGGATCGAGACATGCATGCGAGGACGTGGAATGTCTCAGATTGCAGTGTGTGTGTAAAAGGGGCGTGCAATGCTGAATGGAGACATGCTGCGCTCGTCTGGGCTCTTACAGACACATTTGCATGGATCATATCGATTATTATGGGGACGCATTGCGTAATGCATGCGTGGATTATGGACGAGCATGACGCAGAGTCGTTTCTCCTTCATGCAACGGGTTCACATGCGTTCTCTTGTCATGCATTTGTGTGTTTTGGGGCATATTCGTTGACAGATGCACTGGTTTAACCTTGCATTCCCACCTTTGTCCTGTGGGAGGGGCTGTTTCAAGCTTTAATTGAAGGGGAATCTGGGAGTCACACACAATTGGAATTGTCTTATTTAACAGTAATGTGTCGAACATGTGTTTGTGTAAAGGTGTTGTGAAAATGTCAACCTTACCATGAGGAGATAGTAGTTTTAATATATGTTTTTTTATTTATAACACATGTGCCAACATTTGTGGGTGCAGATGCCCAAGTCTTATTTTTACTGCAGGGTTTATTATAAGAGCTATTTCAGGTTTGATTTTGCTCTTAAACAGACTTTCAAAATATTAAGAAATGTGATTATTTGTTTATAAAGAGCTTTCCTTTGTCCCGTTGTTGTTAATGATTGCTTCTGGTTTATACATTTTAGTTGTGAAGTTTGCATAGGTGTCCTATTTTGTCACATCCATAACGCAGGTCATTTCTATTAGTTGGAATGGAAAACTTGTACGTAGACTGATTTTTTATGTTTAAACACTATCAACAAGGGTTTTGTATAAACAAACAGTCGGTTCGGTTTACCGGTAACAATTTCATTATAAGTGCGTTTTAATGTCACGTCCATAACGCTGGAATTGCCCTTTAAGCAAGATTTGTCATCTGATGCAAACATTCGTTCTTCTGCATTCTCATACTGGCCCACAGCGGGTTTTCATGACAAAATATCTATATAACTTAAACAAAATATAATATAACTTAATCAAGCGTTTATCAAAGAAAACCACTGGTGAATTCAAGCATCTAATAAGTGAAATATGCATTTGTTAAAATAATGATAATGTTTGACTTCATACGGTTTCCAAAATCAAGCCTCAGCCATTTTGAGGCTGGCGCTTGGCAAGCGCTGTAATGAGACAATGTTAGTGCACAAGTGGCATAAATGAGGACTCGATAAGAGAACCGCTCACCGCTTTGAGTTTGACAGACTGGCAAAATTGTGCCCGGGGTTTCACGGGTCTGACATGTGGTTTGTTCGGAACAGTCAACCGATCTGTTTTATATTTGAGAAGGATGAGCCAAACAGCCTTAGAAGATGGTGGAGAAGGCCTGCGAGAAAGAAGTATGGCAAGTAAACGTTTTGGATTATAAAGAATGCCTCTGCATTGGTGTCACGTGGTGTTTCAATAAACAGAGATGGTTTCAATCTTAATAAAGCTGTGAGGAGCAGCTCCTAGCACAGTCTGCGATTGCCGGTAATGGACACCTCTGGCAAAACTCCCTCCCCCTACATTGCCAGGCAGTATTCATCTGACCCGCAGCCCTCTGACCGTTGCTTGTCCGGATTTAGGGAGAGTGAAAAATGACACCTTACTACGTTGCAGATTCACGCAACAGTACAGCATCAGTCTAGACTTGAGTCTAGTGTTATGACTTGGCCTGCAGTGGTCCAGCAGTCATTTGTTGTAAAATTCTAGCAAAATGTATCAGTTTTAGGCTTCTGATACGAAACTACTAGTTTTCATCTTATGAAAGTATTTTAGTTTTTGTTAACTTACAATTAATACACGTTTACGAGTATCAAGTGCACCTTTAGGCGATGTAGAAATTGTAAATGCACCCAGTAACCAGGGTTGCCAGGTCTGTGTTTTTCAGTGTGATTCTAGATATTGGTTGTTTGTTTATTTTGTTCTGTAGGTTCAAAGTAAATCGATTTTGTTCGACAGCTTCAACAGAAGTAATTTTTATGAAAACTGCCCTATTATGTTTTTTTATTTTTGTAATTGTGTGTATTGCGTATGATTGTTGTATTTAAGCTGATGCTTTTGGGCTAGGCCATTGCGCTGGTTTTATTACACTGATCAGGCAACCCTCTATGTAGCTAAAGTAAAAGTTCACCCAAAATGACGCCCCATTTCTTCCGATGAACAAAGAAAAAATTTAGAAAACACTGATGGACGAATAGCCATTGTTTTGTGTCCAGAGAAGTAAGCAGGTGCCGCTGCTGTTCGGTTGCCACGTTTACACATCTTATTTTGTGTAAGAAAGTCATGCAGGTTTAAAATAACAAGAGGGTAAGACAATATAATATTTGGGAAACTAGCCCTTTAAACAATTTCGATTTTTATTGGAATGTAGTAAAAAATACCATACATTTACTACATGTCCGCCCGTCCAGGTCGGTCATTAAAGCACAGTGCCGCTGCCAGCCTTTGAGAGGCCGGGGTGCGTTAGGCCGAGTTGGGCACGTTGCCACGACGCTGCCTACATCCTCTTCCAGTCTTTCTATACAGACTGTCTCCAGGCCGGGGCACGGTCTGTATGTCTCGTGCCGTATCCCTCACTGGCATGAAATATTCAGCAGTCTTTTCAGACGTAGTGGACTTCACATCACAATACAGCAGAAGAGTACTATAGACTCGACTGCGGCCTGCTGGAGACTGTATTTATTAAAATGCACATGTATATAACATGCTGCGCACACTCTGTATTCATTTGCATTTTGTTAATTTGTCACCGCATATATTTTCCCCTCGTTTCTGTGAAATATTACACCGGCTTTTTTTGTGCTCAAGAGATAGCAAGCACACGTCTCTCTCCATTCCTTCCCCAGGGATACTTCACCATCTACTACCTCCTCTCCCTCAGGCGTAGCTTCTTTACATCAGCCAGAGCGGAGCAGAGACGCTGTATCGCCGGTTTACCGCTTCATTATTAATCATATTTTACTGTAGATGACGTCTTATTAAGAATATACCTTACATTGTTCTGTTTGGCAGTGTGTCGTCATGCTCCCCGATCTTATCGTAGCTCAGTGTAATGTACAAAAAGATGCTGATGCTTTGCTTTTGTTTTTTTCCTCAATATGGGATTTCCTGCTGAGAATGTGCATTTCTTTCTCAGCTGTCATCAGTTTTAACCGTAACTGTAATCAAAAGCCCTTTCCAGATTTCAGGCATCTTCGCGCATGGTGCGGTGAACTTTATGATCTTGGACTTTGTGTTCTTTCTGTGTTTGAGTTTGTTATTAGGATTGATTTACTGAGATTACCATCTGTACTATTTGAGCCTGGGCTAGGGGTGAGAGTTTGAAGAATGGTCACTTGGTTTACAGAAAAGCTATCTTTTTCGTTTCATAACTACCTATAAAATCTTTATTGGTGTCTGAATTTGGTTTGTCTTTCAAATTTGGCATTTAAAAAGAATTCTCTCAAATTTTAAACAAAATATTGTTTCTGTTTTCAGAAAACAAACAGAAATAAAGTAAAAATAAAATAAAGTAACGTTGCAAAATCTACAAGGAAAACAGATATATATTCACGTTTGATATTTATTGACAAAATGATTTCTTTAGATTCTTCAGATTCCTCTAGTCTTCTTAGTCACAGTTTTTGTTTAACACATGTTTAATATATGACTGGAGCAAATCCTTACTGTTTTAAACGTGTCACCGATCGAGCGTTTTGAAGTAAAGGAGTAGGAATATATCGAAAACTCTTTCTTGACATCTTATATACAGAATGGAATGTTTTCATGGAAATTATGATGGTCTAATATCTAAATGTTACCGGTTTTCACTAGTATTTTTAATCTGCTGATGTAGCTAATTTGCCTGAAATAAATCATGTAATTGATCAGTGTTTAGAATGATTTGTTATTATTAGAGCATCGTTATTTTACAATCTACGTTATATAGATGCCAGTTATAAAATGTTAACGTTTTTTGTCGGTGTCGGTTTATTGTAGTTTTTACATCATTAGTTGAGTTAAGAAAAATATACAAATCTTTATTTCATTTACGCATTTAACACTTCCATCCCAAGTGACTTAGAGTAATGTATTGTAAGGACCTTTTTTATACATCCAAATAAATTAGGAGAAAGTACACACAAATATTATTTAAATGCTGAAATAATTAGATATTTTTTATTTTATTTCAAATTTTTATGGTATAAATTAGTTATCCGTAGAAATAATCGACGATTTGTTGATTAATCGTCATAATAATGATTAGATTAATCAAAGATCAAAATAATTGCAGTCAAGCCAATATGTATGCTGATTCTGATGCTTCAACTTTATAAATAGGATTTATAAGCTCCCGATCACCAATAACCTTATTTTCAGATAAATTAAAACAACACATGTAGACTTTATAATATTTATATGTATTGATATTGTCATGCCTTGACGTCATCCATTGATATCATTTCGTAAGATTAGATAAGTTTAGTGAGAACCAATCAAATCATAAAATGTGACTATCGGCTACTACCGATCTCCAGACGATTGATCGGCACATCCCCACAAAGCATGTACAGAAATGCAGTGACTTTTTACATGTCTGTTTATTGCAGAATGCTATTAAAAAATCTCCCAAAATTTTTTTACCACTTCCTGTATGTGATCCTGTCTAGTGGAGATCCAAAAAGCAGTGTCAGTAGTGATCAAAGTATTTTCCAAACAGTGTCTAGTTGGCGATCTTTAGCATACGGTGCCATCAAATCCGTGTCAGGGCTCAGAACAGATTGGCAAGTTCAGAGACACCAGCGCCCAGATGGGCCGTGGCGTTGAGTATGCGATGCACGGCGTCAGATGGACACCTACGGCCCCGTTACAGTGATGGCGTCTTGTGTTTCCATTGAGCAAAGCAGCCATCTGGTGTCCCAGAGGTCTCTTATTTCACCTGCTAACTTTTCTTTTTTGCGTTTAATGAGTCATGGAAAGGGCACTGTTACTTTTATCATGCAATGTTGAGAATATTTGACCTGAAGTCACCAGAAATGCAGACGTCTGATCATTTAAGCCTATCTTCTTTAAACACAAATTTTGATTGGAAGTAATACAAATGGGACAAATCTGATCAATGTCTTTTAGTATGGTTTGGTTCCGATATGACACTTTCCCTCAATGTTCATATTCCATCTTCATCCATGCATTTTTTTTTACATTCAATGACAGGTTTGCCAGTGGCCTTTGCAGCTGAATAGGTCAGTGTCCTTGAGAAGCCACCTCTGCTGTGTTCTCTGTTTGATTGCCTATTCATGATGTGTCCCGATGCCCCTGTTGACACTAACATCACCTCTCGTGCACAGATTTACACTCGATACCTTTTGATGCCGAGAGTGATTGCTATTAGATTGTATCCATTTAGGCATAATGTGTATGGAATATCTAATCATGATGCCAATAAACAAATTAATGCTGCAAGAAGGCAAATAGTTTTATTCAGCATGAAAAATGCATGAACTGCTGGCAGAATGGGTTTTAAGTTTGGGACTGGCATAGCTTTGCTGAATATTCTGCTTTGTTGGTTTAAGTCTCAGAATGGGAGGGGCCACACCTCTGAGTTGAATCATTCATGGTTTGATGAGTCTGTAATGTTGATATCTGTTATTTGTGATGCATTGCGTGACTACGATGACACAGTTTCTGTTGAAAATCGGAAAAAATGTAGGTTAGGCCATTGTTTCCGGAAACATTTTTGTCATGCTGCTTTGCAGTCTTTAAGCATCCTGATAGCATTTAATAAGGAAAGTAATGCAGTTTTATTATTATAATTAAATATGGTCCGTAAAAGGAATGCATTCTAAAAATGTTGAGCCAATGATGGCCTTCGGTCGGAGCCTTTAAAGTCCACCTGTGGTCAACAATGTAAAGACTTGTTTTTGACTATCAAAAATAAACATTTCAATTACTTTTTCCAGCCTTAAAAGCTTCGATATAAGTCTTCACCTCAGCTTTATCAATTTACGCAGACCGGAAAATGCGATTTAGCTACGCTTCCATTCATCCACGCTTGACATTTTCAGACGCTCATGGAACTGAAAGTGAAACTGAGATCTGACACAGCAGTGCAGTGACCATTCCATCCAAAATCAATGAGCTTTTCTTGCATATTTATGGCTCGGACTTCTGAACCATGATTCCAAATGAGTTAAAGGGATAGTTCACCCAGAAATAATACGTAAATTGTTCACTCTCTAATTGTTTTAATGTTGTGATGACCACAGAGAAAGATATTTGGAAAAATGCTTGTAACCAAACAGTTCTCAGACCCCATTTTCCACCATAGAAGAAACGACTGGTTGTCGAAAATATCCCAAACTTTTTGTTATCCTATATTCTTCAAATTATCAAATTTTGTGCTCAACAGAATCAAATTATGTAGTATTTTTCCCGTTATGGTAGTCAATGGGGTCCACAAACTGTTACAAGCATTCTTCCAAACATGTTTAGTTGTGTTCATCAGAACAAACACATTTATACAGATAAAAAACTAATGTAATTAAATAAAGACAACATTTTATTCTTGGGTTAACTCGATAAAATTTCAGCGATGGTTCGCTTTGATATAATGGTCTGCATATTAAAAAATCCATCTAAACATAAAACCCACATAAGAAGTTTTACGTTTTAATACTAACTGGTATGGACGACACAAGAGATCAAATCAAATTCAAATTGCACTTGAGATGAAAATGTACTCTCCCCTTTGGTATCAAGATAACTTTATCCTAGTAAACATTCGATGTAATTACACTGTCTTCCCTACAAATGTTGCATTTGCCAACAATGAATAATTTACTAGCCATGTTCCCTATTTCCCTCATTTGAATACGAACCCGGGAGAGCCGTCCTTGCTTTCCCGGTAAGACTTTTTTATAAGCTTTATAATTGACTGCAAGAACATCTTGCGCAATTCCATTTTTGTCACTACGTTTCATTAGAAATTATGATTTCGGATGAGATCTCGATGCAGTTTAAACCTCATTGTATAAATACACACACACACACACACACACACACACACACACACACACACACACACACACACACACACACACACACACACACACACACACACACACACACACACACACACACACACACACACACTAACACTGTATATTATAAACCTTGTGTTTGCATGCTCTACCCTCCCCTTTGTGTCCTGTCGAAAGCGTCCTCCGTCAGTTTAATAAACTGTGCCAGGTCAGTGTTACAGTTCCATTAAGGAAATGAATACAGCAGTGGAACTGACCGGACCGTGTGCTGTTTCCATTGCTATGACCATACAAAGAGGATGCTAAGGGAGTAAATAGCCCGGCAGTATGTTAACCCAAGTATGGATGGCATTTCTCCATAGTTTTGTATGTGATGAATGATGTATCCGAGCAAGAGCTTAGTCCCTGATATAGAAAACTGGAGCATACGGATCACAGCGGGTCGGTTGAATGCAGTGTAGATGTGCGAGTGAATGATGTGTGTGTTTATACGTGTTGAAAGGGTCATGTGTCTTTGTTGTGCTTTTGGGAGAGAAAGCACGCACAAGTGGATTAAAGGGTGAGCAGTCATAGGAGTTGAGCTGTTGCCGGCACCCGGCCCTCAGAATTACTTTATTTCTGTGTGCGCTGTAGTCTTTTTTTGTTCCTACTTTAAAAATGATATACGAGATGCCTTTGGCGAACGTAATATTTGCTTCAGTTTAATTCAATTACAATTTTACAGTAAATTCTAAAACTAAATAATAGGGATGTGACGATTTGCCAAACTCACGATGCGATTTTCAACCGGTCCACCGTGAATCGTTACATCCCTGCTAAAGACCACCAATGTATTCCTTTACCCGTAACCCGAAATGAAATTTGATGTCATCGTTTATTCACGATCCTGCCATTTTAAAGCCTTTTCGGGTCAAAAGAAGATATTTTGAAAAATGTCTGTAAACTGTCGGTCCTCTTTGACTGGCATTGGTTTTGTGTCCATACAATGGAAGTGAATTAGATCTAATGCATTTTGCATAGCAACATTCTTCAAAATATCTTCTTTCATGTCTTTCTATACAGTGTGAATCTGTGATATGACATACATTCATTGTGATATTATATACATTCAATGTGATATTATTTACATTTGACCTGGTTTGCAAATCATTTGTGATTACAGAAGCAGGTCCTAACATGGAAATTGAGATAGAAATGAAGGTTAGTAAGTAGACCAAGCAAAGTGTAATTTAAGGGAGATCACAATGTGCAATTCTTGTTTTTAAATGAGCGTTCGACAGCGCAGAAGTGTAACAAGATGACATTTAGTCTATCCTCACAAAGCTAAACATAGAGCGTCTTGACCCACATTTATTCAGAGCAGAAATGCTGGCTGTAAAACCGCTTGGGGCCGGTCATGTGCAGAGTGTGGCGGGTTTATTAGTTTACTTGCACCATGTTGGTCTCTTATTAAAGTTAAGCGGCTCTCTTCGAGGCGCTTTGCACCCTCGTGCTCTCACTGCAGCAGAGAGGATTCCGTGACTGGAGGAACCAGCTAAACTACAGGAAAACAAGAGTTATTTAATTAAATCTCCCATGTTTTAGTCGGAAAGCCGTGCTTGCTAAATCAAATAAAGTGGATTAACCGTATTGGATTAAGTTGGTTAAATCGGTAAACAGAATCGCTGTTGTATACCAGTTTTGGTTGGAAACAAACAGTTTATATACAAATATGAATTAGTTATTGAATATTTTATATTAAAAGATGAAACGTGATTGTGTTTGATTTTGAGGATTTTCTGGAAAGTCTAAAATCTTGGTACAAGGAAAAATTTAATAACTTAAAAGCTTTATTTTGCAGATCTGGCTATCCTGACTTTGTGCTTTTGGACAAGTTCTGTTCCTAAGACAGGGCCGGGAAAATAAGAGATCTTTATTAGTATTTACTTAAGATGTTTTTTTTCTTTTATAGTGAATATAAATGTTTTTCTTTGCAGTATCCAGGGTCTTAAACACAGTTCAGTTTCAATATTTTCAATATTTTGGTTTGAAATTTATTTAAAATATATTTTTTTCCATAGAAAATATTTAAAATATAAAAAATAAAAGAAAAAATAGATAAAAGAAAATCAATACATCAGTCTTCAAAGACAAAATGTATGTACTAAAGTATTTAGTATTCATATGAGATTAAAAAAAATTCACTTAAATATTTACACAATTGAAACAGTATATGTACTTTATTTCATTTAATTTAAATTGACTAAATTTTTTGTGTATTTTATGTATAAAATTTGACCTTTGCTAAAGACTGTATCGCAGGAAATATGATACGTTTTCCCTGGAAAACGTATTTTTATTTTACATTTTTATAAAAACGTGTTTCTTTCGAGGTTATATTTTTAAATTTGCAAAGATTTAGAATCCCAGCAAAATCGCCGGTTTTAAAAACGGTCAAATGAACACTCACAGAACTTTTTTGATACTGTCGATTTTACTGTGTGTTTAATTAACTGTCAAGATTTTTCCTAAATTTCCTAAAAATGTGTTCTCTTCAAGGTTTTAAATCACATTTTAAATTCGGTATATATGAACAATCACTGTTTTTTGAGTTTACCTATAGATGTTGTATTTAGATATTATATTATATTTAAATTCATTCAATGACCTGGCAGCAAAACATTCCCTATACATACATACAGAGGGTTTGGTAAAGAGATGTCCAGCGGTCCCTAATTTTGTGCTGTTACTGAATCGCTTTGTTTTCCATACATTGTGTCCGTGGTAAAGAATGCAGCGTCAGCGGGTCCTTTGATCCCGGAGGTGATTTTCCCCTTCATTGAGGCGCTGAAGTCATGCTAACTCTGATAAAGAGGAGACTGCTCAACGGGCGTTGTGATGCTTGCTGGAGAAAATCCATTCGCCCCAATGTATTTTCTGCTGAGGCAGGTACAGTGACCTTTAGCGTTTCGATAGGTCACCCGCAGGCGTGTGACGTGCTTGTGCATCGATTGCTCAAACCCTGGCCCCTCTACTGTAAAGCCCGTCCAAGTGTGTATTAGCCAAGATCAATGAGCTGTGCGGATAGGCCTCTCGTCATCTCTTTAATAGTATACGGAACCTTTCGCCTGCTTGGACGTTCATTTGAAACAATAATCGCCGGAGAACTTTCATACGTCATAGATTTGGGAAACCATCCAATAAAGAATATTTGTGAAATAAAACAAAGAACTGATGCTTTCTACAACTCATTTTACGGTCTGATGCAATAGCAAAACTACTTGAGACACATTTACAGACGTTGTGATGCTGTTATGAGAGCTTTTTAGGGCTGATATCATATCCTCTTTACCTTCTTTTCTATTAAGGATGTACAGACATTACGTTGATAAAAATGTAAATGGTAAGGTGTCATTTTTGTAATAAACTGATGTCCTTTGTTTTTGGCCAAGGTGCCCACGGAGTGAGAGAGGAGCCCCAGTTTGTGACGGCCCGTGTAGGAGAGAGCGTGGTTCTGGGATGTGACGTGAGCCACCCCCTCAACGGCCAGCAGACTCCTTATGTGGTGGAGTGGTTCAAATTCGGTGTGCCTATCCCTTTCTTCATCAACTTCCGCTTCTACCCTCCTCATGTGGACCCTGAGTACGCTGGTAAGCACCAACAGCAACATATTCTGGGTGACATCTTAATTTCCTGTATTTTTAAGTCTGAAAATGAGCATAAAATACATATTCAACATTTTTAAATTAGTTTATCAACAGTTTTATGTGTGGTGTGATTTAAAAATGATCATGGATTTTAAAATTGTATAATCTTACTTTTGCCTTGATGTTATGTTGTTTTAGAGTTGGTTATAAATTATTCCAAAATGTTTCAGAGAACATCTTTTATACTTTATTGGAATCATGGAAACTTGACCTTTGCTAAAGGAGGTATCGCAGGAAATGTGATACATTTTCTTTTACATTTTTATAAAATCTTGTTTCTTTTGAAGTTCTATTTTTAAATTCGCATAGATCAAGAATCACTGCGCAGAAAAATCGTTGGTGTTAAAAAGGGTCAAATGAACACTTGCAGACCTCTCTTTAACACTGGTGGTTTTACTGTGTTTAATTAATTGTCACACTTTAAACATCAGACAATTAACTGAATGTGTGTCTCTATCAGGGCTCTTAAAACGATATTTCACCCAAAATAAAATTATTATTTTATTATATATTATATATTTATATATTATATAATATAATTATTTTCTCACTCTCTTGTCGTTTCAAATCCTCTGTGACTTTTTTCTTCTGCTGAATGCAAAATAAGATATTTTGAAGAATGTTTTGAATCACACTTTAACTATCAAACAACAGGCCGCATAGGTCCCTATCTCTTTAAGTGATTGTTCAGCCAAAATGAAAATTTTGTCATCGTTTACCCCCACCCACTTTTAATTTCAAAGAATTTGATTTCTTTCGTCTCCAGAACACAAAGAAAATATTTTAAAGAATGTTGATAATGTCCAGAACACAAAGAAGATATTTTAAAGAATGTTGATGACCGGCACCCATTCACTTGCATTGGGTTCTGTCCATACAGTAGAAGTAAACGCGTTCCAGTGCGGTTCAGTTACCGACATTCTTCGAAGTATCTTATTTTGTTAATATTTGAGGAAGAGAGAAAGACAAAGAAAGTCCGAGGGTTTTTTACACAATTTTTATTTTTGGTTGAACTATCACCGACACAATCATGCTGGTCTAATCTGGTCTAATCAAGAGGAAAAGTATGCAAACTGGAGCTCTTCTACATTAGGTTTGGTTAAATATACTCGCTCGTGTTACTTTTAAAGAAAGCAGAGATGTCCTTCATTCACACATTCGCTTTTCAACACTAATTGTATACACACTGTTGAAAAAACAGCTTATGCTGGTTAGGCCGTATACAATACAACAAACAGTAAGCGTATTCTTTTTGGCAGACGCACGCTGACATGTGTTGAATTTGATCTAACATGCTCATTTTGCTCACGCTCAACTTCGCCCAAGCACTTGTCTTTGTTTGCTACTTAGCGTGAAAGCGAGGCCTTTGTGCGATCCAGAGAAAAAGAGAGCGGGTAGCTCTCGACACGGATTGTGAAAAGCTTTAATAATGGCGGCCTGCTAGCACACGACTCATTCTATTTCAAGGTGCATTACAGAACCTCAATTAAAGCAGATCTGCTGCAGCGGTCATGGTGAAAAATCACCTTTTGTCAGCACTTCTCTAAGCACGCGCCCTTTGTGACTCCGAGCGTGAGACACATCCATCTCCACAAATGTTTGAGATTATTGGATCACTAAACTACTGTCACACACTATTAAATGGAAAATTTAAGTTGGTGTCTGCAGTTGAGAGAAAACATGTGATATGTACGTAGAGTTTGTTTAATCTACCTCAAGCGGGCAGTGTGAACATGGCATGCTGTTTAGACGGTTGGTTCCGAATGTTAATCTTTCTGATTGAGCATTCAAGGAAAATTGTCAAGTAGATCAAATCTAAAGAGACATTTAAATAAGTTGTATTTCTTACATAGTTTTCAGAATTAAAAGTCACAGTTCTCCACAAATAAAAACGATGTCATTTATTCAATCATTTAAGACCCTTTCTTTTAACACAAAGAAGATACTTTGAAGAATGTTGGTAACTGAGCAGCAACGGCACCTGTTCAATTTTATTGTATGGACACAAAAGTCAATGGTTACCAATATTCTTCAAAATATCTTTTTTTGTGTTTTGTGGGAGAAATGACAAGAGGGTACATGGTGACGGAATTTGGATATTTGGATAGTTCAATACATGGAACTATCAATGTAAAATGGGCATATTAAAGAAAGAGTTTTCCTAAAACTGCACAATTAATTTATCTTCATATTGTTCAGAATTGTATATCATCACCGTCCTTCTGAAACCCTGTATGCCCAAATTCAGTGATTATATTTCCGTTAAACCCAGTGACGAATATAAAGGGTGATTAATTATAATAGCTTATGAAATAAAAATGAAAATCACAAAGTATGGAGATGCAATTTTTTTGAAAGGACAGCAATGATTTGACTTTTTCTTCTATTAAACACAAAATAACACACATGATATTTTGACACATGGGTTTTTATATTAAAAGTTTATATTATTAAGCATTCTTCAAAAATGTTTGATTTCTGCAGAGAATAGAAATCCTTGTGGCTTTGTAATTGGAAGTTAGTAATTAAATTCTTAATTTTTCAATGAGAAATCTGGACATAAAAATGGGCCAAAACACAGCCACACAAAACACATGTTACGTATTCAAATATATTTAATACATTAAAATATTGTACACTATTTAATACAACACTTCTACTTTTATAAATGCGAATGAGAGGTCGATGCTCAAAGGATACCCAGACTTTGCGACGTAATTGTCTTCCTTTGTCACATCTTTATATTGTCATTTCTCGTAAATCATCTTCTCCCATGAAATAAATAATTGATTTCTAAAATTAACAATCATTCCTCTGTTTGGTTGTGGACTCATCCCATTTTAAATTAGAAATGGGATCTATGGATAAGTTGTATAGTTCCAGCAGGGTGACTGTATATCATTGTCTCCGGTGGGTACTATAGCATCTCCGCGGCAGCTCAATTTGTTTTACTCCCCTCTGCCACCAGGCTTCAGCATCACAGTTTGGCCGGACTCGCAAACAATTTCCATTGAACTCCAAAAGGCTATTACTGTAAGTCACAATGCAATTTTCTGCCGCAGAATTCCCAGACTCTCTCCCTGAGCTTTGGGGTTAGATTCCTCGACCAATTTGCTGTATTAGAACCCTCTACGTCTCGTGGACAGCCAATCTTGGCGGCAATCATTGCTGGGGTTTAGATGCAATTTACAGTCCTAAAGCGACCCTTAGCTAGAGGCTGATTGTTTTTATTCAGGATCATGTTTACGGGACTTTAAAAAGCAGCGTGCAAATGTGTCCCCGAACACAGCTGGAAAGAGTCCTGCTGTAGGATTTGGGTAATTAAACACTGTGCACTAATGTGTTCCCAACATTCTTCCAAGTATCTTCTTTTCTGTTTTGTGGAAGAAAATCCCACTCTTACTCTGATGCTGACGCTCAATCTCATTTGTAGTTTATTGCCTTGCATGAAAATAGTTGCAATTTGAAGGCAAGACTGCAGCGCTTCTGTGCCCTGTGCCGTATTGATTTTCTGCTCTGGAAACCTGCCGTTTCCTCTCTCAGGTGCTGTGATCCAAGGGTTATGATATCTGCTGCTCAGTACATGGGGATATGAAATATGGCCAGATAGAATGTAAATATGTCTAACATACAGATAACGTTGGCATTAGGAATGAGTCACGGTGGTCAACGAGTTGTCCGGTTTGTTAACTTATTGGTTAGTGAGGTCAACTTTCTTCCTTCAGCAAGATACAAAAGCAGAAAACGTCTGTAACCAAAAACCGTTTTATTGTACTTGTACTTTTTACCAGCATTTGCTTGTGGTCAACTTTCATTCTTTTGCAAAATAGGAAAGAAGATATTTTGAAGAATGTCTGTAACCAAAATTGTTTTCGTACTTCTCTGTATTTTTACAAACATTAGCTTGTTGATTAGTCGTTTGGTGAGGTCAACTGTCTTCGTACTGCAAAACACAAAAAGATATTTTAAAGAAAGTTGGTAACCAAAAATCATTCTGTTGTACTTCTCTATTGTACCAACATTATTCAAAATATCTTCTTTTGTATTCAGCAGAATGAAGAGAGTGATACAAAATCTATCATTTTCCATGACTATTTATTAAGTCAAAGTGTCTCTAAGCCTCTCAGTAAATAATATGACATAAAACGTGATTCTCTTCTTTTCTATTTTAAGTACACCACACATTTCATTTCATAATGTAGGAGGGATGAAATGAGGAACTTGAATGTAAATGTTATCGTCCCACATGATATCATGAAGTGGGTGAAGCTTGGCAATCCTACAGGCTAACAGATATTTGATACTCAGTCATTTGTGACTTTATCTAAAGATCGGGCCATATATTCATACAGCATTATGCATTTGAAACCATTACGATATTCAGTGGGTGTCTTCTATTTTCTGTATATGCTGGAGTGATAAACTGTATAATCACAAGGCAATGCTGCTGTTTTGTATCGAGATAACAACTAATAACAGTCGGCACTGAGTAATATTGCACACAGACGGTTAATTAGACGGAAGCGTTCTGTTTCCGCATAAACCGGCAGTGTGGGGTGACAACAATGAGTATGTGAAAAAACTATTCCTAACAAAGCTCTTAAGCAAAAGCAATACCAACAGATGGTTCGTAAAATGGTCCTTATTTAATATTAAAGTGCTTGTCGGAATATAAACCTCATTTCACATTTCCTTTGTGTGTGTGTGTGTGTGTGTGTGTGTGTGTGTGTGTGTGTGTGTGTGTGTGTGTGTGTGTGTGTGTGTGTGTGTGTGTGTGTGTGTGTGTGATTTGTAAAGTTACGAATCCTAAAGGTCACGATTAAGGAAGTTGTCGTCTTTAACAGAAATCAGATGTCTTGGAGGACAGTAAGAGTCAGGATTGCTGTCATCCAGTTACTTCCGTGACTTGTCGTCAGAGATCCGTTACAGAAGTAGCTGGATTCACATGATGCAAGAGAAACTAATAATGCGTTATTTGAAGATTTTATGGATTTTTTGTATAGTTAAGGACACAAATATCACAATTAATAATAGTTTTATCACCAAACAAGGGTCTCTTTTAAAGATAAATGATGTCATCACCCTTTTGACATTTCACCCTTTTTTATTTTATGCAAAAAAGAAGATATTTTGAAGAATGTTGGTAAACAGCACCCATAAACTTGCATTGGTAACCAACATTTTTCGAAATATCTTCTTTTGTGTTCTGCGATGATAAGAGGGTGAGAACACAATTTATATATTTTTCTTTCGGTGAACCATCCCTGTTCTTGTGCTGCTTTCAGGTAGAGCCACTCTGCATGGCAAAGCATCTCTGCAGATCGACCAGGTGCGCTCGGAGGACCAGGGCTGGTACGAGTGCAGGGTGCTCATGCTGGAACAGCAGTACGACACCTTTCACAACGGCAGCTGGGTTCACCTCACAGTCAACGGTGAGTACATGACCTGTCAATATACAGGTTTCGTCTTAACATCATAAACAAACACACGTACGCTTCAGTGGCCCACACTTCAGTCGTGGTCTGGTGGTTCGAGAGTTGGACTTGTAAGCGGAAGGTTGCGGCAATGACTGAAGTGTCCTTGAGATACCTTTCCCACATTTGCCCTGCAGTGATAAATGGACACTGCACAATACACAATCGCAGTGGATTAAAGCGTCTGCCAAATGAATAAATGTAAATGTTCATGTAAATGTGAAAACAAGATAACAACTAATTTACATAAGCTAGCAGTTTAAAAGTCTGACTAGTAATATTTTGTGTTACCCATTAAGGTATTAATTTATTTATAGCAATTATCATAGTGTTCTTAGTAATACGTTATCATACAAAATATTACATTATTAATGTTATGTAAATTTTTGTAGTAAATGTAATAATTCATTTATATTATAAAAGTTTACTATGGACGATAGATAATAATGTATGTATTTAGATACATTTAAATGCAACAAAGTTGCGAGATCCATTCCAAAATTTCATTATTTAATACACCGTAACTAAGACACAAAAAATCTAGAAACAGTTTTTTTTACCATTCATATACACTAAAACATTAATATGAATATGAATATGAATAAATCCTGTAGTTTAAGTTGTAATGTTATACTATACAGCCATATACACAATCACAGATAGAAAGTTTACATCAGCCCAGGCGTGAGACCATCCATACCGAACGCGTCCATGTCTAAAATGCACCATCACGTTTAGATAATCAAACACCCGAGGTTATTTGTACAGGACATAGTAATAAGAAACTTTTACAAAATTTTCAAAAAACGTCCAGGGCTTTAATGGCGACCTGTGTTATCGTGGGGTGATTCATTAATTTATATTTAAATTCATAGTGTATGACATTTTATTTTGTATGCATATAGATATTTATGTCTATTTTGGTGGATTTATTATTATTATTATTAGAATACATTTTAGTGTGGTTTGATTTGATTTAAGATGTCTATAACCATTAACATTCAGTCAATAAAAAACATATGGGGCTTGATCCGCCTCTGCCCGCCCGTAGCCTGTAACTCAACACAACACTGATATGTTTAAAAGCGTTTACAACTTTATCAGTCAGTATCTAGGTTATTCCTACTCTGGACGAGATGCTGGACGTCTTCTCAGCACAAGGTTCAGCTTATGTCATCCGATTTGTGCGTGTTCTCAGTCTCTCCTTGCACACGCAGCAGGAGGGAGCGACATCTATTTCTTCATGTTCTGTTCTCTTTTTTCCATGTTCACTGTATCTTCTGCCCTCATGTTTAATAGATGTCTGCGTTTGTGGGTGGAGTAGGTTTAATCGTGGCTTGATTTTATATTCATTTTAATACGATGAGTGAATCAGGCCTGTGAAGAGCGAAGGAGGAGGTGACCGTCTTACCACTCACGGCTGTCTGCTGGTATTCACACTGTGAGTAATGCTTGTGGTAGACCCAACGCAGACGTGTAAATGAGCAATCCTCCCTCACGGCTTCAGTTCTTGTGCCAGTGTTGCAGTCGAGACGTTATAGCCACCTGCCTGGTAATACATTTTGTTACTTGTGCTCAAATGTAATGACATGAACAACCGTATACTTGCTCTGACTTTAGGTTCGCAAGGGACGTTATCAGCTTTTGGATGGCAGCCGACTTTCATACGCATCGGCCTGCTCTGGAATCTGCGTGCCATTGTGTCTAATAAACGGAGTAATATTTCACCAGGCAGGGCACCGGCTGTATCTATTACGCTAATGGAGATGTCTTCCGTAGCGCCAAACTCCAGAAGCAGACTTGGGCGAGCTCAAGGCTTTGGTCATGTCATAGTCCTCGCTCTTATTCCGTTTGAACACCACATTTTGTCTGATACATTATTTATGGGCTCATTCGAGCACCGCTGGAAATATATTATCATCTCCACGGTGACTGTTTGCATTTTATTAGACGATGAATTTAATACGTTCCATTAAGACAATATGTAAACTATCATGATTCACAGCTCGGTAATCATGGCCTGGAGGTCAATATCTAAAAGGCTCTTGGTCGCATATTAATAGTATCACAATGCCGCCATAGGCTTAGAAAAAGTGCCGAGGCGGCACATTCGCTTTTGTACACGGACTGAACCGCATACTGATGATGCCCGCACGTGACCGTACCTACAGAATTTGAGCTGCAGAGCAAGAGGAATTGATTACGTTCATCCATAAATTAAAATTCCATCAAGTTTCCTTTGATTTTTTCCAAATCTTTATACACTTCTTTGTTCTGATGAATGCAGGGAAAGAAATAAGAGAGAATGCCACATGATCATAAGGTTCATGAACCCCATTGACCAAAGCGGTAAAATTACTTCATAAAATGTTTAATTCTGTTGAACGCACAATTTGATATTTTGCAGAATGTAGGACAGCATAAAATTCGGAGGTAACTTCGACCATTTAATTTTTTTATATCTTATAAAAAAGCATTTTTCCAATTATCTCTCTCTCTGTTCAACCAAACAAATTTAGAAGAACAGGATAGTGAGTATTTTTTTGTTTTTGTTAAACTATCTCTTTAAAGGTTGCTGTCCTGCTTTTTTACCTCTAGTTCTATATGCTTCTTTTGCAAACCTCTTTTGTATGTTGCTTTGGATAAAAGCCTCAGCTACATGACAAAATTTAAATATCTTTAAAGGTTGCTGTCTCTTGTTCATAAGAAATCGTTTGCTTTGGCATGTTGGTATGTATTGGTGATACATTACGCAACTTTTTGAGGCCTTTATGATGCTCACTTATTGAATAACAGCTTTAAGTGAGATAGAGCCGCAGAGGAAGCGATGAACGGATGCAGTCAATTATTCGGCCAGTTTGATTGAAATCGCAGAGGAGGGAACGGGATGTTCTGCTATAGGAGATGTGCATTAGGAAAGAGACAGCGGAGGTACATCGCTGATAAACTACTTTGGCATGAGCTAAAACTTATATTAGTTGCTTCTTATATACAGGTCATGCATAATATTTACAATGGGGTCTAAAAACGTCAACTTTAAAGATAGGAGGAAAAGTTAATAACACATACAGATACTATAAATCATGCAAAATGCATGATTTATAGCAAAAAACACAGGTCAAAAAGCTTTTTAATTTTTTTTGGTTTCCTCAGAATGTTCTGCTGGTTGTATTTCAGTTCAGGTTCATTAGTGCAGTTCTTATTACATTTAAATTTATGAACATTACACTTTGTGATAAATAAAACATGTTAAATTTGACAATCGGTGTAGACACCTTGTTAATTGGCAGATATGTTTCTTTGTCATTTTATCAAAAAGCTTTAATAATCTCAATAATCTATAAATATCTATTATTTAATATCACTTAAAACATTCATATAATCAATAATGAAAAACTATATTGATACTTCTTGATAGTTGAGCATTTGTAAAGGTCTTTTCCTAAATGAGTTAAACACATTTTAATATATTTCTGAAAAGTTTTTTTTTATCTGGACCCATACATTTTATTTATATTCAATTTATCCTGATAAAATTGTCTGTTGGCTCAGTCTGAACACGTTAAACATTTAATTGCTTAATACGATTACAATATTGTAAATTTTAAATTCAAGTTTATTTCCCAAAACACATCCATTCTTTTTTTTGAATTTAAAGCATTTATGTTGAAAGATCGAACGCAAGTAAACACTTTAAAGTATTGTGATATTGGATTGCATTGAACAAAAATTCCGATTGGCTGAGACGACATATTGCATTTAGGCTTAAATCAGGTTCGGCATTTATAGCGTTATGGAATAAAACATCATCCTGCAGAACATTTTAAATAAGAAAATATAGAGATTTGGCAGGAAACATTCATGGAGCAGAGAATAGGACTTACAACTAAATGGCTTTACAAATTCATATTTTTTACATTTGTCACTTATCCCGATTGGAAAATGTCTCTTCATTTGCCCCGTTGACAAATTAACTTTACTCTGTATTTTGTAAAACGGTGTCAGCCAAGGAACCATGTATAAGTAGAGTAAGTTTGGCATGTAATGAAAGTCGATACCAAACATAATACTTGTAAGATTTATGTAAGTTGTTAAAGTACAACATAGTGTATAACAATAATAAAAAATCATACTTCAGTAGAAGCAATGTTTCGCGGTGGATGTGACCGGCTTATTTGGTTTTGTTGATTATTCATTGCGAGAGGAAGCATCACCTGATATTTTATTTGGTTTCTGTCAGACGTTGAGGTGCGATCCACAGGAACGGTTAAATTAACACAACGCTGTCAGCTCTCCGTTAGCGTACAATATTTGTTCATTTAACATATGCTTGTGAGGTGAGACTCATGCATATTCCAAACATCAAACAATGACAGCAGCAAGGGTAACAGTCTGCAGCACATTGCCTGCATGTTAAAAGTCTGCTTGCAGAAATCGTCGTGACTTATTTGGGAGGTGCGCACGCAGGCCGTTTCCCCATTTCGGAGCTGCAGTGTGAGAAACGGAGGCCCAAGTAAATGGTGTATTATTCCAGACGGCTGTTTGTGTGTGTGCGTTTGGCTCCGGGTGAATGGGTTCAGTGTCTGACTCGTCTTTTTTCAGCCGGAGAAATGTCACCTGTGCAGTTGTGGCGTGCGGCACGGGCGTGAACATCTTTGAGGGATTTTTTCCTCTGCTTCCTATTTCCTCTCTACTGCCGCAGTGGCCATTCATGCTCTCGGTCGTTGGCATTCGTGGGCAGTTTGCGGGTATCGTCTGAGAGGGACTGAAATAATCTTAAGAACATCTTTGGATACCACACTACTGGTCAAAAGTTTTAAGACTCCTACTCACTTGTGCATGGGGTTTTTCCACATACATAATTAATAATAACATTAAAATGATAAAAAAAACTAAAGACAAGCATGGAAATGATGGTACAGCTAAAACAGTTGAAAATAAACTAAAACATGTCATATCCGATCATCTTCAGTGTGGTCAACATTTGAATAGAAGTTGCAGAAATGTTTTCCTGTCATTTTCTCGAACTGTTTCTTAAGCTCTTGAGATGCTTTATAAAGAATTCTAAACGAGTCCCCATCGTTTCTGCATTCTTATTTCTGATATTTCTTTACCGTTCAGTCTAAGTTATCCAAAATCCAAAAATATTATATAAAATGTCCTTTTGTTATGAAAATGATGTAGGTTATACTTTCGTCTATTGAACCAATTTCAGACATTTATTCACACACCTTCACAACAAAAGATTTTTTAAACAACAAGAAACATTTGACTTACATGTTTCAAAGCTTTTGACCCGTAGTGTACTTTAAAAAAATCAATGAAATCCAAAACACAGATCCTCTTTTTCTTAAACTATTCATAAGGAATCATGCCCTTCCCGATATGGCGATGAAACAAACACACAGTTTGCCTGTCAGTATAGCGTCTATGCATGTCCACGCTCTGTAAATAATTATTTTCTGGCTTAGTAGATTCTATGAAAAAACAATGTTCAAGTAAACTTAATATAATTATGTTCCTGTTTTTAAAAAAATAAAATAATGTTAGCAAATCTTAGGAAAAAAATCAACCTACATTTTGGTCGATTTTGGTCACTTCTCACTAGATCTATGTTTTAAAAAGTATAATATTACAAAAATCTGTGAACATTGAAGGTCCGTGTAGTTGTTTTAACGGTGTGTTTTAAACGTTGAATTCAATCAAAAATACACATTTGGAACCTAAAACACATGTAGATCAGAAATGCTAAAATTAAGTAGACAAACAGAAAAAATTAAGTAGTTTGCTCGAAGACTAGTTTTGTTTAAGCTATATAATAAAATTATCCAAAATAATTTTTAACGTTTTTCATGTAAATCCAGCTGATTTTTTAGTGTTATATAATGAACATAAGCTCTTTTTTGTAAGTTTTGCAAGAAACGCTTGTGTTTCATTAGTATTCAGACTGCCCTTCTTGTCCCAAAGATGCTCTGTTTGGCCAGGTGCTGTCTGGCTTCACAAGGGCAGAAAACACTGACAGCACTGGTTTCCTGTGGCCGGCGATATTAGCATCCACTTGTGTATGGATCCTATGTGGGCAGTGACTGTTCTTCCTGCCAGACGGGGCGAGAGGGCGGCGGGCAGCCCACGTGGGCGCAGCAGGTGTCAGCCGGGCAGATGTACCCGCTTAAAGAACAGAGCTGGCATTGTGGAAGACATTCAGGTCACCACACAGCCTCGCCTTCATCAGTGCTGCAGTACATCCTGTTCACCCCTCGATAGATTCACATATGGGAGTAGACTGTTAAAAATCATATACATATTTACTTGTTTTTTGGTATTTTTATTGTGCTTAATAAACAAACAACTGAAAAAATTAGTATTACAATTGAAGCGAATAAAATGCGTTCAACGTTTTGTGCCCTGACGTGTGGCAACCGCAAAGGATCACGTGAAGTTCACACTATGTGCTTTTTGATCGAGGTTCTCTTCTCAAAGCCTTGTGACTTTATTCACAGTTTAAATCTGAACCTGACACACTGATATATGACTACACAACGTTGATTTGATTTACTGGACAGGTCGGTAAAACATTTAGCCTTCCTGCTACATATCTGCATCAAGGCCTATCCATCTGTGAGTTCCTGTCAAAACAGCAGCACTTTAGTGTTAATAATTATTCATCAATCAGAAATCAAGAGCTAAGTTTGTTTGCTTGTATGATATTTATATATGTTACGATGGGTAAGGACGATTCATTACAAAAATGTAATAATATTGAAGAAAATGTGTGTCTTCTGCCAATCAGGAATTACATTTTATCAAGGGTATACATTGTTTAGTCTATGCATTTGTCTATTTTATTTTTTCAACATTGTTTGCTATTAAGCTGAATTTGTGTGTTACTTATGTAAAGAAATGTTATTAATTTATTAATCATTCATGTGTAATTTTGTTACATAATCATAACTATTATTTTTTTGTAATCAAGCTGCCCAAATAGATGCCAGATCTAAGTGGTTCAGATGTGTCTGTGTGTGACGTTGGCACATTTTTGTTGCCCCAACATAAGAATTCTGTCATCCTTTAATTATTCTCTTGTCTGTTTAGAATTGTATGGCCTTTGTTTGCTATACACAAAAGAAGATATGCATTTTTTTATTAAAAACTTTACACATTTTACAAAACAATTTCCACAACCCCATGCCAACAAATAAGGGAAAACAAGAAATTAATAATACTAAAAACATCTCAACATATACACATACAGAATCCTCACAAAAAATAAATAAAAAACCAACATCTTTATAAAAGCAATAGATAAAAAGAAGATATTTTGAGGAATGTTGCTAACCTGACTACAGTGGTAGCCATTCACCTCTCTTTTGTTGATACAAAACCATTGCGAGTTTTTGCTTGCAAACATTCTTCAAAATATCTTCCATAAACAGTTACCAATTAGGAATGTATGTATATGCATCTATTTAAACAGGATTATTTGATGTGACACAACGTTTTCGAAAACAAGAAACAGTAAAAAAGAATGCAAAAATGATGCAACGGTCCGTCGCTTTGCATGGAGCAAAAAGAGTACAGATGGAACTAGCCAGTACTTAAGGATTCGATTGATTTCAATTTATTTCAGAGAAAGACAGAAAGTCCTACAGACATAAAAGCCTGGAGTGACGGAAAGAGGAGAGCCGTGGTATTATGAGTTCAGTCACAGAGCTCTATCCAGACCATCTGTTCTTGTGGAAAGGCCTTCAGATAAGCGCGCTGTGGAATACGCCGGTCTCTGTCACCCGCAGTGTGAGCTCACCATTCCCAAACAACATGGAGCAGAAAGTGGGGCAGGTGTTTGATGAAGTTTGTTTGTCCCTCAGAGTACCTTCAAGTGTGTTCTCCCGAGATCTAAACGGAACACAAAGGGGAAAAAAAGCGCATTTAGTTTATGTTAATTTGTTGAAGATTTATTGCTGATCGTAGCAAGATGTTTTGGACTATAAAGTGTTTTCCCTTGCGTCTTGTCTGCAACAGATTGAAAAAAAGGCACAGATGGACAAATGTTTGGTATTCATTGCTTTGTTTTGGACCAGATATGTGTGCTGTTTAAATAGAACGCATGTTCTTAAAGGACTTTGGGTTTTTGAATGGGATAACATATGTGAGGGGCCTATGAAAACCTGCAATTCTTTCTTAAAAAAAAAAAAAAATTCTGCATTCAATTTTTTCTATATTTTATTACATAAAAAAGGTTTTTTTGTGGTTTAAAATAGATACTTGTTTCTGTTTATAAAAAACAAATCAAATATATAAATTATTGGAAGCAATAAACAAATGTAAAAACACAGACAATAAAGCAATAAAATTATGATTATAAACATAAACTAAATAAAACTAAAAAGAATTTTTTTATCATATGAAGCTACATTTAAATATACAGATAAATAATACATTGACAAAAGCACATTAAGCAAACTGCTAAACATTTACTTAAATTTAAACTAAAAGATAAAAGCTCATTTAAAACATTATTAAAAACTAAATTCATAAAACAAAAATTCCTATTACACAAAAATACGGTATACTACATATACAATACGCTTTTTATATAAATAAAATTATTTTCCGTTCATGTTTGATGGCAGCTTATTCCCATCTGTAAAATGCCTTCTAAAGAAACAAAGACAGAAGAACAGCCCCTTGGAAAGTTATATGAACTTTCTTACCATAAGAACCCGTTTAGGGTTGGCTAAAAACATTGTATCTAATCCTAGTAATGTGTTGTTGAATGAATTTGTGCTTTGATCATCTAAGTGTACACACAAGATATCTAGATTTAATAGAATGAAATTAAAACATGCCTTTGTGCATCAGGTAAGATCCATGTTAAATGATTTTATTCATCATTTTCAAACATGATTTTTTTGTATTTTAGGATTGTGTTTTGCCTGTTGAGTGTTCACCAAAACACTATAATGCAAGAAATGTCACATTTACCACACTCAGATCCATTCCATGTTCTGACCCCCCATCAGACACAATCAAAAGCACAAAAGTCAGATGATGTCACTCTGCTTTTATTTTAAAGTACATTGCTCTTGTTACTATGGGAATATTCTCAAGCGAGAACTCATTGACTTATTTCACATCACAGCATCAGTGATGCAGACTGCGGTCCCTCTGGTGCAGCGATGCCGACAGGTCTTGTTCTCTGCCACAGCAGCACTTTACGTCGAGTCGTGCCCGCTTTCCGTGGCACCCCAAGCGTGTTTTAAAAACTAAAGGCTCAACTTTGTGTTTTGTTTTTCTTTGGCAGCGCCCCCTACGTTCACCGACACGCCACCGCAGTACGTGGAGGCGAGGGAGGGCAGCAGCATTACTCTGACCTGCACTGCCTTCGGAAACCCCAAGCCGGTGGTCACCTGGCTGAGAGAGGGAGATCAGCTGACCGGCAGCAGGAAATACACGGTAACTGGTTAACTGTTTGCAAAATATCGATCAACTCTTTTTTTTAAAAAGACTCTGAAATATAAAAGTGAAGATATAAATCTTATTCACAGGTTGCTTTCAGGGAAGACAAATTCTATGTTTTGACATATAGTGACATTGTAGACAATCGTCCGGCTGCCAACTCATGGGAGGGCCAGCCGGACGATGTCTCGAGCACAAAGTGAGCTCCATAAAGAAATGATTTACTGGAAGAACTTGAGTGGGCCGCCATGAACCCAAATTAACACATTTGAGATGAATTAGACTGCCGATTGTGAGCCAGGTCCCATTGCCCTACATCAGTGTCCGACCTCACACACGCTTTTGTGTCTGAATGGGAGCAAATTACCATGGACCGTTCCAACATTTACTGATGGCCTCAGAGAAGAATGGAGGCCTTTAGGGAGAACCGGATTTTTATTAATATCTAAGGTTAGAATTTAAATCCTCAGCCTGTGCATAACTGGAGAAAGGGTATATTTTGGTGTCTGTATTGCATTTACAGTACTTCCACCTTTTCTTTTAGTCTTTTGTGAATAAATCTGCTAAAAAAGACCGTGAAAACAATGACTGTAAAAAGGGTAGGGAAACTAAATATGGTAAATCATCTGAAAGACAAATTTGTCACGGAAAGTATCATTTTGAGTAGTTTTAAGTAATTTCTAGAAACGAGAAAACGAAGACAAAAATATGTATACATTATCGTTCAAAGGATTAAAACACTCAAAAAATCTTTATATTAAAAAAATTAAATCTTCATATTATAAAAAAATTATATTGAGATTTTTTTTCTTTTAAAAATAAAGTGAAATTTGTTATTTTATTATTACTTATTTATAATTTACCAATAAATAATGCAAAAGAAACATGTATTTTATTTTTATTTTGTAAAAATGTATTCTATGTGAACATTAAAAAAATTCTAGAATAATGAAATCTAGAAATTAGACTTTAACAGTACTATTGTAGAAAAACCTACATCTACCATCATAGTAATGATGTAATAATTTTATTCATTACAAACTGTTAATTTTATTTCAAATTATTTTGCCCAAGCAATGAAGAAAAAGCAGCCAATAAGATTCGTAATACACTCTAAAACTAATTAATTTGGTTTAGTAAATATAACAAAAAAGTTTCACTTTTATGTCAACTTCCTAAAATCTTTAAACACATTCTAAGGAATTTTTCAGTGTGAAATATTAACAGTTGTTTTCTTTAATTAGGTTTATGTTATGTTAATGTTTACCTACTTTTTACTTAAATAAACATAACATTTATTTGTAAAAAATTTATAAAAGTATATTTCATTATTTCAACGCATTAAAATGTATATATGTTTTGAGTTTAACTTATTTTAGAAAAATCTGAGTAAAAATGTATTTTAATTGGAATTCTAAGTCGAATCTTTTTTTCCGTAGTGTTTACCATTATTTCAACATATTATTTCAAACAAAATACGAATTTTAAAAGAATTTGTTAACAGTACAGTATAGAACTTTTTTCAACGCATTGAACTGTTTCCAGATGATGTAGCATTTCTAGTCTCGTTGCCTTGAAAACGCACACACTTGAAGATGTCCTTTCATCTCCAAACGTAACATGAATTCTGTCCCCAGTGAAACCCACCGTCTTCTTTTTGCTCTGGAAATGGAAGCGAGAATCATCACGAGCCATTTGTTGGAAAATGCTCTGTCAGTCGAAGCCCGTGTCGGTGGCCTGACAGATGAGGAACATACGCCTGCAGCAGAAACGGAGGAAAACTGACAAGCGTGTTTCCACCGTACGCTGCATGCAGTTTGTGAGGGAGGAGGCGACGCAGGATTTGACAGAACAGGCAGTCAGTCTGGCTCCATCAGACGTTGCCTCTCAGCACATCAGAGGAGCTAAGATAGACCTGCTGTAGTCACTTCCGTGCCCGGTGTGTGAACGTTCGCTTTGATGCATTTTGACTATCCCCTTGCACTTACTTCCAGAGCAGAGTTTCCCTCGTCCTGCATTTCAGCGTGCAGATGGCCAGGCCTTTAAAGGCCGTGTTTGTTACTCAATGGCGAGTGATGAACAAGAGGTGATGGCTCTCTGCTGTTTATCCTTTACGATCGCTTTTTAGCAAGGTTACTCGGTAACCCCGTGGCCTTTCTTATGCTGTGCTCTGCGGCGCCAAAAGGGCACATTTAAGACGTCTTGCAAGCTGTTTAGTGGGTAACCCAAGGAGATGAAAGTCTGTCTGTATTTGCATACATTGCATTTGAATCCTCTTGGGAACATAGAAGATTGAAAGTTGTAATTATGAGGTGATGTTCATTCAATCGCATTCGTTCCGAGAGGTTTTTTTCCAAGGCAAAAAGCTTTTAGTGCTAATGCAAAACGACAAATAAATGGCAATAGATGTGCATTAGATGCACAATACGGTTTTTGTGCAGCCACGGAGAATTATGGGGAATGAAGTTTTATCTCTGCGACATGGAAGAAAATAAATTATTTACGTTTTTTGGATGGACTATCAAACATCGTTTAGTGCTTATGCTAAATGAAGACCAAATGGCAAAGGATGTGCATTAGATACACAATAAATTACGTTGATTTGTGTGTTTTTGTGCAGCCACGGAGAATGATGGGTAATGCATTTTGTCTCTGCATCTTGCAAAACGTCATTTCCGCCAATCGAAAGACCCATCACGACCTCTCTTTTCAACTAGGATCACCAACCATCGTGCCCTCTAGGATAGCTGGAAACTTAGGAGTAATTGTCGACGATCAGCTAGACTTCACCGATCAGACTCGGTCTCTATCTCTAAAAAATCATATCTTGCCTTGTGTAACTTAGTTACCTTGGTTGTAAAACTTTTTAACCTATTGTAATCTGCTATTTACCCCGTCGTTTTCTCCTCGATTCTTTGTAAGTCGCTTTGGATAAAAGTGTCTGCTAAATGCCTATATTAAAATGTAAAGCGATAGTTCACCCTTAATAAAATACATTTACATCATTTTTTATTTTAATTAAATAGTTTATAAATAAATCCAAATGTATTCACCCCAATGGCATTGCAATCCGGTATATGACACTTTTATTCTGTACAACATAAAAGAAGATATTATGAGAAATGTCTTAATGGGTTGCATCTGTACAATTAAAATGGGAGCAAGAGTGCTTACCTGCATTCTTTGAAATATCTCTTTTGTGTTCTGTCGATTTAAGAAAGTCACTCACCATGATATGAAAGTGAATAAATGCTGAAAGTATTTTGATTTATCAAAGAAATGCCACAATTTCCCACTGATGCGTGTGTCTGTGTTCCATGTGTTAATATGACAGAATGAGTCCCTGCAAAATATTCCCGCTGGACTTTTATGTCACAGAGAACGCGAATGTTGGCAGAAGCCTAACCAACTTCAATCCCATATAGAACATTGCGCCATATGCTGCTATTCATCTGGATGCGGAACAATTAGATTGCATCAAAACATATTTCATTATTTCTTCCTGTAAGACGAAAGGATTCCCCTTAAAATCTTGGCTCTTGCTTTTAGAGGCCGAAGTCACAGATGTTTACTCAGAAGCACCGTGTCATGACCTCACCTTTAAGAACACTGCTGAGGAGGTTGGTGGTCCTCCGTTTTCTTCACTGCTGCCATGGCTGGAAGCTGAAGAAAAGCAGGAATGCTGTGAAGGAATACGGAGGCTAAAGTGCAGGAGGCACAGATGTCTCGATGCAATGTGTCGAGATGTTTTCTCACCCAGGCCTCATTCACAGCCGAGCGTGTTCAAATAAAGCGCTGCCTCACACTTGGCGTTTCGGAGAGAGAGAGTTTATTACCTGCCCTGGTCTGGGTCATCCGTGTGATGTGTCTATCAGTGACAGAACAGGATAGATGTGCCTGAGAATTGTGTCAACCAACCAACAGGACCTGACAACCCTTGGGATATTGTGTGGGTGGAAAAAAGGCAATGCTTTCCAAAATCTAACCCACTTCTAAGAAACTATGCAGTGAATCACTTTATACGGCACATTGTTAATAGTTTGAATCAATAACTGTGGTTGAGACTAGTTTTGTGGTCTGAAAATCACACAAAATCCTATACTATGTTTAAAATATTTGTAAATATATCAGCGAGATTGGTAAAATCTTGTTTTGTGTTTCTACAGATAAATGATGGTAGTCTGACACTGCAGACCGTTGCACGAGAGGACCGGGGAGCCTACAGCTGCCGTGCCCACAGTGACCAAGGGGAGGCGGTACACACCACCCGCCTACTGGTGCAAGGTGAGATGGTCCTGTTGGACACCCCAGAGCTTGCCCGAAATCAGTATCAGTATTTTAATCTTGTTTTGAAGTACAAATATCAAAGAGTTCAGTCCTACCACTGAGTGCTGCCTAACACATATTTTGAAGAATGTTGGTAACGAAATCCCGCTGACTTCTATTGTATGGAAAAAAGTCAATCGTTACCAACAGTCTTCTTAATACCTTCATTTGTGTTCTGCATATGAAAGAAAGTCAAGGTTTGAAGGAAGGAAAGCAACTAGAAGTAAAGACGTAGGAAGGCAGGAAGTGATGACAGTTTTTATTTGAGCATCCCTTTTAATTATTTTGTCTTGTTGCTTAATGCTGGGTTTACACAAAGCTCAAATTAAGCAAAAATTTGGATAGACCTAAATTTGAGGTGGGCGATGGCGTCAATCGTGTCATCTGATATTTCAACTTGAGCGAGATGTATTTTAATTTGAGTGAGAAATTCTACTTAAGTATGAGCTTGAGCAAGAAATATTTGATCTTGAGCAAGAAAAATGTATCTTGAGCGAGAACTATTTCAACTTGAGCGAGAAATATTTTATCTTGAGTAAGAAATATTTCAACTTGAGCAAGAATTATTTCATCGCGACCGAGAAATATTTAAATTTGAGAGGTAAATATTTAAACTTGATCGAGAAATATTTAAACTTGAGAGAGAAATATTTTAACTGGAGCAAGCAATGGTTCAACTTAAGCAATAAACATTTTATCTTGAGCAAGGGATATTTCCACCTGAGCGAGAAATATTTTCAAATTGAGCAAGAAATGTTTAACCTATGCGAGAAATAATTTCAATTTAAGCAAGATACATTTCAACTTGTGCCAGAAATAGTTAATCTTGAGCGAGAAATATTTAAACTTGGGAGAAAAATATTTCCATTTTAACGAGAAATATTTTAACTTGAGCAAGAGATATTTTAACCTGAGCGAGAAATATATTAAATTGAGCAAAAAGTTTTTTTAACTAAAGCAAGAAATATTTTATCTTGAGCAAAAAAATTTCAACCTGAGCGAAAATCTTCTATGAAAAGCTTATTGACATCTACTGTTTGAATGACAAGAACGTTTCCAGACACTCCACGTTGCCTAATGTGTTTCTCGTAATGTGAAATTAAAACCTTTGTTTGGTGTCATCTAAGCAAGAGAATTTTTAGATATTTGGAAAACAAGAAATTACGAGAATTATAAGAATACTATGTAAGACAGTTAGGACACTAACATCCACAGTGGACACTAACATCCAGATATATTTTATTGTTGTATAAAATAAATATTCATGCAAATGTTTGTCAGAGAAAGCTATTTAATGTCTTAGTGAGTGTTTTTTTCTCCCTTCTGTGGACACTGTCGATACTGTGTAAAAGATGCCGAGCCTTCATTGCTCGCTGAATAATTAGTCTCTCTTAATGAATCCGCGTGTGCGGACACATCAGGGTTGTCAATGTCTGGCCTTTACGTCTCGTCACTCTGAGCACATCTGCGTCAGTCAATACGCTCCGTCCTCTCCATCTGCATAGATCACTTCCTGTCACTCAGCCACTAATGGAGCCTTCCAGTAGAAGCTGTTTACAGCCCTGCTCAAAGTGATGGAGGTTACATGCTGAAGGTTTACGGTTACCGCTTACATCTGATACACACTCCTTCACCTTGAGTGGGGATTTTTGATTTATTCACATGTAGTATATCTTTTCCGCAGTCATGTTTCACCTCTGCTGGGAAGATCAGCGTGAACTAGTGTGAACTTTCGATGCTGGCAAGGATATTATGTGCTGGTTTCCAGCTGGTGGCTCAGAAGAAGGAAAAAATAAAAACGCCTTTTTTCTTTGACAGAATTAAGGGATATTTCACCAATTGCTGCTCAACCTCTTGTCTTTTAAAACCTTTATGTTAAGACTTTGCTTTACTGAACACAAACGAAGATATTTTGAAGAATGCGGGGAATAATAATGGTGCCTGTTTAGAGGTTTTTGGGTGAACTACCCATTTATTTTGAGAGAATGAGTATTTTCCAGTACGAATTTTTTTCAGTGTAAATGTCTTTCAATTCTTAAAACAACATGTGTTTCGGTGCTTTTGTGTATGGCATAGCACACTGAAATGATTTGATCTTGTACAAACATCTCAGCATTCTGTCCAACCTGTAACACAAAAGAAGAAATTTGGAAGAATGTTGGTAACAGAATACTCTTGGTACCCCTTGACATCTATTGTATGGACAGTGTCAGGGGTTTTTATCTTTATCAAAATATCTTTTTAAAAAATTCTCAAGATACATTCACTTTATAAGTAACAGAGTGTTTTTACACTTTAGTATTAACACATTTTCGGAAATAAAATATAATAATGAGGCAAATGTATGCTTAAAACCGGCAAAAATAATGTTGAACAAAGTACTTGAACGCAATTCGTCTTCGTTTTGATGGATAATTTTTCTTGTTTAAAACAACATGTCTAGTTAAAGATTTTTCAATATTCGTACTGCCAAACACAGCAAGATTTTTATGATGTGTGGTTGTTATTTCTCATCCGTTCATCTGTGCTCAGTCTCACAGGTTGAGCTTCTCCTAAATCTGGTTTTCCAGAATGACCTTGAGTTGTCCAGCTGTAATAGTTGTTCAGCAGCATTTGTAGTCAATACTCAATACTGCAGATCCTGGCACATGTGACACCAGAAAGAAGTGACCTGTCTTGTCTCTCTGCTTGATTGACGGGTGGGGAATCTGTTTGATGGGTGCGTGCGTGTATTGCACACGGAAACAAAAACATCTTCATTTGCTTCTCCTCTTACGGCCTCCGCATTAGCCCAGAATGATGAAGCGTTTTAGTTTAGTATCTGTGCACAGTATGACAGCAAACATGAGGATGCTGACTGTCGCTGGCTTTCTCTGCAGTTGGATTTATAGCAGGGGGGAATGGCTGCGAATACACAACACTGCGCACCGACCCGCAGCCCGAGGATCTCATAGAACGCGTGCGTTTACAGGTCACACATGCAGTCAACGTACATGATATTTGAAGCATTCGTGATGTGAGTTGTGACCGTTCATTGCGCGTGATAAAATAATATATCAGTGAGTGTATTTCGATTTTTTCGAGCTCTACCTTGAATGTTGGGCCTCATTCGGAGTGATTCAGAAGCGAATCATCTGCTTTCATGTCTGAGCACCAGCAAGTCAGATGGAGACACATATGAGCCGCGCAGAGCCAAAATTGCCTTGGCCACGGGCGGTTTTGTTTAGTAAACTAGCAATATTGTTTTTACAAAAAGCAATATTCTCTTGAAGCCCCCCGAGAGGCACCGCTTCAATTACACCGACACGGACGACACCGGGTATTTTTAGACGCTTCAAGTGATGCCTTTTGTGATTTTATTTTAATAAGCAATGCCGTTGTCAATAAGCCTTCGGATGCGGCGTCATTTCCCGCACATTAAGAAAATCTTCTGGAAGCTCCCCACATTAAGATCAGAAGACATCTCAAAGCCGGCCATGCGTTCGTTTATGTTAAAGTGAGCGTTTGTGACTGATCACCTCGGAATCTCACAAGATCCGGACGGTACGTCTGCCTACACGTCTAATTAAAAGTCTATTGGCAATTTAAGTGAGTGGCTCATGTTAGTCGGAATATTTTTACTGTGGGTTGGTCTGATATCCACAGGATGTGGCCTATAGCGGACAGGTTTATAAACACAGAGGAGATTTGGGATAATTGGAGGTAAAACACATCCATGTTTGTGGGAGGAATGAATAGGAATAGGAATTGGTTTGATGCAATGTAAATAAATGAAAATAATAACCTGACAATAATGCCATTTATGATTATGTCGTGGGAGCATTTAAAGTATGACCAGTAAAAAGTAAACTCGCTCATTCTTTCGGTTCTGAATCAGTTCTTAATAAGAGTTGTTTGAAATATTTTGTTTAAGAGGTAAAAATATAAATTGAAATGGTCATTTTGAATATTACAAATATAAAATGATATAAATATATATTTCTCCATCTATCCATAACATGGGTCTCTCTGTCATCACCAGGTCCTCCGTACATCGTATCACCACCTGAGAACATCACAGTTAACATATCCCAGAATGCCCAATTTACGTGCCAAGCAGAGGCGTATCCTGGCAACCTGACCTACACCTGGTATTGGGAGGAGGACAACGTCTATTTCAAGAAGTAAAGTTATGATCGAGTTCACTACTGGGCCGTAGCTTTGAAACAGACACCATACCCCTGTGTGTGTGCGTTGGCCGCGTTCACAGTTTAGATTAAAGCTGTGTATTTTTAGAACCAGAATCCCTGAATCTCAGGGCCTACAGCTGCATAAGGGCGAACGTTAGCGTGGTGACGCGGAGGCACACACAGCAGGTTTTTATGCCGGGACGGGAACATCTTGTGACACTGTGCTTGTGTCATCACATGCCTTAAAAAACATGCTGATCATCTGAAGAGCTGCCAGGAGCTGCTCTGACTCCCCCAAGCGTTGCCGTATTGACCCTCTATATGCGGGCATGTGATGTGTTTCCACTCTGTGGATACCGTCCAGGATAATGTTTCAGAATAACGTTTTCCGGTTTTATTGAACGGAAGGATATTCACATGGAACATCCAGACTGCTGCTGGCCAACATATTGCTTGACTAATATCACACCTCTTCTGCAGTATTATATCAATGAAAATGATCTTGGAGTTATTATATTTACTATTGATTTAATCTATTTATTATATTTACTATTGATACTAATCTATAAGTAACTAATTGAAAACTAAAGCGTCTTAAATTTTACTTAAATAACGTTTTTAAGTAGTATAGATCCAAGACTGTTTTTAAGAGATTACCTAAAAATGAAAATTGTTAAATTTACTCACCACATGTCATTTCAAACCAAAAGAAGATATTTTGAAGAAGGTTAGCAACTTAGCAACACCGTTCCCTTGAACGTCCATCCCGTGGACACACAAGACATTCCTCAAAATATCCACCGACGAAAGTCATGCAGGTTTTGAATGACGCGAGGCAAAATAAACAGATTTGCCAAAAATGAAAAATTCTTAAGTTACTAACCCTCACGTCATTTCAAACCTAAATGACTTTCTTCGGCAGAAAACAAAAGGAGATATTTTGAAGAATGTTGCATCTATTGCATAAACACAAAACCACTTAGACACTTCTCAAAATATCTTCTTTTGTACTCAACACACAAAACTCATAACGCAAAGGTGATTGTATTTAACCGATTATCTCTCTTCCCCCTGCAGTGATCTGAAGCTACGTGTTCGCATCTTTATCGACGGAACCCTCATAATCTACAGAGTAAAGCCGGAGGATGCTGGGAAGTACACCTGCAGTCCCAGTAACAGTCTGGGCATCTCCCCCTCCGCCTCTGCTTATCTGGCCGTGCAATGTGAGTTGCCCCAGCACACTGCGTGTGAACCCTCAACCTGTCCCGCATGCCTTAGAAATGTCTTAGGTGGAGTTTGGTGCCATTAGAGCGGGTAATTGGTGTCTGTCACGTACGGGACGGAGCTATTTACACCCATCGAGATGCCGCAGTGGCTGCCAGGCGTCTGAGATATTCTAGTTGCTGTCTCTGGAGCATTTGAGCGTTCACTTCCATCTGCACCAAGAATCTTGTGGTGCTGAAGGGAGTTGAAGTTGAGCTTCTGTCTCTTCAACCGTTTGTTTGTCAATCTGTCCCTCTGTGTGTTTTAATATCCGTACCTTTTGGTCGGAATAGACAGCTCTCTTCCTGCCGTCATTGTGACAAATGTGAAATAATGATGGGGTGATAAATGACAGACAAAAATAGAACTGAAGAATGTTGGTTAAAGGATTACATTTAGATTCATGAATCTGGCAGATGCTTTTAGAATCGGAATCAGAATCGGTGTGCTTACACATACAAGGAATCTGTCTTCAAGTACACACACAATGTAAAGTGACAAGAGAAGAAAAATAGGTAACAAAAATGTCAAAAATAACAAATGTGACAGCAGATCTCCGGATGGAATTAAATATGTACAGAATGTTATTAATATGCAAGTTATGAGGTGCTATATGCATATAGTATAAGAGAAAGTATTGCACATGTTTATTGCACAGTAGGGGAACATTTAACCGTTCACGAGGAACGACTTATTAAATATATATACGCATCATTATGTATGGTCTCAAACCCATAACCTTGACATTGATAGCTTGACAAATCTCTCTTTATTTCAGTTACAGGAATTATGCATATGATGGCAGAATGTCTCTATTTTATCATTTATAAGTCTTGGGGGTAATGTAGCACATCAGTCCATACATCTCAAGATAGATTACATTAGTTATAGGAAACCATGTGTCTTATGAAGAAGAGTCGCTTCTAAGCAGCTTGAGCGTCTACACCTCTGGGGTTCTGCTTCACCAGTTTGCGACACACAAGGGCCGCTACAAGTGATAGAACATGAAATGAAAGAGCTTAAAATAACATTTACATCTATGTGAATCCTTATTATATGACACTAACGATGTTAAAACGCAAAATGTTTTAAACTTTAAAGGGATTGTTTGACAATAAATGAATATTCCGTCATTACCAACTTCGTTCAAAACCCGTACAGATTTCCTTGTTTGATTGAGAAGAGATTTGTAAAACCACATTTGTAGAGATTTGTAACCAAACAGTTCCTAGACACATTGACTACCATAATAGGAAAAGTGATAATATTTTTTCAAGTCCTACATTCTTCAAAATATCTTATGTTCCCTACAAGGGTCGTCAATGGTAACCAAAAATTATTTGGTTTTAAGTATTCGCCCAAATATCTTGTTTTGTGTTCATCGTTTTTACATCTAAAGGAGCGTAAATGATGACAGAAGGTTTTTTTGGGTGAGCTCTTTAAAGGCTGCGTAAAGGTTAAACGGTTTTTCTTTGCAAAATTCATTCTTTGATATTCGATCAGGAACATTTTGGCATATTACTGCACAAGTCCCTTCCCTTCACAACCAGAGCATCATGTGTTAGCCGGTGCAGTAAGGGATATAGCTTTTGGTTTGATAGAAATCTGTGGTGCAGGATGAGTCATCAATCTAATGTTTCTTAAAGTTTTAATTGTGGTTTATATGTTTGAGGTGCTTTAAATATGGTTGTCTAACACAAAACTGCCGAGTATGAATGAGTGGAGTCTGGGCTAATTTGCATATTCATGCGGTGGTGTATACTTAACATGGTCGAGGTGTTTAATTATCAATTATTTTTAAAAACATTTAAATTTGAAATTATGATAATCAAAGATAAGTTTTAATGAATACAGTAACCAAACCAGGGGGACTTTAAATTGCTTGTTAATATTGTTATTTTTATAGAATGCTATCTGTGTTTTTTAAATATATTTGTATTCTCTGTTTGCACTTTTTATGAGAAAAACGAAATATTCAAAACTCAATTTGTATATGTGGCACTTGAAACATTACATTGTACAAAATGAATTTATATCATTGGCCTTGTTTCTCTTTCTGTGCCCGCAGACCCTGCCCGTGTTGTGAACATGCCACCCGTCATTTACGTCCCAAGAAAATTGCCCGGAATCATTCGCTGCCCAGTTGACGCCAACCCCCCAGTTTTGTCAGTCAGATGGGAGAAGGACGGATACCCCCTGAGAATCGAGAAGGTCTTGAAATGTCAAGACTCTTGACTTTATTTGAAAGCGCTGCTCATCACTGATTGTGCTCTTCTGCTCCTTTCTTAGTATCCTGGATGGAGCCAAATGGCAGACGGAAGCATTCGGGTGGCAGAGGTCACTGAAGACTCCCTTGGCACTTACACCTGTGTGCCTTACAATGTCCTAGGTACCATGGGACAGTCCCCTCCGGCCACTCTGGTGCTAAAGGCGAGTGGATTTAATACCACTTTAATATATCGTGATAATATGAAAGAAGTGATTTTAAAACGATCGTGTGACCATAGGACCCCCCTTACTTCAATGTGAGGCCCGGTGGGGAATATCGTCAGGAGGCAGGGAGAGAGCTGGTCATCCCCTGCGCTGCCTCTGGAGATCCTGAGATTCCAACCATTGTATGGAGAAAGGTAGATACAACACTTTCACTACAAGGTTTTGGAAAGACATTTTCCTAAATCTGCCATTTTTTTGTTTCAAGGTCGGGAAGCCCAGCAGAAGCAAGCATAACATCTTACAAAGTGGTAGCTTACAGTTTTTGTCTCTGAGCAAAGAGGATCACGGGGAGTGGGAATGTGTCGCCACCAATGTAGTAACAAGCATCACTGCCACCACACGCCTTTTTGTAATAGGTAAATAATTCCTTGCATACATATGAAAACTGCTTTAGGTATACGTTCAATCAAATGTGAGTTCATATGCAAAAATATGTTGTGCATTCCATTTAATATAAATCAAACTGCAGTTTGGTTTGTTTGATTAAAATGTTGTCAGTAGTTGTTTCAAATTTCCTTGTTTGGATGAACACAAAGAAAGATGTTTGGAAGAATGCTTGTTACCAAACAGTTTTTGGGACACATTGACTTCTTATGTCGGAGATAAGGAAGTCAAAATGACCCCCGAACTTTTTGCTACCCATCATTCTTCAAAATATCTCATTTTTGTTCAACAGAAAAGGTGTTTTCTCCTACTATGGTAGTCAGCTAACAGATTACCACAAATAAATGGTTCAGATATACTCATAATTATCTTAAAAAATGGCACTATTATGAAAAATAAAGAGTAAAACTAATATTCAGGAAAAAAATATTTTGGGGGGGAAATTAAATAAGAAAAAAAACAGGGGGTATTTAGAGTTTGACTATTTTGTTTATCAAAGGAATTTAAATAAAATGTTTAATATGAGCTGTCAGTAAGATTTCACAATGAGTTATATTTCAACACACATCGATAAAGAGTCCAAAAGTATGTATTGCAGCTTAAAATAAAAATGGAAGTCAAATGAACAGTCAATTTTCTTTATACCCTACTATCACCTACATTTTCTATTTTGTAAATCACAGTTTTGGGGCCTCATCATAGTTTGATTTAAATTCATAAAAAAATAAAATGTAAGCATTAAATAATGTTTGTCAAAGTATTATAAAAAATAAAGTGCAGTGTCTCATTTGTACTGGCACACTTTGGTGGATTTAAGGACAGAACATATCGGCTATGGGATTTTTCAGTGACTTGTACTGTAGCTCGCAGTGACTCAAACTCGGCTGTCACGTCTGTGAAATCTCCGTCAGATGACTAGGTCTTTGTCAGCATGTGCAGAACCCCACACGTGTGTTTGTTTGGCCATGGACTGGTGTCATGACAGTCCAAAGATTGTGTTTAATGTGGGAGTAATTAACAGATCCTCTGCAGCTGCTGTGTGCTGATAAGACACGGGTTCAGATGGGTTCTGGACTTCAGCATCTTCAGCTTTCCTTCAACACTCTCCTGCTCTTATCACACTGGGTCAGTCTGTTTACTGTCTAGTGAGAAAACATAAGAGAATGTCAGACAAATAGATGTCTTGTTACATTTTCTACAAATCTGGACCAAGTTTGTCCAAAAAACATGTTTGGGGATAAACCGCTTGGTATAGTCTTGGTAAATTCAAACATTTTCCTATATACCTTGTTATGTAATATACCAAATTTCATATGCAAAATCTGTAGAGATGTTGTTACAAAAACACGACTTGAATTTCGGACATTATTTACTTAAAACTGGTTTGATTTTTGGGTTTTCTCAGTGGTTGCTAGTTGGTGCTTTGGCAGCATTATTAAAGAAACTCCATTGATCTGTTTCAGGCACGAGTCCACATGCGCCAAATAACGTCCATGTGTCAGCATCCACAAGCTCTGCGAACGTTTCCTGGGAACATGGATATGACGGAGGCTTTGAACAGACCTTTTCCGTCTGGTACGGCCCGGTGTAAGTCAGGCTAAATATAGCTACTTCCTCACTTTTTTCTGAAATGACTCGTGACATGGATGAGTTTTTTTCTCCTTGATGTGTTGAAGTGCTCATCCTCCAGCCCTCCGTTTCCTTTCTTCTCGAGAAGGGTTATAGATGATGTCATTTAAAGGGGCTGTTCAAACAGGCCTGTTTTTTTACATATGGCTGATATTAAGATATTACTCCTAAAGATATATGCGTGCACGCATACATATATATATGTAAGTATATAAATACACACATGTACACGCATACATGTATGTGTGTGCATCTGTGTATATATATATATATATATATATATATATATATATATATATATATATATACACATACTTACAAACCAAACCATGTGTGTGTGTGTGTGTGTGTGTGTGTGTGTGTGTGTGTGTGTGTGTGTGTCACATAATTGTAGAACGTAACCTCCTTTGTACATATTGTGTTAAATATAGTTCTTCTTCTTCTAAGCTTATGATTTATTTCAAGCATGTTGAAAGAATCATATTATAGTCACAAAAAAACTAGATATTTTTAATTACTTTATTTTTTGCTATTGGTCACACCATGTGAGATATATATGAAATATATATATATATCTATATTATAATATATATATATTAACATAACTAGTAGTTATACGCATATCTTTAGATATTTTCCCATATCATTTGCTCGAAATTGCTCAGATGATAGCAGGAGATGCACGGTTGAATTGCAAAGATTGAATACACTGTAAAGTACGTTGGGTTTTAAAATGCAATCTATATCATTGTTTTAATGTATCTTCCTTTTCATTCATTAGGAAGATCAAAAATGATTTAGGGCCTCATGATTGGCTGTCCATACCTGTGCCCGGCTCTCAGACGTGGTTGGTGGTACAGGGGTTGGAGACAAAGACTGCCTATCAATTTAGTGTGTTGGCCCAGAACAAGCTGGGCACCGGCCCTTTCAGTGAGGTAGTCACTGTGACTACAGGAGGTGAGCGACATTACTACACACATTCTGTGATAGAGTTGATCTCTAAATGACCCCTTGATATGTCTTCTGTATCTTCCAGGGTATCCTATAAGTACCCCTGAACCACTGGTGCTTCTAACTCCACCAAGATGCCTCACAGCCAACCGGACACTCCAAGGTGTTTTGTTGACGTGGCTTCCTCCAGCCAATCACTCTTCACCGATCGACCGTTACATCATCGAGTTCCGTCTGGGAGAAAGGTGGGAGGTTCTGGACGACTTGATTCCCGCAACCGAGACTGAGATCATAGCACGAGACCTCATTCAGGTAACGCTTGCCCTGATAATATTATAACCAATGTCAGGGGAAGTTCATAGGGGGCTTTGCAAGTTTTATATTCCCTGGTGACTTCATATTAAGATTATTAAGTTAAAGTAGCCGGCAGAAGCATTGCTCACATCCTGTGCATTAGCCCATTATAATGTAAAGGTACATGTAAAGTGTAAATAATACATACTGTAGGTTTTATCAGGGTACATCTGTCAGCTATCAGTTTTTGTAGGACAAGTTCACTCCCCAAATAATTTTCATACATTTTAATCGAATTATAGCTTCTAAGGATTGTCTTTAAAAGAAGATATTTTGAAAAATGCTGGTAAAAGACCAGGTAAAAAACCATATGTTCCCACTGACTTAAACTAGTTTTGTCTCCATACAATAGAAGTCAATAGGGCTTGATTGGTTTTGGGTTACTAACATTCTTTAAAATATCCTCATAATGTGGTTTGTATAAAATGTCAAGCTGAGGAAAATGGGCAGAATTTTTATTTTGGGCTGAACTATACTTTAAGAATCAAAATATTCATTAAGGCTTACATATGATTTTGTTTAGAATAAATATGATTTGTTTTATTTCATTTGTAGATATTCCTATTAATATAATATTTCAATTACATAAACTTAATTCAATTAATTATATATTTAATTCAATTACTAATTACTAATTCAATCTTCCTAAAGTCATTTTTAAATCCTATGAAACATATGTTAATAACAAGAAATTTTTTTTTTAACAATAACATTATTATGACATGTTTAAAAGAAAACAAAGTGCTGTATACATTGACACCCCATTGTATCGTAAAGTACTTAAATGTTAAGGTTTGTGACTATACAGATGTAATTAATATAATAATTTCACCAACAGAACAACAATGCAAGAACAAGCATTTACAGCTGTAAGCTCTGAGGATTTTGTTTTAATTCAGTCTGACATACATACACTTGTTATAAATTGGTAGATGTGACACTTACACCTGTTAACCCCGGCGGATTCGTGACCCACTGACCTGTTTCTCTTTCTCCCAGGACTCTTGGTATGAATTCCGAGCACTGGCTGTAATGGACGATCTTGTCAGTGAGAGCAGTAATGTGGTGGGGGTGTCAAGTACAGGTGAGAAAAGGGGCATCGCTCAAATGCACCAATTCATTGCTTTAAGCTGTCTAGAGTCTCCCTGCCCTCTGCTGGTCCTTATATTCACTACCCAAATGCTTTTTGTGCTGCTGTTTATTTCAGGGACACAGGGGTGTCATGCACCTACGTTTTCTGAGTGGCAGACCGATCACTTAAGAATCCCCTTAGCTCAATTAATCAAAGGAAACGTGACGTTTGAAGGGGGCATGACACCCGTGATGTCATAGTGTTGGCATAACCCCAGTTTGATTTACATTTCACACTAACTGCTGCTTTGTTAATACGCTTGCTGCATTCCATCTTTTTGTTCATGTTCTGGAGTATGTCTCCTTTCTCAGACCCCTTCCCTCCCACAGAGATCTCAGATGATGGGCTTGCCAGGCCAGTGGTGGCCGGAATCGTTGCCACCATCTGTTTCTTGGCTGCTGCCATCCTCTTTAGCACTCTCGCGGCGTGTTTCGTCAACAAGCAACATCGACGCAAGCTCAAACGCAAGCGAGGTAGGTCTTTGTGAAAGGTCTTTGTTGGGTTTAGCTGAAATTTTAGTAATGTTGTTATGTGCCTTTTTAAAATTCTATATTTTAATATTGCTATGTTAGTTGTTTTTTTTTAAGTAAAAAAAACCTAACCTTACCTTAAGTCATTTAAAACCTTAACTTGTTCAAATTAATGCTGGGGAAACTTTTCCCATTTTGGATTTGTTTGAGTTTTTAAATAACATTTTGGCAACTATGTTTTTTCGATTAACAGATAATTTTAATAAACTAAAACATTATTTCTTTGTTGATAATAACATAGAGGGATAGTTTAGCCAAAAAAGTATATTCAGTCATCACCCTCTTGTTATTTTAACCCTGTGTAACTTTCTTCTGCAAAACATAAGATATTCTAAAGAATGTTTGACACCAAAAACCAATAGTTCCCTTTGACTTCTATTGTATGGACACAAAACCAATGCGGCAAGAGGCTGATAAATGACTTTCAACTATCCCTTTAAGTGATTCAATTACACACAAATTTTGTTTGACCTTAACCTAAAATCTTTAACTCAAGTAGTGTTTTCTTTACACATTTTAAGACTGTTATTCTTTTCGGCCCATATTCAAATTGAGCACAGCCACTCATATCTTATTGCTTAAATACTGTGTTGCCAGATCCTCTTTGATACCTACACCTAATGTCTTTGTTATGGCATTTTAAAGCATGGATGTGATAAAGACCTGTATTGTCATGCTGATGTGGCATTGTGTTGCATTTGTCCGTAGACCCTCCGCTATCGATTACTCACACAAGGAAAAGCATTGAATCTCCGTAAGTACCAGTGCATGGCAACATCCATCATACTTTGCACTCTGGCAAATCTGTTGACACCCTGGATCCCTGCAGCACATGGCTTTAGAGAGGGTGAGAGAGAGAGAGAGAGAGAGAGAGAGAGAGAGAGAGAGAGAGAGAGAGAGAGAGAGAGGAGAGAGCATGTACAGGGAAATGGAACGGCTGACCCCAGCAGCTGCTGTGTTATCATGAGGGATGCATGGAGGAGGATCTGAGTGGTCACTAAAGTGGCTGCTATAAATGCATCTGTGCTTACCTCTGCTTTTCAGCACAGAGATGCATTGATTTGCCATTACAAACAATCTTCTCAAGCTTTTCCTTTTTGCCGTTCAGTCAGGTTGTCGCAGATCCTTTCAATACAGTATCAACATGAAGCTTATCCCCCAGTTCCTCCGAATCGATCAGAGCAGGCATGGCAGCATGTCACTTTCAAAGCTAATGGAGAACATAAGGGTAGCACCTATAAGCCAGTCCAATCCGATTTCATTGTGGTGTTCATAGAGCTGCAATCTCATTCTCCCATTTCATTCATTTCCACATAGCAGTGTGGAACCATAGTCTGGTTGACGGTCGACTCTGCCCCGTCTCTATTTTGTTTCTCACCGCAGGCCTCCTCTTACCCCCTTGCCTGGCATTGAGCCCTACTGGGAAGAGCCAGACAGGAGCAGCTACAGACCCCCATCCACCAGCCCTCAGTGAGTGCCTGCACCTGCACCTTTCTTAGTGACGGGCGCTAACCCGCGCCGGTTCGTCGTAGCTGCATGCTTTTAGTTAGTGGTGCGGAGTGAAAACACTAATGCGAGGGAATAAAAACTTCAGCACTTGGCTGCTCCTTGTTCCGACACACATTTGACCCTTTAAAGTTAGGAAGGTACATTTTAATTGACGAATCGGGTAGCTAACTTTATGCTAGCCCAACGCTGCCTGTATGACTTAAGTGTTTTGTGTGTCGTCTTCATTTTGTACTCCATTTTGTCTCACCCTTACATTGTCTTTCACTTCTCTTATTCAAGACGATATTTAAATGTTAAATGTATTTTTTCATAAAATGAGCCATGGCTAAAAGCTAATGAATAACATAAGTAAAGTTCACTCGTTTGCTTCAGATTAAACTGAGTATTAGCCGTGGTTCTGGACTTGCTTGTTTTCAGATGCCCAGGGACCTGTTCTAAGCTCTATATCTCTTTTTGATTGACAGGCTTTCCTCCGGGAAGATCAGCCCTGAGAGCATCACCTCTTCACGCCCCCCATCTTTGGCCAGCGTAGGTGCTCCCGGCCTTTACGTGAAGAAGTTGCCGAGCCCCAGGAAAGAGAAAGAGCTTTCCCTCTATAAGAAAACCAAGCGAGCAATAACCAATAAGAAGTACAGCGTGTCCAAGCACGAGGCTGAGGTTACCACGCCCATCGAGCTGATCAGCCGTGGACCCGATGGCCGTTTCGTCATGGACCCCAACGACATTGAAGCTTCCCTCAAGCCTCGGCGCATTGAGGGTTTTCCCTTCGTAGAGGAATCGGACTTGTATCCCGAGTTCCGCCAGTCAGACGAGGAGAACGACGACCCCGGGCCCCTACCCCCAGTCATGGCCACCCTCAGGCCCCAGATATCCCCCGTGTCCTCCAGCCAGGAGTCCTACATGCAGCCCCCAGCCTACAGTCCCCGGTTCCAGAGGCCAATGGAAGGTATGAGCATCTCGGAGGGTAGTCGGCTTCAGGCCACAGGGCAGAGCCGGGTCTCCCATTTTCACAGGGTCTTCCCTCCAGGCCCCTTCTACGGCTATCTAGGTAGTGGCGCCGAGGTGGAGCTTCACCCTCCGTTTTACATGCCTGACGTTAGCCCACGCAGCTCTGCCATGTCCTCTTCACCATCATACCCCCCCGAGGGGCCGTTCCGCCATCCCACCATCCCCGAGGAGAGGGAGGAGCTGAGGATCCATCAGTATGGCGCTTCCGGCCACGCCCTCCCACTGGTGCATAGCCCTCCCTCCTCTCGCTCGACCGAGACCTGGCAGCCTCCTGACTTCCCCTTTCTAGGTCAGGAGGGTCCCCGTCTCACTCTTCCACCTCGCCATTCCTCATATCTCCATCGGGACCTTCCAGAGCCCCCGCCATATCCCTCACATAGTCGCACTCTTGGCACCACCTCTCAGCTCCCTTCAAGCTCGGCTTTCCTCCAGCTGGAGGCCCCCAGAGCCCACCTTAGCAGATCGCCCGGCAGGTTCCCGCCTCAGGGCCCTTCAGCCAAGCATATAACTATGCAACAGGCCCAGACTCTGGGGCAGTTGAGACACACTGCCCACGGTATGGGCGTACCAGTGTTGCCTTACTCAGGCGCCACAGCCCGCATGGGGAGCCCAAGCACACTGCACAGCGAGAGCTCGGACGGCTGGAGGTCAGAGGCCCAGCCTTGGCTGAGTCCCAGAGCGGCTCGCCGGATGGAACTCGGCTTGCAGCAGGTGGTCCTGCAGCCATCGCGGCTCTCCCCGCTCACCCAGACCCCTCCCAGCTCACATGCCGGCTCTCCGGACATCCTCGTCCGGCCTCCTCCCCGCCCCAGCATCCTGCGTCCTTCCCGCTCTCAAGAGATGCCCGAGAGCGCCCGTCACCCAGCCAGTGTCTCCTTCTCCCGGAGGTCTCTTTCCTCTTCCCCCGCCACTTCGCCCACCCAAGGCCAGAGCGGCCAGCGGCCCAACCTCAGCTATCGCGCACACATGGCCTTTGCCACGGCAGCGGCCAGCTACCCCTCCCAGTCCCCTTCGCCCCCCGCGGAGAGCAGTGATGCTTTCGGCCAGATGCCATCTCAGAGAAGGACAGATGAGGAGATGCTCCCCTCAGAACCCTCTCCAGGGTAGGTGAACCATACCATTGGAGGCTCCAAAATGACAAAGGAGATTGTTATTCATCATTGTGCCGCAAAAGCAATGCTTTCATGCTTTTGCAATTTTAATTACACGATTTTGTACATTTTGTCCATTTTATACGATAATGTCCATGTCCTCCAGTATAACTCTTCAGGGTTCACAGGATAAATTTCCATACTTTTTTTTTATCCAAAAGTCAACTCTCCTATTAAACGGTGTAATCTTTACATATGATCTGATCATAGTATATAATGTACGTCTCTCACGGTTTTCTAGTGCATCCATGATGATCCCATGGCTCTTCCTTCTTTGTCCACCCTCGTGGGCTGACCACGTCACTCATCCTCTCCAGCTCATTTCTCTCATCTCTCTCACTTCCTCTAACTCAGGGCTTTGACCATCACGTGGCCTTCTTAGGCAGCCTTCGTTGCCAGGGATGAGCAAGCGCTCATCTCTTGCAACGTCCATCCCCATCTAGAGTAGAGACGGCGCTTTTCAATGGAGGCTCTGGTAGTCTTACCCTCTTTGTTTTTGATTGATCTCAGCTATCTGGGCAGCATTGTTGTGACCAGGTCCTCTACACCACAATAGGTAAGGGTCGAATCCATGTCTGAAAGGGGAGGGGTTTGCAGGCGGGGTCTTAAACCATTTTCATTTAAAGGGGAATGACACATTTTAAAATGAGAGTATTAAAGGCATAGTTTGCCACGGAGGAAAATTCTGTGATTACTTACACAACCTGTGTGACCTTCTTTCTCCCAAAGAATACATATTATAGAATGAATGTTAACATTGGATTACTAGACTACCCAACATTCTTAAAAATATATTTTTGTATTCTGGGGAAGAAAGAAAATCACTCAAGTTTTAAATGGCAAGAAGGCGATTGATGGTAGAATTTTCTTTTCTGGGTAAACGGTCACTTGAAGGACTATATTGGCCGAATTTCGGCTGCTTTTCATAAATCAATTTCATTTAAGATTTTGCACTTCTGCCTTTCCATGGCTTGAATATTCCCCTTTAAAATACTGTTTCCATGACCAAGAATATCATGCATGCCTTCTCTAAAAACTCTTCCTCGATGCCGAATCAGTAACAGCAGGCCTCAAACTAAAACTTCTTGTCACATTTGTCGTCTTAGTGGTTTCCTTTCTTTTACGTGACCATTCTCCCCTCCCTGCCATCTCTTCTCCTGTCAGCATGGTGAAGCCACCGTACAGTGTATTCATGGTAACCAGAGTGTGTTTGATGTGACGGACTGTAGTGCTCGGTCATGTCTCCCCCCCTCTATTAATGGCTTTCACTTTCTCTTTCCACAGCTTCAGCAGCAGGAGAGACTGTCTATAAACGCTTTGTGTTTCTGTGCCTTGTGAACCCATGAGTTTTGGCTGACCCTTCAGTATGGACGTTTGAGTGTCATGATCTCTGCCATGATAAAGGAATGGCAAATAGGATAAAAGACAACACTTTACAGGAAAAGTGACCCTGTGGTCAGTTTAATAGGAACCCGGTGTGCTTAGCTGGGGAACGGGACATTTTGGGCTAGTTGTAATTTGATTGGACAGTGCTGACAGCATGGCAGCAGTGTGCAACATGAGGTAAAAGGTTTTATCATGCTCATCTAGGTTTCATGTTTGTAGAAAATCACAGGAATGAATGTTTACACGGTGCGATTTTGATTCGCAGAGCATCGAGGCCAATCACATAAATGCACAAAGGTGTAGTTCGCTCAAAAATCGTGTCATTTCAAACCTGTTTGACGTTCTTCCGTGGGACACGAATGTTACGCAGGATGTTTAAGCTGCTCTCTGGGAGTGGATGAGGATCAGGGCCAAGAAAGCCCCAAAAGTCGATCGGTCACTATTTACTTTCAGTGCATGAAACGAGCAGGGTGGACATTCTGCGTAATATCGTTCATGGCACATAAAAGAAAGGAAATCAAACGGGTTTGGAACGACATGAGTTAACGGCAAACATTGAACTATTCCTTTCATTTACATGCTGATTGTAGTATTAGCTGATTCATTTTCTTGCAAACCTGATTTGGAATTGCACAGCGTATAATAAATGGAACTGACTGTACAATATGTCACAGTGGTATTTACAGTGTACTTGGCATTCTTGCAAGGGGAAATTCCTGCCAGGGCTCAATCTCAGTTGGAGGGCAGCGTACCCTGGTGTCTGTGTGTGGTAATGGATCATTGTGTTTGTCTCTGGCAGGGAGCATCTAGGTGCCGTGAGAGTCCCTGCAGGGTCTGAGAGCTTTGAAGCACTGATTTATTATTGTATTAATAAAGCCAAGAAATCAACAGCCAACAAGAACAACAACTCCAGATTCAAGAAAAGGACAGGTCAGTTTCACTGCCGCCGTACGTACTCGTGGACATGTTGGCAATCTTTATATCATATAATGTCTGTGTGGTTCTGATGATTGGGTTTACTATAATATGACAGACGTTTAACGGGTTCACCTTAGCTTAAAGGGGAAAAAACTGTCATGAGAAAGATGTGTCAAACCTGTATACATATGTTCGATCTGTTACACCTAAAGGGAGATATTTGGCAGAATGTTTCCAACTGGGATTTGATTATCATAGTAGAAATAAAATCAAAATAATTCAAAAACTCTTCAAATTATCTTCTTTTGTGATTAAAACCCACACTTAATATGCAATTAAACACACCCTTTTTCTACTATAGTAGTCAATGGTGCCCAAAGAATCTCTGTTCTGATCAACAAAAAGATATTTGGGAGAATGTTAGCAACTAAGATTTCTGGAACGCCATTGATCACAATAGAAGTAAAAAATAAGATGGGAATAATTTCTACATTCTTTAACATATCTTATTCTATGCTAAACAGGATCCAACTAAACATACCTTTATCCAGGTATGTTAGTCAATGGTGCCCTAGTAATCTTTGTTCAGATCAAAACAAAGAAGATATTTGGAAGAATGTTATCAAGTGAGTTTTCTGTCATATCATTGACTACCGTAGTGGGAAGAACATATGTAGTTTATTTCTGATGAACACAATAGAAGACATTTGGATACATTTAGGAATTATTAAAATGTAAACATTTTCTACCGTGTTAAGTAATGGTGCCCGAGTAATCTCCGTCGCTTACATTCTTCCAAATATATTTTGTTAAGGTTTGAATCAACTTGAGGTTGATCCAATGAAGATAAAATTGTCCTTTTTGGGTGTACTATAGCTCGAAATACACCCCATAGACCTGCATTAAATATAGATATAGATCAGAATATAATTCATCCCAATACCAATATCAGCTAATAACCAAACACCCACATAGCAACTTAAAGCATAGAAACTAAACAGAAACACCTTGGAAACCACCTTGACACTTACAGACAGACACAATCATGTAAGTTTTCTACATCGTTGTCCCTGTGTCTAATTTGCTTTGCTGTCTTCAGATGTGTCCTCCTCTCAGACCCAGCAGCCGCACGCATCTCAGGCCTCCAAGCAACGAGAACATCTCAGCTCTTCCTTGAAGAAAGAGTGGAAAAGTCCGCTTAGAAAGTCCCCATGTCTCCACATGTCCCCTCTGCTGCGTTGGCTTCACCCCAGAGAAGACAGGAAATCGCTTCTGGCCAGTATGGACCCAGCTCCCTTAAACTATGGCTCTCTTCTCTGAAAGCCCTGCAAACCTCGGGCGGCTCATCTTCTCGTCAATTAGCAAAAATATACGATGGACACTGTTTTGTATACCGTCGAAAGTAGATGCGATTTATTATCTTCTCCGTTTGGCACAATAACCTACACATATCTGTATTTTCTGTACATTAACACAGGATCAAAGTTACAGGGGTGCTCTTTAGAAGAAGTAGGAAAGGACAGGAGAAGCTTTGTTTCTTAAAAAAGATGAAAGAAAATAAAATAGATTTCCAATACATGGTAGGAAAAATATTGCTGGCCACTTAAATGTCGAACTAATGTATATTGTGAAGGATAGAGAGTTTAATGCTCTGTATAATATGTCTCCCAAGACGTTATAGTTGCAACAGGGTTTCTTTTCTTCCTTCAACAAAATATACCTCAAAAAAAGAGAAAGACAAAAAATCTGGCACATATTTCAGCACTTCTACCATATTTTGTGCAAGGTAACTTATTTCATTTTGATTGACACATGCTGTCAGTTCAACAGTATTAAGGCTGTAAAGTAAGCTCAGAAACGTGTTTTCCTTAATCAAATGTATTTGTTCATAAGCTATTGAACATGAAATGTAAAGCACAGAATATCACCGAAATTGTACGCTTTAAAAGAAGCTAGACTGTAATTGAAGAGATATTTTTACGTCGGCTAATGTTAAACCTGTATTCCAAGTGAAAGCAGATGGATGAGAAAACGTTGTTTTCGCGTTTTAAAATGCTTTACATATTTGTTACATTTTGCTTTTACGGCACTTTTTATTAATCTAACAACAATGCGGTTGGAGTTAGAATAATATAAGCCCCCTGCTAAATAAAAGATTCCGATTATAAGCTTTTTGACGTGTTCAGATACATACAAATGTAATATTTGTACTGAAGTAGAAATATTTGGTCCTCGTCTTGCACAAATGTAGTTAGAAGTGGTGAAATCCGTTCATAATCTTTCCGTGACTTCCTCGAGGATAAATGATCGTTCGAAATGTTGCTTTAGATATCCACAAAGGAAGTACAGTAGATATTGTGCAGACTAATATCAGTATAACATAGCAACGTGAAATAATCCTTACTTTAATCCGTGGAAAAAGAATTGACCAGTCTTTTTGCTTACAAAAGTCAACCTCCAAAAGTAACTAGACTGTGTTCTGTTTTTTTTTTTATTGCAAGTAGATTGTATTGTAATCTTTAGTATTTGTCCTCCATCACAGCTCATGCGACACGGCCTTTTGTGTTATTTGAATTACTAATGGTGAGTTTAGTATCTTCAGAAGGATGTTCCTCCACTCCAGAGTTCACTAACAGCTGCTGATCTGCTACCTACAGCTAACCGAGCGTCTCCTAGTTTAGTTTAACCGATGGTGAATGTATGGTGTGCTAGATATCAGAGTTATCCGAATACTAAAATGTGATGTTTCTCTGTTTTAGACACCTGTGCATATTTTGTGGGTATACAAAAAACAAGGTGCAGTGTGTCAGGTGCACAATTGCATTTCTGTGCTTGGAAATTCACAGAAAAGCCATTTTATTGACTACAAAAAGGTGACGTTTAGATTAGAGGATCTATTTCTCTTTTTGTAGCCACTAAGTATAACACACATGGAATAGTTCTCCCAGAATGTTTGAGCTATTCCCCATTGCTTTGTACCCCCATATGGCGCGTGCCGATTGGTAAGGCTGCTAGTAAAGAAAAGAGGCTGTGGCTATTTTTAGAAAATCTTACCTGCCTTTAGCTGTCAGGAAAGAACGTTGCTACCCATCCTGCGGGAACCCATCGCTGAACACGTCCTACAAAAACCACATGAAGTTTACATGATAGAAATAACGTGCGAAGATGTAGGCATATCGTACGCATTATGACCTGGTGCTATGTCTTTTTGAACTTGTGGTGCTGCGGTTCAGAGGTTAACACAAACTCACGCACAGTCCTCTGTCTAACTAAACTAGCTCGGATTTTCTCTCTCGGGTTCTGGGATTGCAAGCAATAAAACCTCTCTAACAGGACCGATCCTGTGCGTTCACTACGGAAACGGGAAAGGTGGAATTTACAGTTCAGCTTTGACATCCAAATTGAAAACGTGCTTACATTATTAAAGGATTGTTTGCCGTCACCATGAATTACAACAAACCCAACATATTCATTTATGAACGTGAATTTGCTGATCTTGATGTGGCAGCGTATCAACGTGTAATTCAAGAAATATTCATTTTTTTGGTTAAGCATGAAAAGGACCTGTATGACAGACGGTCTCAAGCATTTCTTTTTGGACACATCCCTTCATAAATCAGATTTAAGCATTATTGCTGTATATCTGCGGATGGTGATTGACCGTTCATTCATCCTGAACCTCTGACGGATGTTTTTCTTGTTGAATATATGAGACTGAACAGGTAGACATGCCCCTTTATTCTTGGTAAAGGCAAGACTGAAAGGCCACTCACAGGACGTCCCGTCCCGTGAACGGTCCCTTAAAGGGCACATTTGCAGGAAATATCATATCATCTCTTTGATTGCCTGTATTCTATTATTGTGGTTACAACTTATGGTGCTTTGTGAATCTTTTATTTCCCAACGGAATGAACCATACACAAGCGTGCAGATTTCTCTCGTACGGACCTGTTTGTCCCGTTTTAGATAAAGTGCATCTTTCTGTTCTTTATTCTTTGCTGTTCATATTAACCAGCACTGAAACTTAGAATGTAATACTGCATTATGCACTAATTTACGACTGTTTTAACATTAAACCTCATACATAGAGCTTAACGGAAGCATATTTCAAACTGCTTTATTGTGATTTTTACTGCTTTTACAATTGCGTTGCGTTTCCCGATTATACCCGATGATGTGTTCCGGGCAGGCGTGTTTTTCATCTTGACATCTCAAATGCAATGTATAAGAGACTGTTCATAAAAATTGACTTTTTAATTTCAGGATCCATGAATAATGGAATGACTTAATTGGAGGCTTCTTCGTATGATTTGGTATCATTCTTAAACAGTATGGTGCTGTACCAAAGCCTTATGTAAAATACTGGGATGTGTTGTTCGATCCATCTGCCACTGCTTAGGAATCCTCCAAGAAATTGTTAGACGAACCGGATTATGATACACAGTGCAGTGTGCCTCCATCTTGTGCCGGATTAATACTTTCAAGTATTTTCCACGGGCGTTCCGTGTCTCTACACACTCAGATGTTAAAGATATGGTGCCTGCTGCGTCTTATTGCTGCTAGGAGTAAATGTTTATGATGTTCCCTATCCGTACGACCAACATCTGATGTGACATTGACCTCCACAGTAACTCAGTTGGACACCTTGATTCAGCATCTTAATCGAGCGACGGCATTGTCGGAATTAAGGAAAATCCATTTTTTTTAAATCAAGAAAATTAACCCCAATCAAAAAGAAATATGCTATCCTGGCGAATGAATTGTCCCTGGGAGTCACAACAAGATCGAGAGATGATAAATGTAGTTTCTTTTGTCTGTAGCGGAGCCGTTCGATTTGTATTGTTTACATCACCAGATTCCCAGATTTGCTCATGTTTGCTTCTATTAGGTTGACATTTTTCAACGCTTTGGTCCATGTAATAACCCCGTAAAACTTTTTGTATTTTGATATAATAAAAAATAAGAGCGTTTATTTGAACGAGTGATCTTTTGACTCTGGAATTGACCTCTTAAGGTCGCCGTTGCATAATGTTAATTCAGCACTTGTTTAATGGTTGTTTTCCCACAACAAATGAAGTGAAATGCCTCAGAGGGAAGGTGTTATCCAGACGCTTACAGTGATGACTGATACAGCTGTCATCAAGGAGGAAATGTTCATACGGGTGCAAAGTCTATAAACTACACAACTCCCTCTCCCACGCCCATGTGAAGCAGGAAATATAAGCCGCTTTGTGACAAACTAATGGCCGACTCACGCATAACCCAGATAACCCGATGAATAGTTTAATACTTGGGCAATTCCAGCGTTATGGATGTGACAATTTGCATCATGGACGTCACATAAAAATGTTCTTAGAATGAAATTGTAACCGGTGAACTGAACCAACTGTTTATGTATACAAAACCACTGTTGATAGTATTTGAACATTAGGAAATATCGGTCTGTGAACAACTTTTCTATCTTAACAATAAACCTGCATTGTGGTCGGGTTGTGGTCTGGTGCTAGGAGAGTTGTAAGCAGAAGGTTGTGGGTTCGAATCCCATTTCAAGCAGACAATAACCGAAGTGTCCTTGAGAAAGACATCTCACCCCTGTTTGCTCAACAGTGATGATTGACAACTGCATAATTCAGTAAGTCACTTTGGATGAAAGCAATTAAGGGGGCAATTGTGGCCTGGTGGTTCGAGTCTTGGACTCGTGATCCGAAGGTGGCTGGTTCGAGACTCGGAATCATAACTGAGTTGAGTCCCTTGAGCAAGGCCAAACCCCCCCCCCCCCACTGCTCCCCGGGCATGGCTCCGGGTGTGTGTTCACAGTGTGTGTGTGTTCACAGTGTGTGTGTGTGTGTGTCTGTGTGTGTGTGTGTGTATAGACTAGGAAGGGTTAAATGCAGAGCACAAATTATAAGTATGGAACACCATACACGTCACGTGCCATGACCTTCACCGTAAATGAATAAATGCAAATGTAAATGATCGACATGACCAAAAATGGACAACAAACATCTTAAGACTTATGTGAATTAAAATGCACAAACCAGAAAAATAATATCGCTCTTTATAGAACATAAATCATTACTATAATTTAATATTAATGGGTCTGTTAATGAGCAAAATGTAGAGTAATGGATGTGACAATCCTAACAGATTTTACTTAACAAAAAAAAATAAAAATAATATTATAATATTCATGTTAAGGTTGAATTGCTCTTTGGTGGTGATGATGAATGTCTGGAGTAAAGATCACTTTGGTTATGTAAATACACCTGGGCCACAGCCACGCCCCCCGTGTGACGTCAGAGGAGAACTTCTCCCGTGTCCTGCCAGCAGAACGAGTTCATTCATTCACAGATCCAACTTACAACCGGATCCAGGATGGGATGAGATCTACATTTATTAACTTTAAAGAGCTCGATGTGATTTGGGAAGTGACGTTAAAGTAATCTCAGACAGGTGAGTTGTGTCAATATTGTAATGATGACGTGTTTAAAGCAACAATATGCTTTAAGATGAACATTTCTCCTCAAATAAACAAACATTCTGTAGTTATAGATGTTTTTTTTAGTTTTGCCGGTTTAAGAGGAACAGATTTGTTCCTCAAAATACGAACTTGTGATGAGTCGGCTCGTAGAGTCGACTCTTTTAAGTGAACAAGAAGAGTCGACTCTTTAAGATCCGAATCTTTAAATGCAGGACTTTATTTTTTAAGTGAACAAGAAGAGTCGACTCTTTAAGATCCGAATCTTTAAATGCAGGACTTTATTTTTTTAGTGAACAAGAAGAGTCGACTCTTTAAGATCCGAATCTTTAAATGCAGGACTTTATTTTTTTAGTGAACAAGAAGAGTCGACTCTTTAAGATCCGAATCTTTAAATGCAGGACTTTATTTTTTTAAATGAACAAGAAGAGTCGACTCTTTAAGATCCGAATCTTTAAATGCAGGACTTTATTTTTTTAAATGAACAAGAAGAGTCGACTCTTTAAGATCCGAATCTTTAAATGCAGGACTTTATTTTTTAAGTGAACAAGGAGAGTCGACTCTTAAAAATCCGAATCTTTAAATGCAGGACTTTAGTTTTTTAAGTGAACAAGAAGAGTCGACTCTTAAAGATCCGAATCTTTAAATGCAGGACTTTATTTTTTAGTGAACAAGAAGAGTCGACTCTTAAAGATCCGAATCTTTAAATGCAGGACTTTAGTTTTTTAAGTGAACAAGAAGAATCGACTCTTAAAGATCCGAATCTTTAAATGCAGGACTTTATTTTTTTAAATGAACAAGAAGAGTCGACTCTTAAAGATCCGAATCTTTAAATGCAGGACTTTAGTTTTTTAAGTGAACAAGAAGAATCGACTCTTAAAGATCCGAATCTTTAAATGCAGGACTTTATTTTTTAAGTGAACAAGAAGAATCGACTCTTAAAGATCCGAATCTTAAAATGCAGGACTTTATTTTTTAAGTGAACAAGAAGAGTCGACTCTTTAAGATCCGAATCTTTAAATGCAGGACTTTAATTTTTAGTGAACAAGAATTAGCATCATAATGTTATGGGAATGATTGTCTGTATGTCATATTTGGTGTATGTAGAAATGTATTGCAATATTTTATTTATTATTGCATGCACATAATGTGATAACACATTGTCTTAAGATTATTTTATTGTAAGTGAGGTTGAAGAAATGAGTGAAAAAATAAAAATCTGCATCTTTTCAATTATTATATAAATATGTATTTCAAAAATTCCATTTGGGAGAATTATATTTTTTTTTAACAAAAATGCATTAAAAGAACCTTTTTTAAAGATAAAACATAGCAAAAAATAATAATACACCAAAAAATGTACAATTGCTGGATAACAATAAAGGTGAAATAAAGGTCCATTTGGGAGTCGTAAGAGTCGACTCTTTTAGGGGAGCCGAGTCAAAAGAGCCGAATCTTTTAAAAGATCCAGACTGCCCATCAATAATAAGAACTTGTGATAGAGATCATGACCACCGGAAGTGCTGATGTCACATGCAGTTGCACTTTACAACATGAAACAATAAATTCACATCTTTATCTGATTTATCAACAAATTATTTACTGAATGTGGTCTTGTTCTGGCATCCCTGTCTGTCGCTTAGCAACCATCCGGATGTCCATCCGCTATCAATCAATCCTGATAGCTTAAATGCTTTTATTATGTATTTTATTAATTTAACTACATACTATAATGCAAAGTGTGGCTGTGAAACCGATTAATTGTGATTAATTGCGTGCAGAATAAATTAGTTGTGTTTACTTAATTTCTCAGGGAGGTTTTTTTATTATTTTTAAATTTTTTAAATACATTCATATATTTAAGGAAAATTTTACAAAAAATAATTTAAACAGAAAGGTTCTCAAAATATTTGTATGGGTTTGTGTTTATAAAAAGTTTAATAAATATATATATATATATATATATATATATATATATATATATAAAAGTTAAAATGTATTATAAAACAAAAAAATATTATGTAAACACAATCTTTTATTCTAGATATGAGTAAATGTGATTTTTCGCTTTAACAGTCCTACTTTTTTGATGTTACATATTTTTTAAATTATTATTGCTGTTATTTATTAAAAACAAAAAAAGTGTTTCATTTGTAACAATGTGAGAACAAAATAAATGAAAATAAATTCTTCTATAAAAATAAAAAACATTTTCCAAATTAAAATCCCAGATTTTCAATAGGGTCCTAAAGAGCGTGTTACACTATTGAATAGTCGTGTTTGAACACTGAACCCTAGTATACTTGTAGCACAGTATAAGTCCCAGGGGATTTAAACTCTCTTCGGTGTCTACAGGCAGTTTATGAGCAGTTTTTCTGCTCAGGGAAACTTTATTCTGCTTAGTCAACATTAAACTTCTTTCTTGTACGCATATTTGTCAGTAATGCCTTTAGAGAAGAACATTGCGTCTTTGACGTCAAATTGTTCACTTTTTAATATCGTTTCATTCTTTGCATGCATAAAATCCTTGGTGTTTTTCATGATGTTTCATAAGGTTCGACTATGTCAGTGGGTGTAAGGCCAAACATTTCAGAGTTTCTTTGTTTATACATTACACATGAATTATTAATGGGACGGGGTATGCCAGTTATTGCTTGTTTGGATTGTGTTACATACCTGTAAGACCTGTATTAGTCACAGTCATGCATCATTGGAGCTTTTCAAACATTCAGTTGAAAGCTCATTTTCTTTATTCGTATTTTAGTTCACATTTAGCCTCTGCTCAACGTTTGTTGATTTAATGGACTGGTTGCACAGTAAATAAAACATGTGTTTTTTACTTACCTCTGTGTTGCTTCATACTCAGATGGCCTTCTATGCTCCTTGTGAAACATACAGGTTTAAAGAATGGAGAAAATGACTCATGGACCTCATGGATCATCTATAAATGGGTTTAACAGAAATGATTTGTGGAACTCATTTTTCATGAAAAATGGTTCGTGAAAATGAATTTAGCAAAGATTTCAATTATTTCATAATTTACTCAATCTAGTCAACCTTAAGGCTTTCTGTATTCTGCAAAAATCAAAAGAAGATAGTTTGAAAAATATTGGTAATTAAAGGACTTGAAAAATGCCAGTACAACATTAAAATTGTTAAACATTTAAAAAGAATATAAATACAGGTTTTACACACAAAGGTATATAAATGATGTCAGAATTCTCATTCGTTAGTATAGTGCTGTGCCATTAATTGTAATTGACTTTTCAATTTTCCAACCATTATGAAAACAATACATTCGTTTAAACAATTATGGTGAAGCCATGTTCATTTATTTCTGTTATCGTTTTTTCATACACATTACTTAGTTGAAAATCACGTTGTAAATGTGCATTTTATAAATGTAATAATTATGTATCTATTAACCAACTCTTGTAAAAAAATCTTGATCCCGAAGTTTGACAAAATATTTGTGTTTATCATTTTTTCTCGTAATCAATCAGCCCTGTTTTTGAGTGGACTTAAGCTTGAAAACCTCAATCCCCATTTTCTGTAATTGCAAACGAGAGACCATCATTAATTAAAAATTGAGTTTCATTACATATTTCATCAAACACAATATTTGACTTTTGGGTGTCTCTTTAAAAAGATAATGTTGATAAACGTCAACCATGACCCACGTGTCATGTATCAGAGCGTGTTAACAGGCCTTTACCCTTTCCTCGTGGTTGTATCTTAAAGTGAAGTCCAATCTCCTCCCTCCCCTCCCTCCCAGACGGGCAGCTGTTGCAGTGGTTCAGTATCATGGAGGCGTGCAGTGGGACTGCAGCAGGGACGCAAGGCAAAGCTCCAGCATCTTTCAGAGACGCATGCAATCAGGATCCCTGTGATGGGTGAGTAACAGCCTGCATGGTTCGCCTCTCTGCTTCTGACACTCCTCTCGGTTCCCATGGACGTCAGTTGCCGTAGAAGATTAACATTGGGTATGCAGTATACTGCGTAGGTGCATGCGTGTGCCTCTCATGCAAGGTTAGATGAGGCATTTACCGTACTGGGTCTCTGCATAATCTGTGCTGCAGTGCATGTAAACCCTGGTGGTGTTTGCACCCACAAGCATTTTATGTGTCATGTGAACGGTCACCTTATTCTATTTCTGAGACAGCAAATTTTAACAGCGCTGCATGCAGCAAATGTGAATCTGTCCCCTGTGGAGTAGATTATAGTTTGGATTAGTGCGCAACCGGTGCCCTGCTGAGTTGATAACATGGGGTTTAGTTATCAGTGAAGGGTGATGTGTTAACCCGCCCAGAGGAGGAAGACACTGGTTTGTGCTGTGTGTTATGGACTTGTCTTTTAAAGAGATAGTTCAACCCAAAACACCAACTCTGTATTTATATTCACCCTAATGTTGCTCAATGCCACAATGTGACTCTTACTTCTTAAATACAAAAGGAGATATTTTGAGAAGTGCCCCGGTGTGCGTTTTGAAGGCAACGAAGGTCAGTGTTGCTTGGTTACAGACATTCTTCAAAATATCTTCCGTTGTGTTTTACAGAAGGACATATATTTAATTAACTGATGAAAATGATTAAACTTTTTAAATTGTTCTTCTGGATGAGTTATCATGTAATGTTGGTTTACTCTGGGAGTGGAAATGGAGAGTGTGGGACGTTCTGGATCTGGAAAAGAGTCACCGAGTTGATCTTTTGTCTCATGAATGCACCGTCTAAACTCGGGCCTTTCATTCCAGCTTTTATTCCCCTTTCTGTGAGGATTCTCGACCCTTAAAGCTGTTCCGGCTCACCTTTCCTCACCCCTGGAGTGCCTCACGTTTCACCGTTTCTCCCTGTCTTTTGTAATCTAGGGTGGATTCCTTTGCGACTGACTGATTCAAGCGATATTCTTGTTCGCACAATAGTCTGGTTTTTGCCCGCTGGCATGATCTGTAATGTCCTCTTGTTTCGACCCTCATGGCTGTGTTCTCAGCTGCGGGGTAAACTGGGTAATGCCCTGGAGGATCTCAGAAAAAGGTGGAGTTTTCAAAAGAAGCGCAGATATGAAAGTGAACTTTTGAAAGCGGGTCTGTCGAGTGAGTGAATGAATGAAACGTTTGTGTATAATTTATAACGACTTCTTTGTAAACGTTTATTCCGGCTTAGATAAGCCCTAACTGACCATTTCAAGGATATTTAACAATTTTTAATAAAATAGTTGGTTTACATTCCTTTGTGTCATTTCAAACCTGTATCACTTTCATTCTTTTGCAGAAAAAAAGGTGTTTTGAAGAATCATGGTTACCAAATAACACTGGCCCCCGTTGAATTCCATTGTATGGACGTAAAATCACTTAGAAGTTTCTCTTAATATCTTCTCTTGTGTTTAACATAAGAAAAAGAACATTAGGTTTAGCAGAAGTTATTTTGAAGAGTGTTGGTAATTGCATTGTTTTTTTGGGGCTCATGAAATAAAAGTGACTGCCACTGCTGTTTGGTTACCAACATTCTTTAGAAAATTTCTCTTTGTATTCCACTGAAAATAGAAGATATTTTGTATTTTTGTTGATAAATGGCATTTATTTACATTGGTTTTGTGGTTATACAATAGAAGTGAATGTGTGCTGTTTACCAACATTCTTTAAAATATCTTATTTTGTGTTCCACTGAAAAAGAAGAACATTCTGTTTTAGAAGAAGATATTTCAAATAATGTTGATAACTGGCATCCATTCACATTGGATTTGTGTTTATACAACAGAAGTGAATGTGTCCTGTTTGTTTAACAACATTCTTAAAAATATCTTCTTTTGGGTTCCACTGAAGAAAAAATAACATACAGCTTTAGAAGGAGATATTTCAAATAATGTTGAAAACCGGCATCCATTCACATTGGATTTGTGTTTATACAACAGAAGTGAATGTGTCCTGTTTGTTTAACAACATTCTTCAAAATATCTTCTTTTGGGTTCCACTGAAGAAAAAATAACATACAGCTTTAGAAGGAAATATTTTAAATAATGTTGAAAACCGGCATCTATTCACTTGGCTTTATGTTTGTACAGTGAGCTTTTGGGTTAACAACATTCTTCAAAATATCTTTAATATTTTATATTTGGAAGTCATGCAGGTTTGTGAATTTAAATCTCCTATATGATCACATTTAAAATGCATTTGGACTGGCAAGTACTTTGTTAAGATTCAGTTTAGTGTATGATTGACAGAGCCTGGCCTTGATCATCCTTCAACGGATTGTTTGGTTATTGCCACACTCACAGGTCATGAGTTCACTGTAATGAATTGCACCTCTGCTTTGTTTGTTTATAACCTCTTAGCATTAAGTGGCTCAGCAGTGTGAGCATGCATCTACCACATACCTTTTGTTGTTTTCAAATGTATAAATATTGAAGGAATGTTTATACTGACAACATTTTCATTTTTTGTGTGAACCGTCCCTTTAAGAGAATTCTAATTTATTCCCTGCTATTGATCTTCATCAGTTCCCGAGGTGCAGTATGTATACCATCACATAATCTTGTTTCATCCGAACCTTTTCTCTTCTTTAAGGCCCCACCCAGAGGATGATGAGGGGGAGGAAGATAGGAGCCAGCATCCAGCTGAGACTGCAGGCTGGGAGGACGCCATTGCTGTTATGGTGCGAGTCTGCATGCTGTATGGCTCTGGATCTATACCCTCACGTGTTGTTTAGAGAGCTGTGCAGTCATTTGTTTACGTGTGTACGCAGGCACGAGGAGCATCGATGGTGCCTGCAGATCTGCCTGCAGAATCTTCCCTGCGCTCATGTACAAGCACAGCCAGCATGAAGGTCAAGAACATCAAAAAGTAAGCGTTGAGGAGACACTCTCTTTCTGTATGTTGTACCACACGTGGAGATGATGCTGATGTGCTGTTCCTATTTTCCAGACTGTCCCTCACCAAAGGCCATTTCCCCCGGCTGGCCGAATGTGCTCACTTTCACTATGAGAACGTGGACTTTGGCTCTGTGCAGGTGAGGGTTTTAAAGTAAACTCACGGCCGCTTGAAGGGCTTAGTCACGTTGGACGGGAACGGGCTCATTTTGTTGGCTTGGGCTTTGATTGGGCTCGGCTTCTTATATCCGTCGTGTGAAAATCAGGGCTGTGGTGATGAGTAATCCACGACAGGCCTTGTCAGGATTACTGCTGTCCGACGTCTTCAGACGCTTTTATTTGAAGCCATAATTTGCCAAAGTGAGAATTATATCCTTATTTACTCCCACTTTAGTAATTTCTAACTCGTATGACGTTGTTCCTTCAGCAGAACACAAAGGAACATATTTTGAAGAATGTTTGTAGCTTAAACCCATTTACTTGCATCGTGTGTCCATACAAGTAAAATGAAACAGTGCTGTTTGATTACCAACATTCTTCAAAATATCCTCTTTCATTTTCCACGTTGTGTAGAAGAAACACATGCACATTCAAAGTGAAAACAGGGAAAGGAAATGATGACACCATTTAGAATTTTGGGTGAAGTCTTCCTTTACAGAGCATCAATCAGTATGTTGGCATTTAGCCATAGTGCCATGCTGTTTGAGTTCCAGCAGAGCGCAGCAGATATCATTCCCTGTAAAATGTTCCAGATCCCCCTATAGATGAAATGTGATGCTGTCAGCATCATCTGTGGAGTGTGATGTCATAGCTGTGAAACAGGAAGTGTTTCTAGAAGCTCTGCTCCCGTCATCTCGTGTGCTTCAAGGTCACAGCCTCCTGTGTGATTCCTGCAGTGTCCTATGGGTATTGTTCAATCTCACGTCACACTGACACACAGTGGCAGGGGGTCCGAATAAAATGTAGGATCTGGATTCTAGACGTCCAGATACTGGCCAACCCCAAACACTCAAATAACGAAAAGACTGATATTTTGAAACGAGTGCTTGCTTGTTTTCACATTCAAAGTGAACAATATTATATCAATAGACATATCACATTGACACAATTTCATAGCATGGTGTAAATACAACCCCAAATCAGAAAAAGTTGGGACTAATAAAAAAGGAAAGTAGTGATTTCTAAATTTACTTTGACTTGTATTTCCCTGCAGACAATATGAACACAAAATATTTCATGTTTTGTCTGGTCAACTTCATGTCATTTGTAAATATGCATCAACTCCTGTCATTCAGACCTGCAACACATTTAAAAAAAAGTTGGGACAGTAAAGTATTTACCACTTATAATGTTGCCATTCCTTTTTACAACACTTAAAAGACGTTTAGGGACTGAAGACACCAAGTGATGAAGTGTTTCAGGTGTTATTTTGTCCCATTCTTCCTGCAAACAAGTCTTAAGGTGGGCAACTGTACAGGGTCTTCGTTGTCAAAATGCGCCACACATTCTCTATTGGAGAAAGGTCGGGACTGCAGGCAGACCAGTCAAGCACCCGTACCCTCTTCCTCCGCAGCCAGGACTTTGTAACGTGTGCAGAATGTGGTTTTGCATTGTCTTGTTAAAATATGCATGGACGTCCCTGGGAAAGATGTCTACTTCGAGATAGCACAAGGTAGTCTGTAAGATGTTGTAAAATCATCTGCTAAAGACCTTAGAAAGAGCTGTTGTACATCCATTCTAAAGAATAAACATCTTTTAGAGGTCTATATGACATCTGACTGCAGATGTCTTTGAGATGTATATCAGATGAGTAAACAGTGTCTGCCAGATGATAATGCAGAAATCAAATAGATGTCCGTGCAGTATTGTGCAAAAGTCTTAGACATGTCAGTGCTTTCTTTAATTCAATGTGTTGAGTTGACATTTCCAATTTTGTCATAATCTGTAATAATTTCATCCTACGGTCCTGTTAAGAGACTTTTCACAGTGCTGTAGATCTGCAGGTAGGTGTCTTGAAGTATCTTGAAGACGTGTCTTCTGCATTTAGTTTTTTTCTCTCTTTTTCTCATAAGGGATGAAATAGATGATGGCATCAGGCTATTGTCACACATTTTGTGCATTCAACAATTTAAATTTAATATATAAAAAGTGCTTAAATGAATGTTTATAAAGGTAAACTATATTTTATTAATGACACACAACGCTTAATGATAGAGAATTACTGCCTTAAAGACACATTTGTGGATTGTCTTTCCTATCTTCATTGTCACATTATTCTGTAAGTTTCTGCTTTAGTCAGACAAATCCCTTTATGTTGTAATAGTGAAATGAAATGTTGTTTTAATGAGTTGATTAAATCCTAAATTAAGCTATTCGTTTCTTCCCAGTTTGGAGTTCATGGTTCATTTTGTAACCTTGTTCCGTAATGTTGTTCTTCTATAGTCCTTGACGAGAGCATTGAGCTACAATTCTTCATGCAGAAGTTGGTGTCATTCCCAGAGGTGTTGTGACTGTTCCACATTCCGTAGTTTTACAGAGGAGCTTTTACTATCCCAGCTTCAGCCCTGCCAGAGATGGAGATGAAGAAGTAGGCCAAATATTGTGATGCGGCACTTAGTTTGTACTGATCTGAGACCAGCGGCGCGTCATCTGCTCACCTTCATCTCCATCTGAGCAGCTGTTTGAGACATTGATTAAGTCGCTATGTCCTCGGTGTTAAATCCTGTCGGATCGAGAGAACGGCCTCCTGTGGAGATCCAGCCCTCACTTACCACCATTTCATTAGATGGGATTTAAACTCGCAGGCTTCAGCGGATTCTGTACACTGTGCTGGCCTGTGTGAGGTCTTATCTTCTGACTATTATTTTTATACAAAAATGACACTACAAAATGTAAAGAACATTCCGTGGGTATATACCATAGATATATTTAATATTGACTGAGAAATTAGAGTAAAGTCAAACTTTAAAGTTCATTTTCTCAGAGTTTGATCTGCGAGTTTAGCCTGGTTTTCATAGGCAGCATTCATAATACTAGTTGGACATATGTTGTAAAATGATTCAGGGTTAATATAAAATGGGTCAGCAGCAGATTATTGTATATAATGTATTATAGATTTCCCTGTTTTATAGCCTGACTACCGGGCTCATCTCAAAACAACAAGCCTGCCTTTCGTCTTTGCTCCTGATTTAATTTCAGAGGGCATGTGATTGAATTGCTGAGAAACCCGCTGTAATTTATGGCGCTGTAGATAGATTTTGATTCCAGCAAGGACACAGAAGAATAAAGGTCAGACTAGGATCACCGGGTTACTCTTTTATACTGTATCCTTTATGTAACTTGAGGAATTTCCCCGTGGATTATTGCTGCTTCTTTCCAAAAAGCTTATGCTGCAACTACACAAGTGGAATTTTAATCCTCAGATTGTATGACGCGAACAATCGGTTTAGTTCTTGCTTTGGTGTCTGCTTTTATAACAGTCGGTAAGGATTTTTTAGATCAGATACTTCAAATCCTGGAGATGTGTGCTTATGTGTCCAGTCTGTGAAATCTAGAAGCATCTAATGATGAGGTTCGAAAACCATATAAAGACTAATGCAATGTCGACACCAAATCAATTAGCGCAAGTGAATTACATATAAAGTCGATGCAAAGACATGAATAGATGTGAATTTGTGCCAAGCGATTTCAACTTGAGCGACAAACTCAAAGAGCTCTTTGACACCTACTGTTTAAAGGGTATGGAAGCTCGAAGACACTCCCTATCACATGATGTTTATTCCCTTACTATCTTTTTAACCGGGCAATAAATAATGCTGAACGCAATTGTTTGTGCCTGGTGTAAACAATGCATCAGTCCAACGCTTAGCCCTTTCATTTCAAAACAATACAGTAGCTGGCACAGACATAGATGTCACCTGTTTGAGAACAAGATGACATATTTATGTTGAATTCCATGTAAGAGGACTTGCAGTGTATGTAGAAACACAAACATATTGCGTAGTGGTTAGAGAGTTTGACTCCTAAGCCTAGGGTTGTGGGTTCAAGACACGTGCCCACAATACCAGCCATGAGTTAGGTGCTCTTGAGCGAGGCACCGAACCCCCAACTGCTTCCCGAGCAGTCAATGGCTGCCCACTGCTCCGGGTGTGTGTTCACGGTTGGTGTGTGTGTTTACTACTGTGTGTGTGTGTGTGTGTGTGTGTGTGTGTGTTTGCGCGCACTCTGGATGTCTTAAATGCAGAGCTCGGACTCTGAGTGTGGGTACAACCATACTTGGCTGTATGATATATTTCATGGGGCTTAGATATCACAAAAATAAACAGTTAAATTTTCTTAATAAAATATAGTAAAAACATAAAATAGATTTTTTTCAGTGAAAAGTATTTAAATAATGGAGTAAAAATAAAAGGCTCTACAAAAGGCAGATTTATGCAATGAAAGGAAGTATTTTAAAAATATATATATATATTTGTAAAGTACACCAATATTTTTTATTGAATTCTAATAGAAATGATCAAATTAGATTTATTTTTTAACTTTCAAATGTACATAATTTCAACTTTTTAAATCATCTCTTTTATTGTGTAAATTGTTTAACGAAAAACACAGTAAAAATGTTTTGAGTGTAGATACAATTCAGCTCATTCTAATGCAATATAAACAGATACAATTCATTGCATAAGGTTTGTATATATCATAGTTATGTATATTATATAGCATTTCTTTCAATAGATCCTCCTTGTATTCTCTAATTGCACCTTTGAGTCAGAATGAATCAAGCTGAATAAATGTGATGTAATGCACAGACATCGCAAAACATTACAGCAATGCCTGCACTATCCAATTCTAAAAGAGATTGACTTGGTACTGCCCGGCCTCTTACCTTTGCCAGAACTGTTCTGGGATCAGCCCTTCTCTGTATCTGCAAATGCAGCTCTGTTCCGCATGGGCTCAGTGGGAGGACCCTTAATCCAGCAGAGGGAGGGGCTAGGAGGATGGGGGGAACCATTTCTATATTTGTCCTCTTCAGCAGCATGCACATCCCTGTACTGCAGGACACAGATGCTGAGATGCAGTGCGACGTCAATGCTCGGGTTTGTTTTTGGTGATCTGGGCTGACTGAGCACAGACTGCTGATCTGTGGGGGCGTTTGACAGGGGTCTGTCGTCTGTGTGCGACAGCCGTACACAGCAGCAGCAGGGCCAGCTGGATAGGGAAAGGCTCAGGTGGGGAACACTGGGGTTATGTTTGCCAGGATGGGCCTGGCGAGGTGATGGGAGAGGACACGGCATTAGAGTGAGTATGCAAGAGATGGGATTTTTACATTTTATGATTTTGTATTACTAGTATGCTAAAGTGGCATATAATAGATAAGCATGTATTGAGTTTAAGTACAGTTACACAACAGACTACAAACTGTGGCCAACAAATACATCCTATTCAAGCTTGTCCATTATTGTAATTGAGATCAATAGCGGGTGAATTATTGTATGCAGATCTGTTGTGAAGTGTTTATTCTGCGGTTTGTGTATTATTGGACTGCAGTAGTTAAGTAGGTCATTAAATGAATGAGTAAGTTAACGTTTTATTTATAAGAAATCAATTCTTTCATTTGTTTAATGCGCCGTTGAAGTGCTTCAGTGTTGGATAGGCATTTTCTTTTAATTATAAGGAAGTTGATGTCTGTGATGTGAATGGCCGATGTGTGTGTGGGTGTATTCAATGATGCATTACGGAGATGATACAGACACGTGAATTACAGCAGACAGTATAAAGACTTCTCTGGAGATTACAATGGCATTCGTTATTTGGTGATTCATTCGCATACGAGCTGCTTTCATTTACATATAGCTGAGATAACATTTATTTGGGGGGTTGAATATGTTTTAAACATAGACTGTCTATGCATGGAGTCAAAATAAAAACATGCCACGGACTGCCATTTTATGTCATCCCTTCTGTATGACTTTTTTTCTGCAGAACACAAGAAGATATTTTGAAAAATGTCCACACGCATTGACACAAAACCAATGCAAGTGAATGTGTTCCAGTTGCCACATTCGTTAAAATATCTTCTTTTGTGTTCTGTTTTGTGCATCATACACGTTTTAAATGACATGAGGTTGATTAATTCTGCTGTAATCTAATGTTATGTCCTCCTCTCTCTCCTCACAGTTGTCTCTAGCTGAAGATCAAAACGACCTCACGCACACTACTCTCGACTCGAAGGAGTTGGTGTATCTGGTCCAAATCTGTTGCCAGGTAAGTTTGTCTCACACGTTAACAAAAGACTGAAAACAGAACCTCTAAAGCTCTTGTCTATGTGACAAAGGAGAAAAATACATCCCTGGATCAGTGGATTGTTATGGCAACAGAGGAGAAGCTAATCCCGCGGCCACGCTCGGAAAACTCGAGAAGTTATAAAAAGCACTTTAAGAGGTTCAGTTCAAACAGGCAGGCTGACCGCATGCATGCATAGCAATTCATCTGTTTCGTGGATCAGGGCTTAGGGAAAGGCCGCATTTTCAGAGCAAATATTTAATGCACTTTTGAAAATAGAAATGCTGGCGTTTAAACAAAGGGTGTTGTGATGCTGTTGATGTTGTTTCACACATTGCCAATTGCCAACAGATGTGTTGGTGCATGAGAGAGCTGAAAGGATTGGGACTGTATTCAATCTCAGGTTTTCATCTATTTGAAATCTAAATATCTTAAGTTTGGTCTCCTCAACCAAAACAACTATTAGTATCAGGCTGTTAGATTGTGTGCCAAGCGGTAATGTCAACTGAAAGAGAAACAGTTGTGTGTATAATATAGATATAAATCTACAGGACTGTTTTTTATTTATGTACGGAAAATTGAAAAAATAAAACAGATTAAGTTTAAGCATACCTCTGTTTATGTATTAGAGTTGGTCAATTGTTTGAATTAATAAATCTGAATATTTTGATATTTACCCTTGTGCAAAAAGAGAAGGCCGTAGAACATGATTATGGATGAACTGCCCTTAAAATGCTCACAATGTAAATTCTGTCATCATTAAATCACTTGACATTTCAAACCTGCTGTCTTTCCTCTCCAAAAAGCCAAAGAAGTTTTGAAAAATGATGATAGTAAAAATTTGGTCTCCATTGACTTGCATTGGTTTTGTGTCCAGTAGACTGTAAACGGTCTTGGTTTCCAAAATTTTTCAGTTTTCAGTTTGGCAGATGAATTAAATTCTGGAGTTTGTTTGTAGAAAGGTGACAGACTTTTCTTTTGCGGGTGAAATAACCATTTTAGTCTCTCTCTTTCCCTCTCTTACTCAATACCGAAATATTGTGATCCTTTTTCTTATCGCTGCTGATGTGTGTCAGGGTCGAAAGTGGATGGTGACGCGTTCGTATGAAGAGTTCCGTGTCCTTGACAAACACCTCCACCTCTGTATCTATGACAGAAGGTTCTCTCAGCTTCCTGAACTGCCCCGATTAGACAGTCTGAAGGACAAGGTACGAACATACTTATATTCACTTTAGAATACTCTAATATTCTGGTACAGAAATAGCAATGTAATGACTTACTTTGTTTCTTGTATTCTCCTCTATGTTCTCCTCTCTAAGATTTTCCCCCAAATACTTCTTCTATTGGAATCCTCACAGGAAAAGATTTGCCAGCTTTGCACTTTAATGTTAGATGTGTCACAGACATTTGAAAGAATGTATTCTTCGTCCACAGACACTTTTCCAGATGCTCAGTGCGTACATTTCCCGTCTTTCCGCCATCGCTGACAATAAGATCAACTGTGGGCCGGCACTCACATGGATGGAGGTGAGCCTTTTCATGCAGGATTATGACCAAAATTTCAGATGATGCTTTTTTTGGTTGTCATGGCAACACTGTGACCCTCCAATTCTTTATCCTTAACTGTGCCTCCCACCGTTTAAATACAGAGATGCTTGATGGTTAACCGGTTTTCTCAGAATCCCATTTAGAGACACCAGTTAAACCATTGCAAATAACTCATCCGCTCAGACATACCCTCCTGAATTCTGCTAGTCATTAACCCGGATTACAGACTCGACTCGTTACGACATGCTGCTCTTTCCCATCATCTTGTTTTTAGTGGATGTCACACCTCTGTACACATTTCAACCGATGAGAGCATATATGCATCATATTACACAAAATAAGGTCTTAATTCTTGATGGGATTCTTGTCTTCGCTCTTCTAGATTGACAACAAAGGGAACCACCTGCTGGTTCATGATGAGTCATCGATTAATGTTCCTGCTGTAGCGGCGGCCCATGTCATAAAGCGCTACATCGCCCAAGCATCAGATGAACTCTCTTTTGAGGTCTTTTTCTATTTTTTTGTGCGTGTTTTGTTTTCAAATTGATAGGGAATAAAGCCTCATCTTTCTTTTAAAGGTTGGGGATATAGTGTCTGTGATTGACATGCCTCCTACAGGCGACACAGGCTGGTGGAGGGGAAAACATGGTTTTCAGGTGTGTCTGTGTGTTTATTTTATGTGCCTCAATCATTTAAGGCCGTAATTGCGATCTACACGGTTAGGTTTAGTGTCCATTTGAGTCTTGTTTGGCTTTTTTATGTCACATCCGAGTCAAAACGTCAGCCTTAAGTATGTATTGTATGGCCGATAACGGAGGAATCTTAATGGTCATAAAATTACTTTTATTTAATTACACGTAATTACTCTTGATACTTAAATAATACATAAATACTATGTTTTATATTCTTCTGCATTGAGGATTGTACACACAGAGGTATTTCACATTAGCGCACATTTATAACCGTATACTTAAAGGAATATTTCATAACAAAAGGAAATCTCTTTCCTTTATTCACACTTTTGACATTTTAAACCTGCATGGGTTGGCGTCTTATGCAGAACATAAACAGATATTTTGAAGAATGTCGGTCTGTTGGGCATCTACACTTTTGGTTAAAGACATTCTTCAAAACATCCTCTTTTGTATTTTGCAGGAGACAGAAGTCCTACAGTTTTCAAATGTCAAAAGGGAGAGTAAACGATGGCAGAATTGTAATTTTTATTTTATGACTTTTCCTTTAAGGGACTTAAGGGAGTGTTTGTAATAATTAGCCTTTGTTTAAATACACAAAGGTTTATTTTTTTATTTATTTATCACAGCGTTGTCTTTGTTCTCTGCTTTGCTTGTACAGGTGGGCTTTTTCCCTTCCGAATGTGTGGAACTAATAAGTGAGAAAATCCCATCAAACGTGACCCATTCATTGGTTAAGCCAGGTACACTTATTTGTATCCAGATTGTGTCATTAAAGTGATTGTGCGCCCCAAAATGCTGTTATTTACTCCCCTTTTGTCATTTCAAACCTCATTTTCCAACATTCTTCAAAACATCTTCTTTTGTTTTCTGCGATGGACAACAGGGTGACACAATTTTCATGTGGGGAAACTCTCACTTCATGGACCTCCGTTGGCATTGATATAAATGTTTTACTAACTAAATGTATGAATGTTCTGCAGTGTCAAAGAAGCACGGCAAGTTGATCACATTCTTGCGCACATTCATGAAGTCGCGCCCCACCAAACAGAAGCTGAAACAGCGTGGTATACTGAAGGAGAGGGTGTTCGGCTGTGACCTTGGAGAACATTTGCTTAACTCGGGCCATGACGGTAAAAACATATTTGTTATGTAAACCAAAAGGATGTTTTGTCTTGTAAAGTTTGAAAAAACGACTGAACTGCTGTATAAACATTTGATGACGTATTATTCCCTTAAACGGCGGATTCAGTATGTGTTGGTTCAACAGTCCCACAGGTCATAAGAAGCTGCACAGAGTTCATCGAGAGATATGGAGTGGTGGATGGAATATACCGCTTATCTGGGATTTCCTCCAATATTCAGAAATTGCGGTGAGACGCCAATCACCAGTTCTAATTTTGTTTAAGCCCTCAAGAATTTCTTTATTAATATAACCTCCTTTGTTTGCAGACACGAGTTTGACTCTGAGCATGTTCCCGATCTCTCGAAGGAGACGTACGTCCAGGACATTCATTCAGTGGGATCCTTGTGTAAACTTTACTTCCGCGAGCTGCCCAACCCATTGCTTACCTACCAGCTCTATGAGAAATTCTCCGTAAGCATAAGCAAACACTGACACACAAGGGACTCTATAGTGCACATACTGGAAGTGACGTTTGGCATGTTTGTCACAGGATGCTGTATCAGCTGCCACGGATGAGGAGAGGCTTATCAAAGTCCATGATGTCATACAGCAGCTGCCTCCACCACACTATAGGTTAGAATGAAACACAGCATCCTCTTGTGATGAGAAGGAGAAATGCAGTTTTCCTTTTATGCTGACCATCTAAAATGAGTTTTAGTCAATAGGTCAGTTTAGTCAAAAGTTTGAGTCAATTGTATTAAATTTATATTTTTTTATATTTGTTATATTCTATAAATTTCTTGCTCATGCAGATATCATTTTTGTCTTCATGAACGTTAAAGTGACAGTGTACCAGAAATGAAAGTTCTGCTGTGTATAATTTGCTCAAGTTCAGTAAATTTCAAGTTCAGTCAAGTTCTTACAAACCTGTCAATAATTTCGGTAAATACCAATAAATGGCATTCTAGCAAGGGTTTAGTATTTAATATCATTGCATATCACTGCTCACTGCAAATTCAGGATTGACTCATAAATAATTTAGTTTTTGTTATATTTGCTTTTTGCATAAATGACTTTTTAATGCATTTTTTATTTCATTAATTGTAAAGGGATTGTTCAGCGAAAAATAAACAATATGTCACAAATTCAGAATTCAGTATTGACTTAGTATTGACTAATAAATAACTTTTATATGTTATATTCATTAAATTACTTGTTTATTCATCTTTAATTTTCATTAATGATGAAGGGATGGTTCACCAAAATTAAAATTCTGTTTTATTATTTAGGTTACAAAACTTTGTTTTGGTTTTGTAAAACACAAACAGCGACTGTTAAATATTGAGAGACATTAAGCAAAACCTTTTTTTTACTTTGATAGTCAGTGGTCATAGATAAATGTGATTCATGTCTTTATAGTATTTTGATATGATTTCATGTGTATCGAATAATGGACTTTTATTTTCCTTGCAGAACTCTTGAGTTTCTCATGAGACATTTATCTCGTATGGGAACCTACAGTAAAGTTACCAACATGCACTACAAAAACATTGCTATCGTCTGGGCTCCAAATCTTCTCAGGTGACTGCAGAGTCTTACTCCTGCTACAATTATCTTCAATGCTAATAATCCTGATTAATAATTCTTTGCTGAAATATTGCAGGTCTAAACAGATCGAGTCGGCATGCTTCAGCGGAACCTCCGCCTTCATGGAAGTTCGCGTTCAGTCGGTAGTGGTGGAGTTCATCCTCAATCACGTAGACGTTCTCTTCAGTCCCAAACTCAGCACTTTGATCCGCCAGAGCACAGGTGAGAGATCAACCTGTAATTTCTTGCTTTTTTGGAGAAAATGCTAATGAGGATCGTAAACACATAACCTTTTCCATTTCCAGGCCATGGCACTTTAGCTCGGCCCAAATCTCTGCTGGTCAACTCGCCGTCCACAAAGCTGCTTTCCCTGGAAGAAGCCCAGGCTCGGACCCAAGCCCAGCTCAACTCTCCGGTGTCTCCTGACAGCAAGTACATCGATGTCGGAGAGGGACCAGCCGCCCTTCAGGGCAAGTTCCACACGGTCATAGACTTTCCTTCAGAGAGGTTGGTGCTGTTCTTTGCTTTGTGGTACTGTCATCTTTGACTGAAACTGTATGATACAGATGTGAAGAAGTAACTTATATTGCTGTTGAATTCAGGAAGAAGGGCTCAACCAAATCCAAAAAGTCTCCGGTTGGAAACTGGCTTTCATTCTTTAATATGGGAAAGTCCTCAGCTCCTGCCAAACCCAAATTACACAGACATCCCAGTGAGCCCAATGAGATGGAGACTGCACCCCTTCCAGGTCACGCTCTCACCCTTCTGTGATTATAAATCACACAGTGTTGTTTTATCTTTTCTTGAAAATCTATTTTTTTAATTGTTTAAAATGTTTATTTTTGTTTGAAAGAAATGCAAGTATTGTGTTAAAATCGAAATATTAAAATATCTGAACATGTATTTTAGGCACTGTAATAGCTCTTTTTTTAGTCCTTAATGTTTGGATGGTACTACTATCTATTAAAAAAATTTAAATCTTTTAATAACATACGTATTGTTTTGTTTACAGGTGGGAGAGGAGACACTGGAACACTTCGATCTGCTAAAAGCGAAGAATCTATGTCCTCCTCACATAACTTGGAGGGTAAAATCATAACCTTACTTTATTCAATTACCAGGTGCCGTGTTTTACAAGTCTCACATGACAAAATAACTATAATATTTATTTTTAAAGAAATTATTTATTTAATTAAATCAAGTAATTATTTTTTATTTAATTTTTTTATATTTAAGTCTTGGCATTGCAGCTTGGCAATTGGATATAATTACCCTCTTTTCCAACTGACTAACCAGTAGTGCCATGTATCCATCACGTTCCTGAACTCCTTCTCTCTCAGGTGGATCAAATGTGTATCGTCCACGCAGACCTCTCTCCACGAGTGACGCTTTGTCGCTGTCGTTCAATGAGGAGCTGTTGGACAGCAGAGCAACTGAAGACTCCCGCTTCATCCTCAAAGACCTCAAGAAAGACACCGTTGCCTCCTCTTCTTGTGTGCCTGCTCTCATATCTCCTCCTCACCCTACGGCAGGTTCTGAGTTTATAGGCATTGTCTCTTCAGATATAGACCCGCTGACTTTCAAGTGCAGCATGCAACCGACTGATCCCACTGTATCTGATGGAAAGAAAATAGGCAGTCGCAAGAAACGGGGAGGCAGCCTTGTTGAGTCTATGCCTGTGGACAAAGTCACCAGTCCCTCTCAGCCAGCTGATCTCATCCCGGCACGCTTGGAAGATAAAAATCGCTGCCACTCTGAAGTGCCAGTCGCCACAGCCAAGATGGAGTTGGGAAGCCAAGAAGGAACCACAAAAAGTTCGGTGGCAAAGAATGTAACCGTTTCCTGTCCATCCGACATCACGTCACTCAGGGTCAATCCTAGCGTGTCCTCAAAAAGTGTTGAAGGCCATCAGCGATCTGCTAGTTTCTGTAAGACAGAAAGTAGACAGGCGGATGTTAAAGAGCACAGAAGAACAGAGTCAGGTCAGTGTTCCTCAAAATAATAAATGAAACCTTCCATCAGATTTTTGAAATAAATAAATAGTTAAAATGATCACGAGTGTGTCCACCACATTTTTTGTTCACAAAAAATAATATTTTAAACAAAAGTAAACTGTACAAAAGTAAAACATTTTAGACATTAAGATTATTGGAAATATGTTAGATAATTCACTGAGCATTTGTCTGCACTTTAAATGGATTTGTAATACATCATTTTTACTTTTCATTACAGGTTTACAGGTTTGTTTACATGGTCTTAGGTCCTGTGAAATCGTATCCTCAGAGTTAATTTATAAATCATTTAATATTTTCAAAAACAATACTGCAGGTTCAATACAGATCCATTGTTGCTTAATGTTAGGATGGAAGACTGAACCGTTTTAGCATGAAAGACTAGACTGTGTTAGTAGGAAGAACTAGACTGTGTTAGCCGGAAAACTAGGTCTCCTTAGATGGGAAACTAGACCGTGTTAGCAGGGAAAACCAGACCGTGTTGACAGAATAAACTAGACCGTGTTAGCAGGACGAACTACACCGTGTTAGCAGAATAAACTAGACCGTGTTAGCAGGAAGAACTTGGCCATGTTAGAAGGAAAACTAGACTGTGTTAGCAAGAAAATCTAGGCCGCGTTAGCAGGAAAACTTGGCCATATTAGCAGGAAAACTAAACCGTGTAAGCATGAAAAACTAGACTATGTTAGCAGGAAAAACTAGACCCTGTTAGCAGGAAAAACTAGACCGTGTTAGCAAGAAGAACTAGGCCGTGTTAGCAGGAAAACTAAACCGTATTAGCAGGAAAACTAAACCGTGTAAGCAGGAAAAACTAGACCATGTTAGCAGGAAAAACTAGACCGTGTTAGCAAGAAGAACTAGGCCGTGTTAGCAGGAAAACTAAACCGTATTAGCAGGAAAACTAAACCCTGTTAGCAGGAAAAACTAGACCCTGTTAGCAGGAAAAACTAGTATGTGTTAGAAGGAAAAACTAGACTGTGTTAGCAGGCAAATCTAGACCATGTTGGCGAGAAGAACTAGGCTGTGTTAGAATGAAAAACTAGATTGTTTTAGAGAAAAAAACGAAACTGTGTACGCATGAAAAACTAAACTGTTAGCATGAAAGATTATCTCTGTTAGCAAAAGAAACAAAATCGTTATGGCATGAAAGACTAAACCGTGTTAGCAAGTAAAATAAATGTTAGTTGGCTTTAAAAACTAGCGGTGTTAGCAAAAACTCCCATTGTACTACCATTTTCATCTATTTCCTGATTTCTCTTATTTTCTCTGTTTTCTCTGTGAAGGTTCAGTGACATTCGAATGCACACCCGGCTTGGTGAGGTCCGTGTCTCTCATTACCCCTCAGCCTGCTTTGAAGAGTGCCGCCCGTATGCTAGCTCTAGAACTCGCTGAATCCGCCCAGCAGGCCACTCGACTCAGCAAACGTGGAAGCTCTGAGCCCCCCACACCTGTTTCTCCAGTTCACCATCAAAACGCGCTGTTCACTCTTCATTTCCCACCTTCACGTCCTCTTCAGGCATCCTTGGATAGGAAGGATCACTACGAGTCCAGCAAGACCAACCCAGATCCTTCCAGCACCATGTCGACTGAAAGCCACACGGATGCGGGAAGCCTACGCAGCACCTGCGCCTGCCATGGCAGCGAGAGCGGTCTCAGCTTCACAGACAGTTGTGATGCACCAGCTGGAAGCCATTGCACACATGTGGGCTCTCCACGCAGAGATACGGACATCCAATTGGTTCTAGAGAGCCGCAGTGCTAAGAGAGATAACATCCGTCATGTTGGAGTTGGTACAGATGGGGGTGCCTCCAGCCAAGATGCGGACAAGGAGGTATTTGGAAGTTCTCTGCCTTCGGAGAGATTCTCTTCTTTGGGTGGCAAGTCAGCAATCGATGCGCTTCACAGCAAACAGTCCGCTAACGCCACAAACTTCCGAGCCATATTAGTGGAAATGGCCATGCCTGCTTCGGTGCATGACGTTCTTCCTCATGCTCTGAATACTCCTCCATCGAGTTTAGTATATCAATACCAACCCAAAGACAAAAGACCTGCTCAGTCCCAGCACTGGTCAAGCCCTGTCGGACAAAGCACACCCTATTACCAACCGGACGAGGTGCGTCCCCATCCCAGAGTCCTCTCTAAGAACTACTGCAACACCCTTGCGCCAAGATCCCTGCACCAATCTATTAAATATAAAGGTCAAAGGGAAGAATACACCTCAGCTGGACTCTACAGACAAGCAGGTCAGAGGTATCCACCACTTGATGGAGCCTCTGTGTATCCCACTATACGGAGGGTGCGTTCCATGCACGCTCCACCCGAGGACAAGTTTTACTTCTGCCAGAACAAACCCTACCCAAAACCACCTCCATCAGACATACGGCCTTACTTTGAAGACGGGAAAGTTCGGTACAGGTTCAGTCCATACTCAGAAGCTCGGTATAACAAATCGGATCAGCGCAGTCATGAATACGCTCACTCTTACACACTTAGCCGACTACCGTCGCGTCAATCAAAGGTCACTGAAAGCTACCTTCACAACCTACCTTCACAACAGAACAAGGAGTCTGACTTCATGACCAGAGACTTTGGTGTTCAGCCAAGAAAGAAGAATCCCTCTCTGTACGGGGCTTTAAATTCCGGTTTATCTGATCGACATTTCAGCCAGTCCATTAGAAGGGACAACTCAGCCAAAGAAAGGTTGCTGGGTCCAGCTGTGCCCCATCTTGTAAGAGGGAGACGCCAGGAGACAATGCACTCTAGGAGCAGATCAAACTCTGGAAAAGAGATGCTGATTTCTACAGAAGGAGCTGATGGGAAGTACAGGGTAACCATGGTGTCTCATTACTCCCCGGAGCGCCCTCTTTCTGATCCTGATATGCCTCCGTCCTACCGCTCTGACCACTACGGTGACGGGCAGGGAGCCAGATCGTCTCTTATGATGAAACCAAGTCGATCCATGCACAATTATCCGCAACACAGACCTGAGTCTACCGCGCAACCCCACAACCTTACCCTTCATAAGGAATACAGCTGCCCGGATTTTAAATGCACCAGCGATGGCTTTTTCACGAACCAGGACAGGCTGGTGTATAGCACTCTCAGAAACTCTTCAAACGAGGACTATCAGTACATTCAGGCGATGAGCAGGGACTCTCAGAGGTTTAAGAGATCACAGAGTGTAAAAACACGGCATCCGGCTGGTCAGTCCCGAATCGGAGCGGAACGGGAAAATAGGCAGTTGTCTTCCCAAAGTAGGACGAGGACTCGTAGCATGTACGTGCCGTCTCACTCGGGCTATTCGGAAAGCTACGTGACTGCGCACTCCAGGGTTCCTAAAACCAGATCCGGCGTTTTCCCGAATAACGGCTGCATGCCTCATAATAAGAGACTTTTTCCCACTGGTGTGGGTCACTCGGGTTTTCATCAGACAGAGTTCAGGCATGACAGGCAGATTTATGCTGAATGAGAGTATATTTGAAATTGGCTAAAATAAATATTAAGATTATATAACCTCTGCAGGGCGGTGGTTTTCTATTGTGTATTAAAGGAAAATATTTAAAATTAAAAGTCTTTATTTGTTCACGAAGTGGTTTTGAACTATATAAGAACATAGTTCTGATGACACTATATAAATATGTGGGAAAATTAAATGGTGGTACAAGGTTCACGTGGCTTTATTGCAGCTTAATTTGTCACGTTCTGTCGTGTTAGTAAAAAATCTTAAAAATGTATAAATGGTGCAATATATAGAAACCACTGCCTTGTTTTTAAAGAGCCTAGTTGTGTTTCTATCACTGTGGAATCTAAACATGGCTATCATCAGCATATGATCTGGCTTCTATGGAAATTATTCGGAATGCTCATCTCCAGCATTTTATAATCATGCACTTTCTCGTTGCTCTGTGTTTTAATGGAACAGGCACTTCAGACATGATCATCAGTTTTATCATTTTTGGGTGAGAATGAACTGGAGGAACTGTCAATGGTTACATTTTGTAAAATCTGTATTAAAGAGATGGTTCACTCACAAATAAAATGTCATGAATTACTCTCCCACAAGTTATTACAAACCTATATCATTTATTTGTTCGGTTGAACAGAAAAAAAGATATTTGGAAGAAAGTCAGCAACTAAGATTTCTTGGGCATAATTAACTACTATTTGAATATTTTATGTATTGTTTAACACTTAAAAGATATTTAGGAACTTGTTCTGGGGCAAGATTCATTACTATAGAAGAAGGTGATGTATATTTTTTTTGTCTGAAAATATATATTGAAGTATTTAGGAATGAGCACCATGACTATTTTTAAAGTTGCTACTATGGATGTCAATGTTGCCCTTGACTTCTTAGTTGTTAATATTCTTCTAAATATCTTAATTTATGTTCAGCAGAACAACTGAAGGTAAAATTTGTGGCAATTTTTTCTTTAGGGGGTGAACTATCCCTTTAATACGGCCCAATTGATACCTGTTCTGTTGTAAGTTGAGTGTTTTTAACAAATGTATCGTCTTTTTTTCTCGTTAATTTTAATGCGTTTTCGTGTTCACATTGCGTTTTATCATTAAAGTTATTTATTCAAATCCCCATACGTCTAGCTTGCATCATTGATGACAGTTATTGGATGTTTAGGATTGTTGTTCTATTTATTGCTGGCCATTTGCATATCAGTTGATGTCTGGGTGAGATGCAACCTTATTATTCAATTTTAATGCATTTTTATAATTACTTATGAATCATTAATATGACTTGTACCCTTGATGTTCATCATGTAGATGCCCTCAGCAGTGAACAGCAGAGGGCACTGAAGTATTAAAGAGATGTCTAAAGATGCTTCTGCATTGATGTCTTCTCTGTGTCAACTAATATGAAGGCAGATCAAAGGTTTCCTAGCCTGACTTTCTGATGCAATACAATTATTATTCAAGCAAGATCGCTTTTTGTACATTGTTGAACGAATTATGAGCTTAGGATTCCGAAATGACAGTAGGAGGCTATGTACGCTTACTAGATACTATACAGTCTATCTTAAAAATCTGAATTTGTCGAGGTTTGGCACAGTTACACTATACTGTATTTCTATGTAACTGTAGCCATAAACATTTAAATTGTAATATTAAAACAAATTAAAAGATGTCTTTGGAGTTAGAGTTTGGAGATGTTGTCCATTTGGTGTGAAGCATATCAATGATTTTTCATGAAACCTTTAAGAAAATGATTGTAAATTTGAAAGCTTTGAAATTCATTAAATATACTGTTTAATTTTGAGTATTAAATGTAAACCTGATTAACTAAAATATTTCATAAGGATCCACCAAAAACATGTATATTAGATGTATATTACACATGTATATTTTGGTTAAAGACTTTTTTCATTGCATAAACGTAAATAACATTTGTCAATTTTGGATTTTTTATAAATTGTCAATACAAATTTTCACCGACAAAATCAAGATTTTATTAAGTTAGCACAACTTAATTTTATTAAGTGAGCATAACTTAAATAGATATTTTTCTGTTATTTAATAAGCCACATGAATAATTTTCACAGTGTACTTATTGCTCTCTAAAATTATTGCATCGTACCCATTTTACCGTACAAATGTATTTCTAAAGGAATCTCTTTAACATAAATTGAACCGAAACAAGTGTGTTTCGACAGAAACATAAAAGCATGAGAAAATTGTCTTGCAGGAGAGCAGCGATCTAATCTTTACATTCAATGGGCACTTCCATCTAGAAAGCGGACAGCTGCATTTTTGATGCTCCTGAAGACCGGAGCCAAATAATTCATAGGAGTCTGAAATGAAAGAAAGCTGCTCTCCAGCGAGAAGGTGAGGAACTCACAATGCCTGAGTGAAACCCCGGTCGAAATGTGTTGACTAAGTGTTTGCGACACTAGAAAGTGGCACTTATGCCAACCACAAACACGCAAAGTTACAGTAACCCATCAAGATGTCGCCTCCTCTTTCATTTTCTGGTTGTGTTGCATGGCCTGAAATACCATCCTGTTAGGCTGTTTGTGCGTCAAAGTGGCTAGGCGGCTGTAAAAGTGATGATTTTAAAAGCGGCAATGTGCCATGTAAAACTAAAGCCTTGCTATATGCGTGCCACTAACAGCTGCAGAAATCTGCTTTGTGGGGAGATTTAAAGCCAAACGCGGATGCAGAATTTCCATCCTGGCATCGCGCACTCGATGTGCTGAAGCGTTACGCGCAGGTATGGGCATACTTGGTTCACAACCAACACAGTCAATATCAATATCAGAGAGAAAATTCACATATCAAAGCAGATAAAGAGCATTTGCCTTTGGGTAGCATGCTTACGCCAGCTCAATGTATGCAATACATTCTCTTTGGTCTTCATGGCACCATGAAAGTGTCTAAGCATTGATGAATGGTTCACGGTTTCAACCCCATTTTTTCCATATTCATCAAGCTTTTTGGGTGTTTTTTCCCCGTCTTTAAACATTGATCAATGTGATCAAGTGAAGTGTTCCAGGTCTTCCAGTGGTCAGCAGTGAAGGAGAACGGGCCTTATCATGCAGTTTTTGTTTGTGTTGCCCTTGTGTTGGTTCCACAGGAAAACACGGTGAACACGGTGAGCGTAAGTAAATCGTTTTCTATTTATTTAAACACACAAACATTGAATATTACATTTATGCGGTCCACCGATATAGATGGCAACAATGCAACAACATATTGTAAATAAACGTATCTGCACTCCAAAAACATTTCGAGTATGTAAGTTAAATATTAGCAAATCTAATTATCTCAAATATTTCCAATAGAATTCACAGAAATATGTATTTATTTTATAAATACCTTCTACGTAAACTTTGTACAATTTAGAGAAATGTAAACATTTTAAGTCAATTCTTTGAATATTTTCCACTGAAGTTTTCTATGTCATATATTACGTTAATATTACTTTTTGTTTTTTTATATTTATTAAGCCACATGAAATATTATAACAGTGTGAACTTTTGTGTCCCAAAAGTAACTACTGGCACACAGTCCCTGAAGGGTTTTGCTGATCGAAAGCCAAAGAATAACAAGTAGATGAGTATAGCTTATAAATTGTTGGTAGTACTTTGGTTTACAAGTTGAAAAATCTGTTACTTGGCTAACTTAAATGCGACGAAGTGACCAAACCAAAAAATTTTTTTTTAATAAAACTAAAATACAATAAAATATTTAGATATATGTGTTAACATACATCATATAAATATAAATTTTGATATTTCACTGAAAAATGGCTTGTTGGAATTACTAAATTTTATCAAGTTCATCATGTTCATATGATTAAGTTAAGTTGTTTTAACATAACCATATTTCCAATTTCAAAAGAAATAATGTGAAAACATTTATTCATATGAACCAATGCATGATAAAATGAAGTAATTCCAACAGCCTATTTTTTTTGACTGAACTTATGGCCAGGTCATTGGCATAGCGGACGGGACCGCAGGGCACGCACTGCGGGGGGGGACCTGCGTTGTGGGGAGCCCCCCGACAAATTGACTCTAATAAATAATTAAAGCATTTTTATGACGTGAACGTATAGGACTTTTATCTTGGTAGTAATTGCAGCCTACCGTGTTTGGCGATATCTGATATCTGTTGTCCTTGTTATCCAATCATGATTAAGAATTTCGGCAACTGTTTAGAGAGTGAAGCTTATGAGAGCAAAATGAGTAAAAAAACGGACTACCCAACACCTAAAAAAGAGCAATTCAATGCAAAACTACCAAAAATTTCATCCATAATTATGCGGTGAGGGGCCCGTGCCTCCACTCTTGCGGGTGGACCAACGCCGTTTGCGCTACGCCACTGGGCCAGGTGTGTATCAGATGAAACGTATGTAGCCTACAATGTGTAAGAACCAACAGGTTTACAATGCTTCTATAGTCATGCGTTCAGCTGGGGATACATAAAGATTTCGGATATCCGTCTCTTCTCACATTGACTGAGGATGACAAATTGTTCTAATATTTCTTAGTATTGTAATGGTGATGGGATGCAAATTGGTCTCAAAGAGACATGACAGCACCTTTATTCTGCGAAAAGTGTTCTGGCATTGTCTGTGTTGTAAGATGAGAGCTGATGACTGTAACTTGGCGTAATTTTGATGCAGAATTTGTCCATAGTGTTTTTGTATGAATGCATAATGTGACACTTGTGTACGTATTCGAAGCAAAGAAAACTGAAATGAGATATCACTGTGCTTTGGCTCTAGGCTAAAATCCCAATTGTTCAATTATAGACCACAAAAGTAAATTATTAAAATCATGATATATTAAAAGCATACATTTTTTATTTTATGCATTTAATGCATAATTTTAATACGCGTGTATGTTATATGTATACTGATTTGCTTTGTTTTATAATTCAGACAATGGGAAAATGTATTTCAAGCGCTTACGCTGAAAATGTGCATGGAAACTGCAGACAGCAGAAAACGAATTTTAATTGCGCTTATCTCTGATCAATGTCTTTGCCTTACTGAATTTACATGCAACCAGGCCGAATCTTGTTTACTTTACGTCAACTTGCCCTTCACGTTACATCGTAAATTATCTCATTACGCATTCCTAATGATCAAAACATAAGACAACCCTGTGATTTAGAAGTTGTTTTCCCCTCTGCCAGTATCGCTTAGAGAAACTTGAGCATTAAAAAGCTTGTTTGGGAAAAACTTGTCATATTAAAGACTCCGGGGAAACGCATGGCCTCGCTTGGAAGGTTGAGGGTTTTGCAATGCTTCAGGTCACGGTTATACTCAGAAATGCTCTATTGAACTGAATGTTGAAGTGGCATTCGTCCTTGTGTATTTGTGTTCGAGAAATCTTCGAAAAATTGTGTTTCGTCATCTTATCTGGCTAATTCCGTAAGCAAACAAAGGATTTTGTGTCTACGCCTTTGCTAATACCAAAATCTAGCAAACAAACTTTCACACATAGGAGAGAGGAAAACAATTTATTAGGGTAGATATTCGATGTGTGCTGTAAATTCTGGGGAAATGGGTCAACCTTAGAGAAGTAGTTCACCCAAAAGTTTAAATTGTGTCATTATTTATCAACCCTCTGGACATTTGAGTTTGAGTTTTCATCTGAGTTTCATCTGTTTGTAGAACGAAAGAAGATATTTTGTAGAATGTTGAGAACTAGCAGACGTTCACTTACATCGGTTTTACTTTCATACAGTGGTGCATGGGTGCCTTTGCCGGTTTATCGACTTTCTTCGAATTATCTTCCATTGTTTATCAACTTTCTACGAAATATTTCCTATTGTGTTCCAGTGGATAAAAGAGGCCCCAGTTTCTAGAAGGCATTTGAGTCGAAACATTTTTCCATGTATGCTTTCCAAGAAGAGAAGATTGAACTCCATTTTTGGTTCCGCGAAGAACCAATTCCTGAAAGGTTCATTTTTATCATCTGAAGAACCTTTTTTCACCACAAAGAACCTTTTCTGAGACATAAAGGTTCTTAAGATGTTTGGGGTTCTCCATAAACCATTCCGACAAGAAGGGTTCTTGTACGGTGTGTGAAGCGCCTTATTTTCAACATTCTCAAAAACAAAGATTTGTCCAAACCCATACAAAATTTTCTGCTTAGATGTGTTTGACTGAATACATACGTGTGAGCCGTCAACGCAGGGCAGGTGTCTTGTACCTGAGAGAACGGTATGTAAATCATTCTATTTCTTTAAAGGCCGATAAAAGAGCACTAGAAATGATTATCCTTTTAACTGAAATAACACAGTTATCAAAAGACTAACGCCAGCGCCCTCGGAGTTCAAATAGTCCTTTTATTAATGTGCCCTCAAGCGTCCGAGCCCAATCTGACGAACAGTTAAAAAGACAAAGCCTCACCTATGCCCTCGGCTGCCATCCCATCATTAACGTTAAACGCAGCTATTAGAGAGCCGAATGGAAGCCGCTGGGCCGACGTTTGACCAACATCCCCGAAGCTCTCGAAAGCACGATGATGCTACCAAAAAATACAAAGCGAGATTTGAAGTCAAGATGTGAGCGCACACACATCTCCACCTGATTATACGTGTGAGATTGTACCCTGGGCTTTGGCATCTGCATGCTGATGGCTTGATTATCTATGACGAGCGCCGCTCTGATTCTCATTTTTACCCTCGCTGGAATAACTCGACTGCAAATGTAGGGGTCTGATTTGCCTTGACATCAGGAGTAAAAATCTATCAGGAAAAATGGATTTAAGTTGACAAACCTCCGAAAGCTATTCATCTGCATTGTTTATGGAGATTATGATAATGTGCGCGGGGAAGAGCGGAATATTTATAATTCTGCGCCGCTGTCCGTTTAGCCAGATGTCCGCTGATATCTTTCTATGCCAGGGTTGAGCGCTGCCTGCCAAAAAGTTGTGGCGTAATGGATAAATTAGGGCCATTTTTACCAGGTTTAGAATTTCTAACATTTAAGCCATCAAATTAATGTATGCTAATTTTGCTGTTAAAATTGACTGGAGAATGGCAATAATACAAATGAAGGCATCAGCTTGACCTCCAGTGTTTCAGAATACATAAGCGTTTAAATACTTCTGTATGTACAGTAAGTGTAATTTACGGTTGTGACCTTCTCTGTGAAATCCAGAATACAGATTTAAAATCGGAGATGAGAAATAAAAAAGATGAAATTCTAGCTGTGTAAAAATGAAGAGTCCATTAGGATTTGTATTGTGGACATCAACCAAATGAAACTTCAGGAGTGACATGAAGTTGTGTAACAGCAATGTGAATGACCACACGACAATTGTGCTAGAAAAGGTTATCAAGTTTTGGGGAATTGAGTTAAAAAAAAACATGGTGTCATGTTTTTATTGTGTTTTGTTGTATTACAGTAGTTGCATTAGGAACATGATTTTTGAAGAATCTCTATTCGGAAACACACTCTTCAAATATTGCTTAAAAGTTAACTTGAAATTGATTTTTTTTGCCAGTTTGCAGATTGTCACCAAATAGAAATAATAGTTTGTTCAAAAATCTTGAGAAATATTGTTAAACGTTTACAGGCTAAAACTAAAAACTTATTCATTCTGCTTCATATAGAAATGGATAATTTTAAGAGGAATTTTATAGGATAGATTGTTAATTGTCATTTTTTGTGATTCACTATACGAATCATTTTACACAATGTAAAGAACATTCTGTGAAAATATATGATTCATATCTTAAATAGAGAATTTGAGTTTCCAACTTAAGCCTGGTTTTGAAAGGCAGGGTCACAAATAATCATTTTAAAGGCAGGTTCTACGATTCCTAGTCGGTGATGACATTTGAAACCACCAAAACAAACACGGCCTTCTCGCCCCTTTTTTGATAGCTCCGCCCCTCACATCCGTCATGTGTCGCTCTGAGCTAATTTTCCTTTCCACATCAAGAAAAGACACACGCATTACTGCTGATTGGCTGCATGGTTCTTTTTGGACATGGCCCCTACTACAGCATTTTTGAAAAATCACATCCCCTGCCTTTAATAATACTTCTATTAGTTTGCATTAAAATACTGTTTAATGTTTAAGTTGGCACTCTAAACATAGATTTTTGACATGACCTCAGGGTTATATTCTCATCTTTTCCATTAGAATGTTGACAGTAAATCAAACCCAAATTCTAGCTGGGCAAGTCATACTATGGACATATACATTTTTTTTTAATAAAATTAAATGTTACATGTTAAATTATATCAATATTAAACTTCATTTTAGTAATATTTTTTCCTTTCATCGCTCACTAATATGAACACACATTTTCTTGAAAAACAAGAAAATGTTATTATTTCTAACCACCTCTAAAAGATTCGCATGATGTCATATTTAAAGGTCTATTTATAGGCATAGTTTGAATGACAACACTTATAACAAAACTCAGCATGGTCCCATAATAAACTATCGCCATACCGCAGAAATCATTTCGTTTGGTTTCCATGAGATACAAAAATAACTTTCTGACGTCCCGCTGCCGCCAACAGATCAAAAAACTGACTCTTGCGGTTAAGGCCGACATCTATCTAAGGAGGCCACTCGGGGCTTAAGCGTTTTATTTTGCTGTCCTGTGATTGTCCACAGGAAGAGGTGATGCACGATGAGAAATGGAGAGAAATAAGATGGCCGAAGCGGTAATCGCTGTGCACTCAGCTAGAGAAGCAATATATGTTACAGTAACATCTGCTGGAGGAAGAGTTCGGTTTGCGGAGCTCAATCTTTGATGTCACATCAAGGACAGTTTCTGTCATGATGGCTTGAGATAAACCAAAGCCCTTGGGGGTAAATCAGCAGTGCACTTGCAAATGGGTTACAATGTACAAGACCTAAATCCAGAATCCCTGGTGAACATTAAATATCCTAAAGCACTTATTGTTAATTGGCAGAATGTCATACTCGTCTATTGAATGTCAATTGCTTTAAGTGTTTTTAAATCAGTGGTTGATGGAGAGCCGTACGTCGCTGTCGCTAGGATGTCCACGGAGAGTTTAAAGATCTTTTGTTACTCTTCTTGATAGTTGCTGAAGATGATCTTATTATACGGACTGGAAAATCTAACTACTGGGAAGCTCGGGGCTTGTTGTCACTCTTTACCCCAGTGATTATTTCTCCGGGTATTTTTAAATAATTATGAAGTCAGGTCAGACATTCTGTGCCAAACATTGTTAAATAGATTTTTAACATTATTAAAGTTTTGTTATTAGAATTTTTAACATTTCTATCGTTCACTATACTAAGTTTGATTTTATACTCACCATGCAAGGGCGGTTACAATTGACCAGTCATTAAACCTCTTATTAGAAGTATTGTAGCGAAACTTGAAAAGTAAGATGACACTTTAAAGGCTTTGAATTGTCTGCTTTACAAGTATTGCACTTTAAATGTGTTGTCAAAAATTATCACATAAAAATATTATTAGCTTTTCCTAAAACACATTAACTTTACTTATTTGCAGCATTTAATGTCTGGAAGGAAAAAAGTCGAAATATTTGGACCCTCTTTACAGTTACGTTTTTTGCAAATAAAAGCAAATAGAAATAATATTTTTCTTTGAAATTTAGGAGATTTTCTTCATAATATAAAAAATACTATACATATGCATATACATATATATGTATGCGTGTGTGATGTGTGCACGTATTTGTATGTGATGGTGTGCTTGTGCGTGTGTGTTTAAATGCATTTATGTATATTAATTAATTAATTAATTAATTAATTTAACTTAGTAAATTTAGCGTAAGTAAAAAATAAGTACATCTTTTTAGCTAAAGTAAATATTTCTACTGGAATTCACCAAAATATAAGGTCTATATTCCAAATATATATTTTTTAGATAAATACTTTTTTCTTAATTGTTCTTACATTAACTTGAAAAACATAAGTAAAAGTTCCAACAAATTAACTGTTGGATTTTAATTAATTGTTTATAAAAATTATAAAACGTTTTAAAAAGTTAATACAATTATTTTTCTGATATTAACCAACTCATGTTAAGTAATGTTTTTTAACGTTATTCATTTTAATAGAGTAAATTTTTTATTTATAACTAAATTATATCTACAGCTGTATATATATATAAACATCTATTACTTGTTTTTTGTATAATAATTAAATCAGAAGTTTTCAAATGTGTTTTTGTTAAAGAAGACGAAAAAACCATGGAAACAACATGACAGGTGTTTGTATAAATAGATGCTTGACTCAAGGTGATATGTGATTTAACCTGTTTGCTATATAATTATTTTAATGAAGACATTCAAGCCTATAAAAAACTGATTCACCAACAAGAGAAACCGCATCAACTGACAAAACAAGTTAAATGAAGCACAATGAAAATGCATGACTACACATCATGATGCTATCTTCATTGTATACTGTAGGGGAAAAAATCCATCCTGTCGACAAGTATCCTTCATTACAAAACGTAATTAATTTAAAAACCAATTAGTCTTTAACAATACAAAATAAGATAGTTGAAAGATAGAGTTCCGTATAAATCGACTGTCAGTTCAAAAGTTTCACACAATAGTGAAGCAGATTGTCAATCTCAGATAAAAATCGCCCGCGATACCTTTAGCCACCGTTGTTTTTGCGTTAAAAAGTTGATTGAGAAACCGCTGAGAAAGCTGTCGGTAAAGATCGGTGACGAGCTTTTCAATAAAATCAATTCCACATTCTATCAAAACTAGCGCACTTTGAAAGGACCAGGCCGTTGATAAACTGCACAGTCAAACATGACATTTATAGCTTTGAAATATTGCCTTGTATCTGAAACATAAAACATGCCTGAAGGGGACATCGTCCGAATGTGATGTATGAGACTAGCGCTTGCATTACTTAATGTCATGTCGGCCATTTATCAAAGAATATTTTCAGAACCTCGGCAATCTTGCCCGGTTTGGGAAACCTTGACGTCAGGTGTCAGCCGGCGGACCCCACAGGCCATGACCCTTCGTGTCAATAGCTCCTCAGCAGTTTATAAAAGTTGAATTTCTCTAGATGTTCTGTAGAGATGACTCACTATCAAACAGCGCTGCTCCGTATTCCCACGGTGCTGGAGAAGGCCGCCTCTCCCACTGACAGCAACCATGGGAAAGATCAAGCTCCAGAAACACAGCCGGTGACAGTGATGAAGATATTTATTTGCTGTCTGCCTCGTCTCAGAATGTGGGTCAGGGGCGATGATGTAGCACACCCCCAGTTAAGCTGCTTGCAAAGTTCCTCACGCTCTTAAAGGAAACATTATGCCTCGGTGCCCAACAGGACTGGATATTGCACTCGGCTTGGTGTGACTTTTGTCGGTTTATAAACAGAATAAAATGAATCTGCTATATGGATTTATCAAAACATCATAAATCATGTTTTCAGCAACGTCCAGTATAATGAAAGTCAGACCAAGTTTTTAAAATGTAAAACACTGTAATGGATTTTTAAGACCGGAGATAATTCACCTGTAAGGATATTATCCACAGCTTTATAAACGCTTATAATAAAAATGTATATTTGGAGCTGATCTTTAAGAATGAAAATGTCTTTGTTATAGACTTGTAAATGTTTTGTTCTGTTGAACACAAAATTTGATATTTAGAAGAATTTCTGACACTGAAGTTTCTGGGTCAACATTGACCAGCATAGTAGAAAAGCATATTGCATTTTTTTTATGTTGAACAAACTAGGAGATATTTAGAAGGATGTCATACTCGACTACTTCCTGGGGCATCACTGACTTTCATAGGAGAAGAACATATTGTATATTGTTTGTTCTGATGAACAAAAAGAAGATATTTAGAAGAATGTTTGACACAGAAATTTTTGGGGCAACACTGACCAGCATTGAAGAAAAGCATGTTGTATTTTTTATTCTGTCAAACACAATGGAAGATATTTAAAGATTGTCAGAAATGTTTATTTGCGGGTCACCACTGCCTACCATGTATTAGTAAAACATATCGTATGGTTTTTGGTTTTTGTTCTGGTGAACACAAATTTAGAAAAATTTCTGGGGCAACATTGACTACCATAACAAAAACATAGAATACATTTTTGGTTGAACAAATAAGAAGATATTTAGAAGAATGCCTGAAACACATATTTCTGGGGCACCATTGACCACAATATATTACAAAAACATATTAGTTTTCTTAAATATTTGGGGCAACATTGATTTTTCGTTCTGGTGGACAAAAAAGATGATATTTAGAACACAATAGAAATATTATTAACATATCTGTCTGTTTTCCAAAATTAATCAAGATATATTTTGTGAGAAAAGGAAGAATACACATTTATTTCATGTTGCCAAAGAAATCTCAACTGCTAACATTCTTCCCAATATCTTTGTTTTCAAGAGAACATAGACATTTATATTGTACACAAATACAAATAGAGATTGAGTAATTCATGATAGTATTTTCATTCCTTTATAGATCAGTTAGTCACCATCCCAAGTGAAACTTTCAAATGGCAACTGGGAAACTTGTTACCCCAGCAACTGTTCTCTTGGATGTCTTTATCCTTTTATTAAGCAGATGTTCTCACATTAAAAATAATAAAACACATGATGTTTAATTAAATTCAATTCGAGAATAGTGACATAAATAATGATTTACACATTTTTCACAATATATTACAGCTGCTGTTCACAACATCGGAGTGATGTTGACTTTATAAAACTTCTTAACCTCTTAATCTTGTATAACTAACCACACACCTCTCCGTTTTTTTAGCTTTTTTTTAGCGTTTTTTCAAATAAAAATTATAATGATTTATAACCGCTCCAAAAATGTCACGTTTTATTTTCACGTTTCCCTTATTGTAATGAATTTTGGCACAGAATTAAGCAACATATGTTTACAGCATTGCCAAACCACGAATCTTGATGAAATGTGCTATCAGGGAATCGATGATTCGAAATCCACGTTTCTAAATAAAGTAGCACTCGGCGCGTGTTTCTCTAATTATCGCCTATACAGATATCAGACAGACCTCAACTTTTGTTTGAACATTAATACCTCTTTATTAAGACAGTACTGCTCCATTTCTGTAAAAATGTCTTTTTCATGGTCAAATACAAAGTGTAATCGGGAACATGTAAATACTTTTAAATACACAGGAATACAAACTACATAGATGAGACAAACTATTCAACATAAAACGTATGGAAGGACGCATGATACAAGTGTAAAAAGGATTAAGATTCATGTTTTACATTAGTGTTCTGTAAATAAACCTATAGTTTGCTGTGACATGTCTTTACAAAGTAATATAAACATTTACACTGTTGACAGATAAAACATGTTGGACTTGCTCTACTCCCTGGTCTTTTTGATAACTTCAATTTGGGAAATGGTTTCTGCATTCTACCTGAGATGCAAAACGACATAAAACCAAAGACCTGAGACTGAAAAATGAAAACTACGCTGATAGTGATGTTTTTCAGATTCAGGCCGTTTTAGATCATAAAATAAATAATAAGATATGAATGGTGTGTTATGGCTGTATGCTACTCGTGAAGACTTTAAGACACTAAAGAATTTAAAGTCACTGTCGATGATTACTTGACCGAAGCCCTCGCTTCATATTTCACATGTTGATAAAGTCAAAAATACCTTAAAGTCATAGTTCACCCCAAATTTAAAATTGTGTCGATTTTCAGGATTCTGCAGAACACAAAAGAAGATATTTTGAGAAAGGTTGCTAACCAAGAAGCAAAAACGCACGAAAGAAATACAAGCGCCACTTCGTGACATTCTTCAAAATATGTAATTCTGCGTTCTGCATAACACAGAAGGTCATACACGTTTGAAATGACAAAACTGTGTGTAAATGATGACAATTTTCATTATGGGGTGAACTGTTACTTTAATGTCACACAAGTAATATGATAAAATGTATATTTTTTTCCTCAGTTAGGGCACGCAGTAAAATATCATTATTGAAACGGAACTCAAATGACAGTCTTCAACTACGTTTGTGTGTTCACAATGGTGTCACTTTTACCTTTTATTTCCATTACACTCTAAATCAGTATGCATGTTTTGTATTCAAAACGTTTTCAAATCAATCTACCGCTGCTGTATAAAACCACAAAATTCTGTACAACACACATCGCCGATCGGAACGAAAGTTTCTCTCCGTGTAACCAAACATAAAGAACGGCGTTACCTAGCCTTGCACGAATATACCATAATCAAAGCGTTTTCAAATCTAAACAACGGCCTCCATTCATAACACCGAGAAAAGAAAAACCCAACAAAGAAACGAATAGGTAGCACTCCAAATTCATGTAAACGCATGACCGAACAATGTGCTGTCACAAGAATTTTACAATGTTTACCGTAATCTCACCACGACTTTCAAATGTCCCTATACATCCACATACGATGTGTATCTGTCCTATTCTCCAGGGCGTTGTGTGAATGCCCAAGATAAGAAAAACAATGACAAATGGTGTCATAAATCAGATTTATGTAACTCTACAATAATGTAATAATTGTGATAAATTCTACCAATATTTTTATATATAAATGACATAGCATTCTCTCCAACACAAACGCACACACATACTACATCATTGTAGAGTTACTACATTCAGCCAGACTACGAATGAGCTATATCAAAGTAAGAAAGAATTAAAGCTCCGCTAACTAAACCGTGTAGGAGGGCTACATACACCGAGTATGGCTTACGACATACAGTACAGGCTCGATCTATTTCATTTCCAATTGTTGATACTATGAAAAGCGCACAGACGCACAGAAGTCACTGACCTTAAATGAACACGGGCTCTATATAAAAACTACTCAACACATGGTTTTATTATTAAGGGAATGACTTTCTCAGAGCTTAACCAGTTTGCTTTGGCGTTCAGTTTTGAACGTCCGGGCGTAATCGAGTAGAAATTATCGGGGCAGGCCGGATGAATGTCAACACAAGCCGATTGGAATCGCGTAGAGTATATCTTCTAAATAATGCGACAGAATGTTTTGTTGGTCACGAGAAATGTCTAACTCATCTTCAGAACAACAGGCGATAATTCACCCAAGCTGTCGCTCTCTAGCTTGCACGTGTGGCTTCGTTCAGACCCGCAGACGGAACAGCGTGAGAGCATTAAAATGTACTGACGATTAAAACCAAACAAAAAGAACGGATTTTGGACCATTCGCGAGACGGTATGAAGCTCGTGGGCGTCCTGATAAAAGTGGGTACTTCAGTAACAACAGAACAAGGCACAAAATTTCTAGCAAATGTTTAAACTGAACAAAACCGGCCCCGGCGGGAGGTGTCGGATGGTGAAGCGCTCTAAAATTGAGCTCGCCCGGTGCTCAGCCATCCCACACCCCGTCCGCGGTGATGGCAGGACCTTCATCGTCGTCACATCGGCTGCGCAGGTGTGAATCCAGCCTGATTGAATCCCACAACCCCCCACCTCCCAACCCAGCAGTCCACAGTTTGCTGTTCAGCACAGGAAGCTAGCAGGTCCAGTCTGAGTTATATGTAGTATTCCTTTTTGTCGTCTGAGTTGTTGTGTCCTCCCTCCGCGTTGATGATGGCGGTGTCGGCGTCCGCCGCGTCGTCCGCTCCTTTGGCTTCGTGGGTGAAATAGGTACCTGTATACAGAGGCGAGGGATACAAATCAATGGTGTATATATTCATTCATTCATTCGAATGGATCACCATAAATACATGTATTTTTATTTTGTTAATACAATACAATTCAAGACCAGATTTAGTTCTTCGATTAAAGAGAATGGGGACGGCGGCCTCTTTAATATAACAGTAATCTATCACATCTTCTTTTTATTTAATCATACTGGTGCTTTTTGTGAGAAACATAACCGTATTAAATTTGAAGCCGTAACTCACTTCCAAATTCTAATTGTGTCATCATTTACTCACTCTCTTGTTATTACAAATCGCGTTCAACTTTCTTTCTTCCGTAGATCACAAAAGAGGATATTCGGAAGAATGCTTGTAACCGAGCAGAAGTAGCACCCATTTACTTCAACTGTATGGACACAAAATCGATGTTTTTTCAAGTATTATTCTTCAAGTGTCTTCTTTTGTGTTCCACAGAAGAAAGAAAGTCCTACAGGTTTGAAATGACGAGAGTATGAGCAAATGCACAGTTTTCATTTTTGGATAGCTATGATTTCGTGTCATCATTTACTCACTCTCTTGTCATTTCACACATGCATGATTTCTTTTTTCTACAGAACGTAAAAGAAGCTATTTTGAAGAATGCTTGTCACGGAACAGTAGTGGCACACATTAACTTCTATTGTATGGACACAAAACCAATGCAAGTGTACGGATGCCAGATACCAACGTTCTACAAAATATCTTCTGTAATCGTAGAGGTTTGAAAAGACTAGAGTTTAAATGACAATGATGACAAAAACTATTACTTTAAAATAAAATCAATATCTTGATATCCACTTCAGTGTGAATTGCCAATGTCTAATTTTAGGAGGAATGTTTTTTCTTCCCACAAAGCTGTCAAAAGATTTTGGACCATTTTTTTTGACAACCCCAGTCACCATTCACTTTGAATACAACTTTTTTTACTACTGCTGAAAGTAAGTCATCCTACAGGATTGCTTGTGACGTTTTTGACTTTAAAGTTTTGTCTCATCAATCCCACAAAAAATAATCTCACAATGAACATTTCTTCACTTAAACAACCCAAAATCAGACCAGCAGAGCATTGATTTACCTTTGTGTCTTGCGAAGTATCGTCCGAGGATGATCATAAGACAAAGCATGGCAAACACCACCACGGCGACAACACCTCCGATGACGGCGTGATCAATTTTTTGCGGTGCTCCATCTGCTCTTGAATCTGCGTCACAAGAAAGCAAACAAAAACAAATGAAGGCACCTTGTGCTGTTGTCACAGAGTCTGCTGGGAATTCACTGAGATCCCCTGGAACGTTTCCAGAACGATGCTATTCTGTTTCAAGTAAAGTCACTTTAATGTCATCTTTCCTATTCATGCACAGCTGTTCTAATTCAAATCAACACTTCACCTGATGGCACCACAGATGAATTCTTTAGAACAGAAAACACCTATCAGGTTCTGACAGTTTTTACATAATGTGACCGAGTCTGTAAAAGTGAAAAAAGTAAATGTCATGACTATCAATCTGTTAAATATAGAATCAATGTAAACACTTGAAAAACAAGAGGGCCAGTTTATCCAGAATGGCATTAAACAAACTTTGACAATATTCCACTACACAATTAGATAGACAAAAGAATATTATCATGGCAGTTTGTATTTAAATGTGTTTTAATTAAATAAATAATGCTGTCAGTCAAGTTCATGTTGAGAGAGAGAGAGAGAGAGAGAGAGAGAGAGAGAGAGAGAGAGAGAGAGAGAGAGAGAGAGAGAGAGAGAGAGAGAGAGAGAGAGAGAGAGAGAGAGAGAGAGAGAGAGAGAGAGAGAGAGAGAGAGAGAGAGTATGATTACTCTTTTATTCATCTAGAACAAACTTTAAATTTAGACTTATATGATGATGCTGTTGAAATAAGGTCAATCTTTATACACATTATTTGAAAGGAAAGAGAAGCTTAAATTCCCCGACATCACTGTTTGTGAGGAAAACTAAAATGACAATTCTGCTGATATTTTTAAAATCAAAAGGTCTAGTTTGTAAAATCTAGTTCACTGTTTACCCCTCTCTTTCGAAGCACTTCGATGGCTGACACTGGAGGTGCACAGAGGAAAACGAAATAATTGAATTATCTAGAACAGATATACAATTTTTTTCAGTAAGGACACCTTTATGCATCTTTGTCGAAGCAGAAACATATTCAAGAAATGTGAATTCTATGTAGACGGGTTTGTCCGTTTAGGGCTACTGTAGAAAAAGGCAGCAAATTCCATATAAGTGGGCCGGTGATGTATAGACATAATAACTCATTCTAATGTAATTAAAACCAAACGGTTCATTAAATAAGGGGCTTTATACGCATCCAGACATAAATATGCATATTATATTTCATGACTCTCAATAGATCCTTTTTAATATCTCATGGCACCTTTAAACGTACATACAAAAGAATTGGAATGGAAAACAAAGTGTGGATGATAAAGCATCACCAGGGAAAATCCTAATGTCTGTTAAGCATTTAAATATGAAACAAATTAGCCTTTACTCCTTTTGTTCATATAGTCAAAGCATATGTTTTTGCATGATCAACAGATCTTATATCTCTACAAAGTGCCTAGCAACCCAACTATAAGGATGAACAGAGACTTGAGGTGCATCAACACAGCCTTGGCTATATAATGTCCTTCAATATTTTTCATTCAACGTGAAAATCAATAGCTTTTCATCAGGGGGAGAGCGATAAAAAAACAGTTTTCCATTCTCGACCAAGACGCAAACGTAGGGGACCTTTCACTGATTGACCATTTAACATCAAACCTCATTGGATCATATACATCAGGCGTTTCTAATAATTAAATATCGCCGAGCTTCTTTATCAATACTTGTGGTTCTCTCATGAGCGTATATCAAATAAGCCAAAATAAAGGAACGGCATGCGTAGGAGTTCTTTTGATAATCATATTCACTCCAAGACGAAACGGTCTCCTAAGATGCTGCTTTGATGCAAGACGCAGAGCTCATATAGGACAAGAATGCCCCGCATTGCATCATGTTGCACCAGAGACCAATTCCTAATTAGCATGAGACTAGAAATGAACACGGCCGAGCGCCTCTGTCACATTCTGTCCTCAGCACCGCCCCCCATCATCTCCCTGTACCCCCTGCTTCACACCACTAGATAGATTGGCCGTCCGGGAGCGCAGATGCCTTAAATATGTAGGGACATATACATTTTTATCCAGATTTGACAATACAGATACGCTTGGATTAAAGTGAAGTGTGATAAGGAATGAATGAAATGCCAGTGATTGGTTAAAAGCCACATCTGTTAGGTGTCAAAAAACAAAGCTCCGACCCTCGATGACCTCACAGAGGTTGGCGACCCCCAATTGGGAGCCACATGACTTTGTTCCTGGTTAATATTGAAAGTGGCGGTGCTTCTTTTTAACTTTTGCATTTAATAATGTGTGTACTGGACTTCATTTAATTAACTCAGACCTTTAGCACAGCGTTCTTCAAAATTGGGGCTGCCGCAAATTGCCAGAAGGTGGAAAATTGTAAAGAAGTGGCTTTGGTTTCAAATGTAAAAATTTGGAAAACAAATTTCTTATTTTCTCCATTGATTTTTTTTCCACAAGTTTTTTTTTCAGTGTTGAAAGTAAACCAAAGCTCTCCGCCTGTTTTTGGCATACACACGTTGAAATGCATATCTTACCCACATCCAGTTGGGTAAATGAGAAACACTTCACAGGAAACCCCTCAAAATGACGGAAAAAAACACATTTGATGATCAAGACATATCATTTCGATATCATTTTATAATTGCCAAAGGATCCCATATTTGAAATAGTAACTCTGTTTTAATGTGAAACATACCAAGAAAAAAAGGAGATTTAAGAACTAAATCTGATCAACTCAAATATTTATAAATGATATAGAATAGAATTTATATAAAGAATTCACCAAAATATTGGGTTGTTTTTGCATTGCATAAATGTTATAATTTATGGCAAAAACTGTTACATTTTTAAACAATTATTAATATTTCCCACAGAAAAATATCTATTTCTATATTATCTATATTTTTAGGTTAATTTAACTGTTACTCTTTGCTATATTTACTAAGCCTCATGAAATATTTTTTTTCAGTGCATGGAACTTTTAAGGAAATTCTATATTTTTGACATGAAGAATGTTTGAAAGTCTAGAGCTTGAAAAAAGTATTAAACAATATATTTATACATTCCAAAATGCAATAAATATGTTTATTTATAAATATGAAATTTGTCTTACCATTTTTCTGTCTGCTGAACCTTTTCGAAGTTCCATCAATGTTTCATGCCAAATCCATATATTTTCTTGTTTAAAATATATAAGTTATGAGTGCCGAACCTTTTATTAGCTTTCTTCAGAAGACTACTGAAATAGATTTATAGAATTTTGGAGAGGATATATATACATATCTTTTAATAATCAAATCAGCAGTGGCCAAACAAATAAAATGTTGACTTGAAGTATAATATCCAAGATATAAAATCTTAAGGAACAAATTACTTTGGGATGTTTATGCCATTCCCTTCATTCACCTTACTGAGAAAAAGAAGAAATATAGTTGACATCTTTAAAACAAGCTGAGCCCATATTCAAAACGGAGCCCAAGAATTGTGGAGAACAGAGTATTTTAAGAAATACATTTTCATACACCTACGGTTAATTTACAATGTACATTTGCAACAATAATATGAGAGTTACATTGCGTACAGTTGATTTATGTTACATTTTTTAACCAACATTTAGAAAAAGAGAGAAGATATACCTCTCAGTCTTTTACATAAACATTTCCGGGGCATCACAATATGCAAATTTTGTGCGATTGGGACGCAACGTTCCTTTTTGTAAGGGGTTTACCTAATGGGTAACAATGTTGACAGTTGTTTCTCAGACACGAATAAAATGAAAAATATCACAATGAAACCCGCATTTTTGAAATGAGGTGTTATTATCTTGTCTAACGAAGAACAAGAATGTAAAATAAGAAATTATTTTCAAAGTCAAGAACGGAGTAGAATGAGCAAAACATCACGCAGCTGAATTTTTGTATTGCCATAATGGAAACCACATAATTCTGCATTAGAAACGCTGCGAACAACAGAGAACCACGCGACAAGCTCTGCCGAGCTCGCTCGTGTGAAGCAGACCGTGGCTTGTGATTGGAATTCATTGGGAAATGAAGAGGGCTTTTCTCTGATTTACAGTTGGGTGAGGTAGGAGGGGAGACTTATGCACTGCCGCCGGCCTCGAGAGCTCATGTTTTATGAGTCTCATTCTGCATCTGCGCTGAAGTGACTAATTAAACCACAGGCCAGTGTCACTGCAGCAGCTGCGGACCAACTGGAAACGGCCGACGTTACGGCGGGTCCGTCACCTTCTGCTTATCCCGTGCTTCCGGATGTAGGCAGAGGGAAGAACGTATGAGCGAGAAACTTTGATTTGTCTTTGATATAGCATGTATGTTCCTTTAAATCTTACACCTGTTTCATCTCAAGTCTATTTCTAGCACCTAAAAAGTCATCGGAGAAAGAAAAGACACAGAATTCCTTTTTTATTGGATTGTTAAATCTAGATTCGTGCATCCGCGCAGGTAATTCCCAGGAGTTTCGTCTCCGAGGTATGAAAGGGATGAAATGAAAAGGGAAATTTCTTTGTAAACAAATCACAGCTTACCCAGGAAACACCCAAGAAAGCCCAAGCGACAAGACATCATATCTAAACACGCGAAATCACACGGTGCGGAAAGAAAAACTTTCGGAGTGCTAGGAGATTCACAAAGAAAGAGCCGAACGTAACCTTGGAGACATTCAGATTTGAGGGACATGGCAGCAAGGTTCTAGTACAAAGCGAGACCTTTCCAAACAAAGCTGAGACCCTGAACATGTGGAGCCTTTGAAACATGTTTTCCTGATAGAGTTCATCCACGCCGTCTCTAAATTGAACTAGCGGGCCACAGGGGTGACAAAGACATTTGCTACTATCTGTTTCCTTTCTGTGAGCTAAATCACATTCACATTAAGTCTCTTAATGGAAGACTCTGCCAAAATGTGCACGAAAACTGGCCCGTGACATGCCACAAAGCATCCATGCCACAAAGGCTGGTGACATTTTCCCCCGAATTGTGTTGATGGAATGATAAAAACTCCAGCAGTACTTACTAACTTTTTGCATGTACTTAATTTTTTTAACAGTGATTTACTTTAAACAACACAAAAATGAGTACATTTAAAAGCTTTGAGATTAAATAAATATACTGTTTAAATTTTGTGTATAAGTAAATAAATCAAATCTGATTGACTCAAATATTTCCATTAGAATTCAACAAAAATATTGATGTATAATACATATATATGTTTGCTAAATACATACTTTTATTACATTACATAAACTAAAAACATTTGTTAATTTTGGATTATTATGTTTTGGATTTTTAATCTATTATTTGTACAAATTGCACTGAAAAAATCAATTTAATGTTTTAAAAAGATTATATTAAGTACATATAAGTGTTTATTTTTGTGATATTTTGCGTGTGTAGTTTTGGGTGATGAATTGACATCAGTTCGACTGTAACCTGCTGCTCAAAACCAGCTTGTTTTAATCAAGAGATAGAACACGAACCGACTTTATATAATAATTTATTTCTTTTCCACCATGATCAAAGTGAAAAGAAAAGGATCACAGGCGTTCCTTGTATCCCCTTTGCTAAACAGTTAAACTGGAGCACATCCTTTATGTTAAAACAAAAATAGACCCTAGAAGGTTTTTTTACCCCACAATGAAAACAAGAAGCATCTTTGATCTAATCCACCGCACTTGTTTTATCACATCACCTCCTGCTGAGCTATCTTTGGCAACCTTAGGAAAGAAGTGATGAAGTTATGTGGCATAAGTTATGAAGAAATTCATGTCTTCGCGGACTGTCGGAACTTTTTTTTGTCTTTGTGATTATGAAATACTACTGGTCGAAACCCTTCCCTTTAGTTCTAACAGAACGCAATTTCAAAAAACAGAATGCAATGTGCAAAGTGTTTTGTGCTGGGCAGTTAATGTGTTCCTTTAGAGCTTTTTCAACTTCATTAATTCTGCGTATGTTAACACGTTAACACATCCGTCCACTTTCTGCAAAGTGGAATGCAGCCCACACTTTGGATCCAAACCTGCTTACCTGTAATCATAAAACTTGCCCAACGTTTGCTTTTTATATCATTGTAAGTGGGTACATCTGAAATTGAACACTCTAAAGAAATTCTGGGTTATTCCAATCCAATGATGTGTCAAACATGACTCCAATTGTTGGATTATTTCAACCCAAATTTCTGTTTTTTTTTTTAATCCAATAAATTTAAACTTTTTGCTTTATTTTTATCTTTATGTTGGGTTGAAAAAGACAAACATTCTTGGAATACAGCTTGTTTATTTGCTTCTCAATGTTTAAAAAAATTGTTACAATTATTACTTTTTTTTTATGAACACAAAAAATATTTGAAAAAAATCACTTTTTTTTCCAAAAAGTTAACAAAATATTGTCTTTATTTACTCATATCCAGTTTTTCCAAATCAGTTTCCATTGTTCTGAACCCAAATAAAGATATTTTAATGAAAATTTGAATGGCTTGGTTATAGACTTTCATACAAATATATATTTGTGTTCAGCACAAATCTGTGTTAAGTTGTACTAAATTAAGTGCTAAGTACTTTTACTAAAGAATTTTTAAGAATGTTTTTAAAGATCTCTTTTCTATTTGTTGTTCTTTGGAAAATAAAAATACAATACTTCATAGAGTAAAAACCACTACATTTCACACATTATATAAATCTATTCTTTAACCGTAAAACTGAACTTAAGTTATTTTAAAAAATGTTGTACTTTCCATTTTCCTAGGTATAAAGTAACTATGCTAATAATAGATGTTGTACTTCTGTATAACAAGGTAAAACAAAAAGTATGTGTAGAAAATACATTTTTGGACAAATAAAGACATAATAAAACCAATATTAAAATATGGTTTAAAGTAAAAGTACTTATGTAAAATACATGATTGGTTGTGACCCATTTATGTGTCAAATGTACACAATTTCTTGGGTTGGTGTAACCGAGTGACTGAGTTTAACCCAATGGTGCGTAGAGATAACCCCTTATTGTCAAATGTTCTGTAAGTTTCACTTTCTTACATAATCCAAATTCTGTGCTACTGTATTTGCTACAACAATTTCTACAAAACAAACAGAATATCTCACTGCTATGATAAGCAAGTGTCAAGCAATCAACGTAAGTGTGAACAACTCAGCCAAACAATACAGAAACAGTCAAACTTATTTAATTAAACCTGACAAATAACCCACACAAATTGTGAAATTAATCACAAGTAATGAATTCAGTGTTACTGGCTAAACAATGTGACAAAAACCTCTTAAAAGAGTGACACGGCTCTCTCTGACCAAAATCCAACAGCCGGTTTTGCATAGTTTAAGATAGGCGGAAGATGATAAAATGTATTGAAGAAACGAATATTTTAACAAAATGTACTGGTGGCCAATGTTGGATCTAACCCAAATTATCTTGACCTAACCCAAACAAGATAATCGGCGTGAGCATAGTTTATTTCAGAATAACCCAAACTGGATGTGATATAACCCAAGAAAAAGATAAGAAATCATAGATTCAATAAGTTCAATCCTTGTAGACTCAAGTGAACCATCAAGAAATGAGTGAATCATTTCCATGGACGGCAGTCAAATATGTAGATCATATTTTTATGATTCCGAAAAAAACATTTCCTTAGTCGTAGTGTATATATACCAGGCAGATGTTAATTGGTAATATAAGATCCTTTTTGCTAATACTGTCCAACACAAGTATACCCAAGTGTTTGGCATCCTTTAAACCAAGGAATAGTTTTCAATGAAAAAGACCAAACCGAACAGTTGAATATTTTGGAATACAATGCAATCGTAATTATCTTAAACACCAAAGCACACGCAAGACAACAAACACCTGCTCGACTAAATTTGTTTTTGAAACGTCTCTCATGAGTTCATCTCATTAGCACACAATTACCTCTCAAAAACGGCAAAACAACGGCACACCGCGCAGAGATCGATCTCCTCCTCCACAGAAACGCAAATCTCGCATGGGCTTATGTTCCAAACAATTCTGTCACTTCGGGTTTGATTTGACATACGCCCAGCTTCAGGTCTGGGTGCTGGAATAAGGTGTCATTTTTCATTGATGGGCCTTGTGAATAACGTTTTACTATGGCAGAATTCTGACAGCATAGTGATAGAACGGGAACTAAACATTGACACTGACATTGTCAGTAGAGAGCGATGAGCACATTCATCCTCCATTGATTCTCGTCCAGTTGTGTTTCCTCCAGAGCCCACAGACACTCTTCTGGAGGAAACTCTTCAACAACATTGACTCGCTCAAGACACAACAGCAACGATAACCTCGCTGGCTCAAGTGAGAGGCAGTGTTCTTTATTCTAATGATCATGAATCACGTTAGCTGTGTTTATATTGACAACTGCATTGGTTTCGTGTATTTACAACAGAAGCGAATGTGCACTTTCTTCCAAATATGTTCTTTGGTGTTTCGAGGAAAGAAAGATGAAATGATTGAAAAATTGTTGAAAAATTATGACCGAACAAAAGTTTCCATCACATTAATGTTATAGGTTTATTCTTGTTTGTAAAGTAAGTGCTTCCATATTTTCTTGCGACCATAAAAGTCTTGCTGGGAAACTAATGTTTTGCTGTTTCATATTTTTTACAACACTTTTTTATTATTTATACTATATATTTTTGTAATTCATATCATTCTTATGTATTTACATGCATTTGTGTGTTAAAATACATTTTACTGTCAATATTACTATACAATATTATTATATTTGTATATTAAATTAATACATACTATGTAGATACTATGTTATATTTAACTTTATCAAAATAACATATATATATATTAAATGCAAATTGGTATACATTAATTCTACATCTACGAGAAAAACAATAATAATAATGAACAATAAACAGTAATGAAAATGAAGAATAAAATAAGAATTAAATCATGGCTTAAATTAAATTTTATATTTATGTAATATATAATATCTAAAGAAAATGAAAAATAATACACACAAGCAGCGGTGGTCAGTTGTGATCTGGTGGTTTAGAGAGGTGGACTTGTAAGAAATAGGTTCTGGGTTCGAACTCAGTGCCAGCAGACAATGACTGAAGTGCCCTTGAGCAAGACACCTTACCCGTTTGCTCTGCAGTGATGATTGGCAACGGCATGATAATTGCAAGTCGCTTTGTATAAAAGCGTCTGCCAAATGAATAAATGTAAATGCAAATGCTAAGGACCCTACAGATGTAAATCTGACTCGAATCAGCATGCAGCAAAAGATCCCAAAATCTCCTTTGCTTTCCTGACAATTTAAGAGTCACTGCTTTGTAAAAGGCGACTCCATCTCCACCACTGCAGTCCTAATACCTAAACCCTGACGCATTTCACCAGCCGGCAGAATTACTCCTGACAGTGAGCAAAGATGTAAATAAGCACATAAACAAATAAGAACGGTACGAGGGGAATGAGAAGAAGGCTCGGCGCTCTCTCGATTCATGATGACATCTCATGGGAGATGATGGGGCCTGTAAACTGTGCTGGTGAACGCTGCCGAAAGGGACTAAATTACAATCCGGGCACAGTGACTTGACTCCGTGCCATGAATTACTCATCTCCTCTTCATTTGCACCCGGCGCTCATTTGCTCCGGTGCAGCATATGTGCTCCATGTCTGAGTGGCTCGCAGACATCCACGGCGTCGGCCGCTCGGCTTGCCGCTTCCCCTCGGCAGACAGGCGTAATTAAAACCGCACTGCTAAATGGAAGCTCAAATGGTCGCAACCTGTTTGCAATGGTGGAACAAGTTTCAGTGAAAATTAATCACCTGAGAAAACGGCAAACTGTGCTATGATGAAGCTGAGAGCACTTGGGTAAAGCGGGGCTGACAGAAGCCACTGGCCCATGCCTAATACGACTTTGAAGAGGAGAAGCAGACATGAGGGTCTGTAAAACAACCGTCGAAATTACCGCTGTCAGACCAACCATCTCACTGTAGGATCTATGCGCATGAATAGCTTTAGAATGCCAACAGTTTCTGGGTTTGGTTTTTTTTGTCTGGGTTTTGGTTGGGTTTTGAAACAGATAGGGAGGAAAGCGACTGGAAATGATTGCATGGAGGAGGGAGATGTGATGGGATGTGAGCTAGACCCGGCTCAACATGTCTGCTTTGACAAACTGCCTCATTTTATTTGATTCTTCGAGATTTGCAAGCACACAGAAAGATTATCATCAAGTAATATCAATGACCTTACAATGATTCGCAGGCGGCCCCGAAGTACTTAAACGAACACATCGCTTTAGGAACTTTCTTTGCTGGTTTAAGATATGAATGTTATCTTAAAGGGAAATAATTCTGGCATGAACGACTCACTCTTAATGTTCAATATGTACACATTTCTCTGTTTGGTTGTACACAAAGACAGATATTTGGAGGGATGCTTGTAACAAAACAGTTATTGGACCTTATTGACTACCTTGTAGAAACCGCATAAAATGCAGCTTGATTTCATATCATTTACGACTTCATCATTTCATAATTTTATTCATTTAAGCCAATTTGAAAAAATGTAAGGCAGCATTCAAACTTACAGATTTACAGATTTTATGTTGATTTTTTTATTCAAAGATGTTTTTGAAGCTGAATTCAAGATTACAAGTTAGAGTTCGTCTGCAGCACATTTGAAAATCCGATACATTGGTTTCACGTGATTAAAACATATTTTTAACATAATTTATGTTAAAACAACTTAATTTAATCACCATATACATACATTTAGTAATCCCAGCTACCCCCTTTTTCATTAAAGATAAAAAAGCAAATAATATATAATTAAACAATTTCCCACTGGAAATTGCTGTGAGACTCATGCAGACTACACCCCTAAAATATATACTTATATATATGTATACATATAAATGCTTAAAGGATTGCCATAATATAACTTTTTTATGGTTTCACAAAACACAACGAAACATTTATTCAAATTCTTTGTAGAATTCTCTCCTTATGGGCTTTATATAATCTGAAGAATTCACTTCCCATGGAACCGAACCACTTTAAAAAAGGTTCTTTCGATGTTAAAGGATTATATAGGACCCCTGAGACAAAAAGATACATCCATAGCATCCTGTGTGTACAGTATATCATTCGAGGTCCGGCAAAAATACTAAATTAAACTCATGACACCCAAACATCTGTTAGCAGTCTGTACCGGCATAGAAAACACTGCAAATCAGATTCATGTGTCGCATGCTCACAATCCTCACCGCTATAAAAAGAACACAACAAATTCAAGCAAATCATCATTTAACAACATTCCACGGAAAACAACATGTTTACCATACCGGAGGATTCACCGTTCTCCATCATCAGTCTATCTCAAAATCACACCTTTCCTGTCCAGATATTAGCTCCCGCCTCACCTAAGGGATCTAAATCCCAATCTCCAGCAAATCTGCCCGGACTAGAAATAGACAGAAGCTGTGAGGTGAGGTCCCAGAATTGGGTTTTGTAAAACCACCGGGGATTTGATGTATCTGTCTGGTTGAAGCCCGTGTCCTCGGTGCACAGGTGATTGGTCTCTCTGGGGAACCCAAACACAAACTTTCTGCCAGTATTACACACAGGACAAAAGCTCGACTGTATTTGAGCCCCGAGGCTTTCTGCGAAGTGAAATAAACAAATTGTGGAGGCAGGTACAGCGAAAGCTGTTTGGTTGCCGTGATGTTTAAATTACTAAGTGTGCTTCAGCTTGGCATTTGCTCCTCCTCCATAGAAAACCATATTTAGGCCTTGAACTGTTGCCTGCTGCCTGTTGCTAGGTTACACAGTTAGGGATGGAAAATAAAACACTTATCAAAAAAGAGAAAAGTGCACTTGGGGTGTAAAATTATAAACTGAGTTTGAAAGACGTCTCGCTTAGTGGCGGAAAACCTAAAGCGGAGCAAAGATGCGTGCTGTTTGACACCTGTAAATACACCTCAATTAAAATGAAGTGTAGCGCCTTCAACGAATGGCGTTCCTTTAACAAAACATGTTCCTGCGCTAGATTGAATCAGAAAATAGAGATCGTTTCAGGTGAAAAAAAATTTGGCAGTAGATTAAAGGATTGAAATAAGTGGATTAAGGTAAATAAACTCCGATTCCAAGATAAAATCCCAGAGGACGGTTGTCCTATTCAGGTTTGAGCAAGTCTTTTGAATTTACGAATAACATTTGCATTTGGATTGAGTCATCAAACAGGATGCAGAAGAAGGAGAACACTATGGAAAAGGATTTTTAAACGTATGCAGGTGTAATTTTTTGACATATTTTCACGCAAATTCGCCCCAAAGGTTTCAAACATGAAATAGAACTTAAAAAACATACTGTATATGTTGTATATGGAGTTTAAAACGACAGTATATTGTGTAAATTACAATTTGTAGATTAATTAAATGGTCTAAATTCCAATTTAGGGATCAATTCAATTTCAATTGCATCTTACGAATTGAAAGCGAGACAATTACAACTAGGTGATTTTTTTTCATACATATATATTATTTGTTCACATAATTTGTTAGTGGCTTAGTGAATGTGACAACATTTGAAGCTATATAAAATGTACATATCTGAAAAAATTTACAAAAACATATCTAAACGAAATTTTAAGAAATCTAGTTTAGTCAATTTCTCTACAATATACATTTTTTTTCTAAGAAATACAAAATCAAAGAAATAATTTTTGTGAATTCTAAAAGAAATGTTTGAGTTACTTATTTTTTTACTTACATTTACTCAATTTAATCAGTATGTTTTAATTGTTTCACAGCTTTTATGTCTTTCAGAAAATAGGTTCAGACAACTCTGCATTTCTCTGTTATAGTTTATATTCTCCGGAAAAAAATGTAATGTATATTAAATTGCATTAAATACGTATTTAATTCTATATAAAAAATAAAAGTAATAATTTGGTGAATTCTAAAATTAATATTTGAGTAAATAAAATTTTTAATTACATTTACTCAATTTAAGCAGTATATTTCAAAGGTTTCACAGCATTTAAATGTGCCCAGTTAGTATAGATGTCTTTTTACACCTAGACACAATTGAAAGAAAGCACAAAACAAACCACAGATATTTCACAGCTGGATCAGGCATGGGCACACGGGTGGCCCTTTTCTTCCAGAGGACGTGGTGCTGAGCGACGAGCGGGCGCAACGTCTTCTCATCAGCCTCTGATGGCCGATCATTCGACCATTACTTCCACACTGAAACGGGAAGCTTCCCGAGCGGAATCGATTCGTGGCTCTTTCATCTCTACGTGTTTAAGCAAAGTGACATTCTCGCACATGTATGGCCGCAGCGTGGCGGCAGGCCGTGGTATTAACGCGGCCTACAAGAGCGGACATGAAAGAGTGTAAGCAACTGGATGGCAGATTTACAGGAGAAGTGAAGGAGCGTGCTGGGTTGTCTCTCCTTACGATAAGGGGAGATGCGGGTAGGAGGATAGAGCGTGCAAAAAGAGAGGAGATGAAAATAAACAGGACAACAACAGACAATGGACTACTGAAGCAAATAGACAACAAACAACACCTTTAAAGACAGCTGTATACAGGTCTATGGCGGACAGACGGGAAAAGCTGGTGGTTTGGCGGTCTGCTGGGTTTCAGGGTCCTCTAGCCGATGAAAACATAAATATGTATGGTCAGAATAAAACACTTGATGTTAAATGCATGCTATTGGTATTATGTTGGCTACATGACTAAATCACCTTGGATATTTGCAGTTAACAGGAGTCAACAGGGGTCAACAGTTTTCATCATTCATAATAATTAAACCACGCATTTAAAAGGTCAATTTTGTTTTGATTTGGTCTTAAGCTGGACATATAATCACTAGATGTCAGCCATTTTCCGTTATAGTATATATTGTCTGGGAAAGATTTCTAATTTTTATTTCTAATGGTAAATATTTAGTAAAACTTTCTAATAGTAAATATTTCAAATGTGTATTTGTAGAAGTAAATATTTATTTAGTTAACATATCTAATATGAAATATTTTCAATAATTGCTAAAAGAAGATCTTTTTATAATGTTATATATATATTATATTATATTATATAACATTATATAATATGATATATTCTTTAGTTAGTATTTCTGATTTCCAAAACTATATATTTCTCAGTTCAATTTCTTATACTATACATTTCTAATAGTAAACATTTCTAACCTAAATTCGTCTTAAATTAATTTCAAATATTAAACAATTCTAATAATAATTTCCAACTACCCAATGTACAGTTTATATTTCTTTATGAAATATTACTTATTATAGTAAATATTTATTTTAAAATTATTTTCTAGAGGAAAAATCTTTTAATATTAAATATGTAAAATATTTATTTCTAATATGAAATATTTCTAACATTAATTTCTAATAGTATGTATTTCTTTGTAACAGTATATATTTCATAATGAAACATTTCTTCTAGTATATATTTCTAATAGTAATTTCTCAAAGTAAACATTTCTTTGTAGCAATAGTAAACCCACAACACGACATTAACAAACTAATCTATTATCGCCCGATAAGCTTCACAGTATCCTTCTAATCGGATATTTTTGTCAAGCCCATTTAATATGTAAGTCTACGTCTTTTTAACTGATCAACACAAGGCTGAGTCTATTAAAGAATTTAGTGGAAAAGAAATGCACAGCAGTGACTCATTATCAGGCTTCGCTCATTGTAACAGCATGGTGTCACACAGTGAGCTTCATGGTGGCCACATAGAGGAAATCGCTGTGAATTCCCAGCAGATGCAGATGCACTAATCAGATGTAAAAACTGTGTACCAGATGTTGCCTTTGGTCACCCCATACGAGCTCCTCTGAGAAGTTTCCCTTTGTTGATTTTTAGAGAACAAAGACCAACATCAAATGTTGAAATACCACAAACCGTTTGGTGTTAGATCCACTGCGCCTACTGTTTCCAGCACGCCGAGTGAAATGTAAAGCTCTGATTTTGCCCTCCTTTATCAGTACACACAGAATACCCACTATGATGCCAAACACCATACTATTTACACAGAATGCATACATAAGTATCTGGCATTTAATGTACAGTATACAACTGTGCATACTATGCCGAGGAAAGTACAATGTGAAACAATGCCAACACATCCTGAAATTGTATGCGATTTTTCCTAACGTTTACTTAAAGGTGCCATTCTTCACGATTCCCTGTTTCACGCATCGGTTGATTGTGTTTGTAATGATCGATTAAAATTATTTGTTGATTTATCTATTGTTGAATGATTAAACACATGCTGGTTAGGTTGTGGTTAAAGTTTATCTGCAGACGCGTTAATCGTTGTCGAGCTTTCACCGGTTCAAACTCAACCCTCTTTATCTATGTTCTCATGGTCTGCGTCCAGATCAAATTGATAACATTAAAAACATATTTAAAATAACACTGAGAGCATGCAGCTACAAGTTATGGTAAGAGGCGTGATCTTTCCGGGTAATGTGGGCTAAGCTTCTGTCTAATCACCATAGGAACTGCTGGCCCAATCAGAATACGTCATTGTATTTCTGAAGGAGGGACGTCATCAGAACGAGGAAGTTATCAGCCAGTAAAAAGAGTGGTAAACAGATAAGTTGTGTCAAAAATACATTAAAATTAACACATGTTATATCGCACTTTGTAAACACATTCAAATCTTCAACTTTCACTTTGTTCCCAGGGAACATATATATAAAAAGATGTATACAATAAATATATCAGTCTATTTCAGTCTATTTATAAGTCTATTTCAAAACGGCCTGCCAGATAAGATAAAGCAAGTTTAAAGAGATTTAATACTGGAAAAACGTTTGAAAAGGGACACATAAAAACCAAAAAAAATGTATTTGTATATAACATTATAACGTATGGTAAAACGTAACTGTAGTTGGTAAAGGTGTTTTGCAACATCCAGTGGAAAAAATTAATTGCACATCAAATAAAACAAATATTTGGATGTTAAAATTCTAAACTGGTTTATAAAAGCTCAATCATGGAGAAATGTCCCTTTATGTTCGATCCTTTGAGCTTTACAATAACTGAGGTCGACTAGAATCGTTAACTTACCCGAAAATGTTGTTATATTTTTTTCAATATAAAATAAATGATATACCTCTATATATGTCTATTAAAAAAGACAAACAGCAGCAGACAAGTAATTTTAAGATAATGAATAATTTCACAAGTGCTATTTTTACATCTTAAGAAGTCATATGATAAACCAAAGTTATTTAATGATAATCACCTATATTAAGATATTTGGCAATAGAAGCCTGTTCTCCAAGCCTGTTTTTTTCCAGCAGTGGTAGTTGTAGAGTTTTATAACGGAAAGTTATGTTGTGACATTCACAAGAAAGAACGGAGTGCACTTTCATCCCAAAGACAAATTAAGTCACAAACTCAACTGGAGAGCCTGCTTTAGGACTAATGATACACAGTATTCTGTGTGTTGTTTGGCCGACAGCAACTCTATCATTCCCACGCAGAGTTGCATAAATGACGCTCAGCAGACAGATCCATGAGCCCGGCACCCTCTGCCGTACCTGCAGGCGCAGCAAGCTCAAAAGAGAATTAAAACAAATCTTTAGTCGGCATTCCGGGTAACCTTTAAATGTCCAATGTGTCCCACGGCAAAAACAAATCAGCTGAAAGTGAGTCAACGTTCAGATACTTGGTCTACCATTCTCGCCATACCATCCTTAATTGGATTGTATGGGAGATTCATGGTGGAGAATTCCAGTACAGGGATGTTTGCCAAAAGTGATGGCGGATAATGAGAGGGGAAGAACATATACAGGTGCCGATGAGTGTGTTCACCTACATCTAGAATACGTTTTCTGTAAAAAAAACCCGAATGAAATACACACCCGCCTGCAGTCCACCTGAACCTGAGCTCAGCTGTATTGTTTTATATTTCATCATTACCCAGCAGGGCATCTATATATCTACTCGGATGGTACGTATTTTTACCCTTTCACAGAAACCAGCTTGGCACCCACTTGCACCCCTCAATATTAATCACTGATCCATGGCAGCTCCCTCCCCCAGGAATCAAATAATGCTGAGCCTTCACGCAAAATTCGCAATACCAGGGTCAGTGGAATATCGCAAATCATGGCACACTAAACCCTGCACGTCGTGACGTTTGAGTTTGTGTTCAAGTCATGGTTCACACAAAAATGATCATTTTGAAATCAGTCCCTGTCCCTTTTTTCATTTCAAAACTGTTCGATCTCTTTTTGCTCAGCAGAACACAAAAGAAGAAATTTTGAAGAATGGCACTCATTTACTTGCATTGCTTTTGTGTCCATGCAATAGGAGTAAATGTCTGCTACTGCTGTTCGGTTATTCACTTTCTTTAAAATATCTTCTTTTGTGTTCTGCACAAGAAAGTCGTACAGATTTAAAATGACAAGAGTGTTTGTAAATGATGAGATGATTTTCAGTTTTGGGTAAACAGTCACTTTAAATAGTTGTGGTCTGGTGGTTAGAGAGTTGGCAGAAGGTTGCGGGTTTGACTGAAGTGTCCTTGAGCAAGACACCTTACCCCGGTGTGCTCTGCAGTGATAGTTTGCCACTGCATAACACTTATAAGTCACTTTAGATAAAAGTGTTTGACAAATGAATAAATGTATATGTAAATGCAAATTCAAATGCAAATTCAAACAGTTAATATATCTTAACTCTACAAATTCTATTTTAGTATATGTAAAGAGAAAAGTGTTAATATAACAATAATTTTTATTAGACCAATATATATTTTGATGAATTGAAATAAAATAATTCCATTGGTCAACTTTACTTTTATAACTAATAGGAGCACATACACAATTATAACAGTATATTAATTTCAGAGCTTTCGAATTTACACATTTTTCTGCAGTATTTGTGTAAATTGTTTCACAAAAAATCACTTTTTATTACATAGAGTTTATTTCCAGTTTTGAATAATGATGCTGATAAAGGTTTCGGTCTGTATTGGTTCATAAAAGTCCATAAAAAATTCATCCTTATGTATTTCAATTTGTGTGAAACACAAGAAAAATATTTTTAGAAATGGGGTTAAGTGCCCATACAATAGAAGTCGATGTCGTTCAGTGATCAATGTTATAAAATGTCATCTTTTGTATTCTTCACATGAAAGAAAGGCGTACAGGTTTGGAATCATAAAAGTAAAAAACTCTTTAATATTTTCACACTTAAAGACGTTTTCTTTGTCCATTGCTAAATGTTTGTTATGTTACACCAAGTTGACATTCTATCAAGTTAAAAGTGTAAATCTAGCTATATTAAAAAGCGTGCCAAATCGGAAGTGTAGATGGAACTATTCAATAAATATTTGAGCCTGAATTGAATGAGAGGGGAATGTATAGCAAACTTTCTGAAATGGACTTCAAATGCGTTGCAATGCAAAGCATAATGTTCCACTTGAACATTGGTATTTACCAACATTTACAGAAATATTAAGTGTTGAAAACATCCAAAAACAAAGAAATTTGAAGTTAGTTTTCAACCAAATGTTTTTGTTCCGGAGCCCCAGGGTCACGTTAAGACATCCACAGATGGCCGTATGTTGTTCCAAACCCTACATATCAGATAAACACTCTTTCAGACGGCTCATCCGAGCTCTCCGGCGTGTGGATTACCCTCCGTGGCCGTCTGAAAGCAAGTTCTGCTTGAACGGTAATCCGAGGTTAAGACTGTAACAGCAATAAAACCTCTTGCACATTTACTCTGCATGAGAATACATCAGGCCAGGGAGAAATGCAAGAGAAGGTCTCCATAGACGGAGACACAGCCTTAGTTCAGCCTGATGATCACAGAAAATCACATCACGGATGATTCTTCTCTCGCTCAGAGCATCCGACACTATCGCTACTCCACATGCTGTTCGCTGTACATGACAATTTTAAGACTGGGTTTAAAAGAGAGAAAAGTATAGCTCATGTGAAAGGTGTCGCTACCCATGTACAGGGCACTCCCATTTAGCCATTTCTTTTGTGTTATAAATGGCAATCATCTTTAAATGTCACCCTCCTAAAGCTGCCGAGCGTTTCAGCGAGACATTATGGCTTAATTGATTTTTTTCATAGTACCGTATTCTATCTCACTCTTTGCAAGCTCATCAAAAATGTATTTCACTTCTCTTAAGCACCGTTTATCTGCCATCGATTTATTTGCTGGGAATTCCTTGCCCCAAGATTTTCTTTGCATGTTAAAGGGATAGTTCACCTCGAAATGAAAATTCTATCATTATTAACCGAGGCTCACATCATTTTACACCTGTGTGACATTCTTTCATCAGCAGAACATAAGGAGATATTTAGACCAATGTCAGTAAAAGAGAACTGTTAGAACACCTTTAGTTGCACTGGTTTTGGAAATGGATTTGGTTTTAAAGATTCATCAAGATATCTTTGATATTACAAGAGTGTGAGCATTTTGTGGCGATCTCTTGAGTAAAATAAGGTGTTTATGAAGCATATTACACTGTCAAATATTTTTGTGAGTGATATTATCATTATTTTTGTCCAAATGTCTAAAATATTCTTTTAATTAATTCATAATAAATGACTGATCATGTTTATATTAAATTTCTCATAATGTCAGTTCATCCTAAAAGAAACATACATATACTGTATGTCAACTTACTTTTAAGATTTTGAACTGTTTTAATTGATCTATTGGCAAAAATTTTACTTATGTTTTGCCGTACACTAATAATTGCATAATATAATACGTTTTCGGGTCAATTTTTTTTAGACTTTAGAATTTTTGAACATTTTACAATCCTAAAAGAAATAGACGGAAAATGAAACTGACCAATTCATTATAGAAAAAATCATACATAATAAGCCCCTTTTAAAATTTTTGTTAGAAATAATCATTCCCCAGTTTTGAGCTAAAGCTTTTTTTACTTTCCTACTTTTGTTAAAAAAACTATACATTTTGAAAATTTTTGTAGAGGTCACACAAACATGGAATTCCTGGACTCCATGGGCTTCAATACGTGCCCCTATAGATGCAAAGTCTCAGCGCTCGCATAACTATTTAGTGTTGCATATTTTCACATGAGATTTCCCAATACTTTAGATCTAAAATAATCCTAAACAGACTTTCAGCACAGAACAAGATAACTGACCCCCGCACCGTTTGGAGAACTCCAGCCACATGCACAGAAGAAACCTTGCTTCAGAACATTTCAAGAATTGTTGTCATTCTACCGGAAGGCCGAGGACATTTGTAATCCTAATCTGAGGCCTGCCGAGATGCCGGCCTGGATCCTGATAAGATTCTTTCTGCAAAATGAATCTCGACGGAGAAAGATCAGGCACATGACAGGAAAGGATGTGACAAGCACAACCCGACAAGTGACAATGACAGCACGGCACGGCGAGACCACCGAGCCCACTATCTGCGTCAAGATCTTATTAGTGTGGCCCGTCTGCCTCGGAGCGAGCCTTTGCACTTTACCCCCTTCATGCAGTCATTTTCAGCTCACAGACAGTAACATGCTTCAATAGCGTATTTACACACACATACACACGGATGCACACACAGCAGGACACCGGAGACAAGAGAAAGTAAAAGGGTGAGATGGAAAGAGAAACCCTGAAGCTGAGATGTACTGTACCTTGGGAGGCATCAGGGTTGATGGTGGTAGTGGTGGGTGTGGGGGTTGTGGTGTGAACATCTAGATGGAGAAAATGGAAACACACATAAGAGGTATAAAAATGAAGGGGAGAAGTCACGAAGGCCGTGACAGAAAGACTGCATGTTAGTATGAAACAAGCACTTTCTCTGAGACGTAAGAGTGTCAATGAAATTCAAGTGATTTCTCCAATCTGATTGGATGAGAGGTGCTGCAAAAGAATGCTGTCACAGTAACTGTATAGATAATAGTATGAATTCCCCTTTAAGGTTTTATAAATGTGCTTAATGTACAGTGATATCAAAAGTTAAGGGTTGTCGTAGTAGTAAAGACTACACTATTATTCTTCTGAAATACAAAAATAAGTTTGTCCCTAAGACTGAGAAGATGATATATATATATATATATATATATATATATATATATATATATATATATATATATACCATTTATTTTATAACTATTTACATAAGAGATAATTCAATTGATTTTTCAGGGATCGGTATCAGCTCATAATCACATTTTCAACTCAGTAAACTTGGCTGATATTATGAATGATATTATATTGATAATACTTTATTGTTTTAGTCGAGTACTAAATAATTACAAAAGCTATATAGCAAATATAACATTATTACTAGGAAAATGTAACAAAAAATGACAGAGGCAACATCTATAGTATTACTTTAAATGGAAAAGGTTTATGGTGATCAGAGAGCTTACAAATCCGTTATATAAACTATAAACAAAAAATCTGTCCTCGTCTCAGATGCAACTGATCCAAATTGGAGCATCCCTCATATATTTACAAATATTATATATCATATATGTTCAAAAGGCATACTCATGGTCTCAAATATCATGGTTATCGTCAATACCCAGGTAAGTCCGCAGACAAAATAAGCAGACTATGAATAATAATGCATACAGGAATAACTGTAAAATGGTTCAAATCTAAGTTAGCAATGTTTCTAATTGCTTTTAAGAATAAATGGAACATTTTGGTAATGGAAGTCTTAAGCTAATCTACAAGTATAATAGAAAGATTATTCAAACCCAAATTAATACTTGATGTCCATTTATTCATTTTGGTAGGTGTGTTATTTATTATGTAAATGAGAAGCGGGATAATGTATAGTGAGGTAGCCGTTGGGAAGGGCATTAAACCACTCGGCATGATTCACATCTTCCCCGTTATTCAGCAAGTAAGGAAATGAGAGAAGGAAAAGCAATGCCATTTTAAAAATCATTTATTAATAAACACGCAGAGTCCATATTCCGCGCGCCCTTCGCACACAGCCGCCGAAATAATGGCGCGCTGGCAAATGCGGGCGAGCTACTGTGCTGTGACTGTGCGACGTGACTATCTTTCCACTTTTACCACAGATACTGAGGCACCTTGCTGTGGAACAGTCTCAGCAGGCGAAATTGGCTGGTTGTCTCCATCACTTTATTGTCTGCGCTCCATCAAAAGATCTCGGTAGGGGACCAAACACTTTCCAACTAATGATAAAACATCAAGGACAGGATAATATCTCTGAATGTAGATGCTGGGAGACGCATCTTCTGATGAAAATGTTTCAGGGATTGCGTGTCGCTGCGACCGACGGCAGACGGGTTGGGGAAATGTCATCGTCCCGTGCTTGAAATTGTGCATGCGGGAGATACGGCCAACACAAAGGTCTGAATGGGATGTGGCATGCATAATACTCGAGCAAACAAGAATTTTCCATGGGCAATTTGCAGGCTGGGTGACTCCTGGCTCGACGTTATGAGCACCGAGATGTGAATGTGTTTGGACGTGCAATATTTCCATTCGTATGTGAGGGTCGGAAATATGAAATTCCAATCACGCGGTGTGAAAATAGACGATACGAGTACTTATCGCGGGTTGGATTGTCCTGACAACACTTGCGAGACGTGTCCTCATGAAGCCTATTGGCTTTATTCCACTGCCTCTAAGTAATGCTGAATGTGTTGAATGTAAGCGTAATGGTCAGTATGAGCTGAGCCGGCTCGGGAGATATTTACGGTGAAAGCATTATAGCTGTTTGTGACCTGTAATGAGGTTTATATGATTATGATAATAATAACATCTTTGAACTTAAAGCGAAGGTGCTATTCACGAGAGAGATCGTAAACTGGCAGATGGCTTTTTTTCTCCTGCCAAGAAAATCAAGGTGTGACTTTATGCACCTGTCTATTCTGGTACTGTAAATAAAGCAAAGTGAATTTATTTTTATTTTTACGTACCTATCTCACAAACCAGCTATTTAAAAACCCAAAGACTATCAAGTGGGTTTGGTGTGCAATAGTGGTTAAAGCCCATGGCTGTAGGTTGCTGGTGTGATTCCAACAAGTAGCAACCATCATTCATCACCATCGTGCCCTTAAGGAGAGCACAGACTGTGGTTTGCATCCTGTAGTTGTTTTCTCTATAACGTGAATACATTTACATTCAAAACCCAAGAGCTTTGCAGTAGTAATGAATGGATAACGGTACTAACGACGCCAAGATCATGACTTCATGATAGTAAATGCAGAGAGGATAAGACAAAGCTTACTGAGATACTGTATGAGACTTGAGATCAACGTCTGCCAACTAAATAAACATAAAACACACGAAATCTGAGCTTAATTAACCGTTATGCGGTTTACTAAGATCAGCATGCAAATGTGGTTTTACCTCCAATTAAAAACAGATTTTGTTGTGTGCGTCTTTGTCTGCGGTAAATGAAAGGACTTAAAGTTTCTTCCGTCTGGAGGGAATTGAAAGGTTTGTTACGAAAGAGACGTTTATTCAACTGTGCTGTTAATTTACTTCTTTTAAACCAAAACGACTTACAGTCTACTTTACTAAACTTCTAAAAAACAAATATACGAGCATAGTCACACCAGTTCAGCTCATTACAGAATACACAATTTGTACTTCGAAGTAGACCGATACTAAAGTCCTAAGTAAGTTTCACTATATGTTGAAGTATTGTTGTAAGTAATGATCACTAGTTACTTACATTGCATGGTTATTCAAAGTATACTTTCATAAATTAAAAAAATGTGCCAAATTAGACCCAAGTAGTATAATATTGTTTGAAATAATGTACTTTTAAGTATACTGTTTTGATCAATAGTCTTACTACATAAAGAATACTTAAAATATACTACATGCTACAAGTATTGACAGGGTAACCTATCACGAGCTGTAAGAGTACAAAAAAATAAAAAGTTTTGCAGTCCTTCCCTATTTTTACAACTGTTGCACTTACAGTAATATACTTTAAAGTATAAGAAATAAAGAAATGTATGCATTTTTTTCAGCATGTACACTAACAGTGAAGTTTCTTACATTCAGTTACAATCTTCCAATTAAACTTTTACAAACATAAAATGACCGAGATGAGTCCCAAGTAATAATAGTAGGTTGAATTAATGCACTTACAAGTATATCAGAACCCTGATCATGTATACGTATGATTACTGCATGGAGTATACTTAAAACCAGTTAACATTAACTTGAAATACGTGTCCGAAAATAAACTTGTATGCTTATATATAATGAATAAAAAATCTTGTTGTTAGGAATCACGGCAAAGTTTCGCTCAGTAACCTAGAGGAAGGCAAGTCATTTAGGAGATGCGGACACACAACACACACACCTACAGCGACTACACAATGTAAACAAACAGATTTGCGGCATGGCAATGCGGACAGTCAATCCCAAAGATCCGATTTGAAAACCAAATTGGATTTGTGTGCCGTTTGAACAAAGCCGTGTCGTGCATGTTAAATGATCTATGCAAATTTATGAAAAGCCCTAACTGTACGCAATTGCTTCCCTTTATGTTGTATTTCAATGCATATCCACAATGTCAAAAGTATTATGCTGTCACAGCAAAAATTAAAGCGGCTGAAAGACGGTCTAAAAGCGTTAAATACACAGCACAAGCGCTCTCGTACAACGTATTAGCAAACACCATGGACTGCTTTCCTTGCAGGCTTCTTTTTAAACCTCACTAATCATTCCGAGTCTAAGACAGTCAGGGAAAACAGATAAGATTGTGCGAGTCTGCTTACATTTACGTTTTAACAAGAGTCGATGTTATACGGGTTTGTCTGAGAGAACATCTCCCAAAGGAGAATGAATATGGAGGTTAATGTTGAACATGGTCCAAGTTCTTTCCCCAACGGCCTTCGCACTGAACATCAGGTGACTGTAATTGAAACATACACAGATCCCACAGGGAAAGACAATGGTTAAAATGTGCTTCTGCCAACCTACATACAGAGGAAACATATAAGCTTCACGTTTTAAGGTTTTACACATACAGAACTGTCAGGAGAGCACAAATGCAGGGAGCATAGTCGAGTTCATCCGCTTGAATCACGAGGGAAATTTCTGTTGGCTGTGTAGTAATAACACAGTAAATAAATAATACTTGTGTGTAATTAGTGGTGCCCACATCTCTATTATTGTTCTTGTACGGCAATAAGGGTTGGTTTCAAACCCCCTACTGCAACAGCGAGTCAATAAACTTCATCTTAACTTGCTTGTGCTGTGGACCTGAATGTTGACCTGAATGATTCGTGTGATTTTAACATAATCTCGCAGGAACTTGAAACGGGCTTGAAGTAATTTTACTTATTTGTAAATTTCGGTGCGATTTGCTTGGCAGTGGTGCTAGATTTAGGGATTCTTGCTTTTTCTGGTCCTATGTTTTGGATGATTTACATTATACCAATTTAATAAGTAACAAAGTAAAAAATGCCAATAACTTTCTTTATAACTCATATTGTAAATTCTAAATTATCTATAAATTAAATGATTAATTGATAAACATGACAAAAACATTTACTGTAAGTTGTTCCCCACATTCACGACTATAAAATACCAAACATTTTTACCGTATTTAACACCTTTTAGGTGGGAAAATGAAAGCGTACCAATGTAATTTCAAAATATAATAAAAATGATATAAATGATCTGTCTAAATATCATCTGAAAAAAATTATTTCAAACTAAAGGAAAAATTGATAAATCACTTAAATGTTTTCGACTGAAAGTATAAATAAGTTAAGAAAGAAACACTTAAATTAAACTAAAGATACAAAAATAATTTGCGAAGTAACTTAAAATTCAAATAAATAAAACATGGCTAAAAATAGAACTAAAAAGAACAAAACAATTTAGTTGATTAAAAATCAAAAGTAAAATATTATATAAAAATGTACTGTATAAAATATTAATTCCATTCAATGAAACTATGTAAGTCTTTCACTATAATTTTTCATTAATAAAAAATAAAATATACTCAATTTATTTAGCAACATACAAATAAAAAAAATACATCCCAAATCTGAAAAATCACATAACAAAATGGCTTAAATTAACATGAGAACACAATATTAAAAAATATTAGATTACTATACTCGGTCAAAACAGCTGAAAAAAAGATAAAACAAATGTAAAATTTTAAATATGGAATATTCATTTGCGTATGTACAGTACATTGTGCGTTATTTACAGATTTTTTTTCTTTTTTAAGAAGTGTATTGACTTAAATATGAAAAAACTGAAATTACAAAATTAAACTCAATTTAAACAGCAACATAACTAACTAAAATCATAAAATGACAAAAGCACATAATAAAACAATTAACAGGAAAATGTTTAACCTAAAATATAAAAAATGACAAAAAAATTAAATATTATTGTGAGGACAAGGGCCGTCAGCCCCAAAAATTCTGCTGAACTTTTTTAATCTTTTTAATCTTCTATGCAAGTCAGTTATATGGTTTTGCAACAACACGACAGTAAACAAAAGCCGTCAGAATTGTCGCTCATGAATTGACTTCACTTTTAAGCGTTTTAATACACAATCCAATGACGATAATTTAAAACTAAAAAGCAAACTTGCAATTATCTGGACTGGTTTGATAAAAAGCATTGCCAGAATTACACCTGCAAGCAATATTCCACTGTGAATACAGTACTTAAAAATGCAGACGGGACGTTAATAGATACGCACTAATTAATCTGGAAGGCATGATTAGCGCGGGAAATCAATTCTCTTGTGAACCTGTGTGTATTTAGCCGCTTTCGCCCGGTTCTAGAATACTTTAGGTAAACATAAAGAGTCTCGGATGTAATTAAAGGCGTTATTAATGCATTCAAACAACCGCAGCGTTTAAATACTTTTACTTGGGATTTTTTTTTATTTAATAAAGGCTAACAAGGCACAGTTGGATTTGACAACATCTACATCTACCATCACATCTTACTCGAGACACAGCAGATGAAGACAAAGTCATTTAGAAAAACACGACATAATGGAGCATGAATAGAAAGTCAAGGCTGTAGACCTTGAGCATCCAAATGATGTTTCATATATCCCCTGCGGCCAAGTCTCTGGATAATTTCTAACAACTTCATTACAATGATAAATGATGAAAAATGTACAACCACTGCATTATAGTACTTGATCAGGCGAGCGGGTTTTCATCTGCGGGCTAAATCACCTCCTTAGAAAACCATTTCGACTGACATCTTTCCGACAGATCTGAGAGATCAGAAAGTGTGAAGTTGAGTGTTTTTGGAGATGGGTCTCCCCGAAGTCTCCCTCCAAGAACTCAAACGATTTGGCGGAGATGTTAGATTTCCTAAAGCAAATTTCAAGACAAGTGCAGATGAACGCTTTAAGGTCCATGTAGTTTTGCATTACGTATTGGATCTGTTGGACTTCTAGATTTCCAACATTGTCCAAAGAATGCTTTGCTTCTTAATACTGTATATATGAACTCTAATGCCACAAACAGAAAGCAGTCCGCCATGTGCTGCTCCTGCAATAAAAGGTGAAGTATCTTGCTCAAGGGCAGAACAACATCAACAGAAGTGGCTGTGAAAAGACTTAAGCCTTTGTCTCTCAATTCACGATACAGATGTCTCCGGACTGAGCCGACCGCTGCTGCAGGAACCGGATCAAGTCGGATTCTAACCCTGCACCTCCTTACCTCAAGCACCCAAACACAACATAGCCACTTATAAAAGTCACGACATAGATGTTCTCTGGAGAATTGAAACCGCCACCGAGCATTTAGGAAAGAAAAGATATTACGTTTCTTTCGCTGAGCAGGTTTCAGTTGTACATCACAAAGCTTTTAAACTAGATTTGAAGCCCAATTTTAGTTTGTTTTGGCAGAGAGCGGAGTAGAAACAGGGGAAAGGGGACACAAAATGGCACATCTGGATGCGGCAAAACTGGTTGATAATTATGGAGCATTATTCTATTCTATCGTACAAAAAGCAGGGTATCATTATAAATCAACTGAAGCAAGCTCAACAATACTCATAATCTGCTTCTTTCTGTTGCTCAGACTGTAAAAAATGTTCAAAAAGTAATACAGAAATGCCTGTAGAATCTAAATTCAGCCAAAAATATCGGTTCATATAACCAAATTGACCTTATTTGCATGTATCTAAATAGGTTTAAATAAAAAAAATTTCAAACATTAATACAAACATATGAACGATAAACATTAACATTATTTAATATTAGGGATGCACCAATATATCGAACTATTATCGAAAATAAATTTTTCGCCTATATTACTTAGTAAATGCTAAGTATAAATATTCATTTGAGCAATTAATTATGTTCAATTTACTTTAAGAATGAAGATGATGTAAATTAATGTAACCACTAAACTATCGTTATCGGCAAAAATCATTTTTCATAATAGCTGTAGTATCGAGGCAGAAGTTTAATATTGATGTTAATTTGAATCAAATTAAAGGTATTAAAATATCTATTAAAATAGTTTTTTATAAGTTACCGGCCAGACCGATTTACAGAAGTTAACTTCTGTACTTCTGTGCGTGCATACTTGAATCGTCGTCATTGTTTTATGCAATAAACAAATGAACACCCGACAACCGTACCCTGCCTATAATGTTATTGTTTTCTTATAACTTTTGTCACGTAGCCAAGTCACGAAACAGATGAACACACAGTCTGTGCTTTTTTTAGTAAATTAACAAGAGTACCGACAAAGTACAGTTTGTTCCCTAGACTTTGGTAACAAATCCATTTTCATTTGCTTTTTCATATCCTCAAGCTTATCAAGTTATGACATGTATCTATCCTTTTTATTATCCCATTCGCCCTCAGTTATTAGATTTCATGTGAAACAGCTTTCCCCATGAATGCCATGAATACAGTAATGAAATATACAAGGTGTCAAACTGTACTGTAAACTGCCGTCATGTAACAAGGGGTTTCACCATGGCAGTATATGTACACACTGGTTGATTTTAACAAACTTAAACGCAACCCGTATACACAAATTAGCTAATGAACATCTGCTTGGATCCACATTTTTCTCTTCACGGTCTGATAAAATCAAGTGGAAAAATGGATGGCAAGCATGAGGAGCCATAAGCGTTTGCTCAGCAACTAACTTTCTGCTGTTCTCCAGCGGCAGAAGGGAAAGCTCTGTAGAAAGAAAGCTTTCGTCCCCTCTGGAGCAGCATTAAGTCTGACAGGCAGGAGAAGTATATCAAGTGCTCAGGATTATTCAACTACAAGAGGTCTTTCCACTTGTTACAGTTCTGTGAGGTAGGTCTTGCTCCATTACCAGAGTAAATTGATTTGCAAACGCATTAAGAGACAACAATTTTTTTAACGCAATATGTAAGCGCTCAAGGTTTAACTAAAGTTACAGAATAAATGAATAAAATTTCTATTGTGAGCATTTTTTAATTTTTTTCAAACTCTTTGAAAACTTCCGTATGACAGTTTTCTTCTGCCGAACATAAAGTAAGATATTTTGAAAATGTTAGGAACTGATAGAGGACAAGATATAACTACAGTATTAATCAATAAATAATTAAAGAAAACAAACAAATAATTAGATTATTGTTGTATCGGCTATTTAACGCTTCATTGTCTCCTCGACTATTGTGAGTCGCTTTGGATAAAAGCGTCTGCTAAATGACTAAATGTAAATGTAGATAGATAAATATACACATACAGAAATGAATAAAAAAATGTATAAATAATTGACTAATCTTGCATTGAGAAAAGTTAGGACCGCCTACATCATTAACACACGCACACAGAAATTAAGAAATAAATGTGATATAAGTAAAAATAAATAAATGTGGACATACATAAACAAACCAGTTTACCATAAATGCAACAAATTTAGCATAATTAAAAATGACATTTGATTTTTTCATTTATTCATCTATGTGTAGCATTTATTTCTTTCAGAATTTAATGAAATATTTATTTTTATATATATTTACTTATTTATCTATGAATTTATTTATGCATTATTTATTTAATGTATTTGTTTGTTTGTCTGATTGTTTGTTGATTATGCATTTAATTAAGTATCTATTCATTTGTTTATTCATTGTTGTTTTTCTATATTTATTTGTTTACTTGTTTGTTCAATTATTTATTTATTTATTATTATGTTTTTTAATTTATAAGAATAATTTTTCGTACTCCATAACTGGCACTCATTCACTTGCATTGTTTATTATCATACAATTCTATTTTTATTATACAACAGTCCATGGTTACCAACCTACTTAAAAATATCTTCTTTTGTGTTCGGCATATCCGTGAGACATTTAAATGACAAGAGGTTGCATAACTCCTAAAAACATTTTCATTTTAGGTAAAATCGACTCAATTTGGATTTCCAGTTTAAGAAATTCAAAACATGCCACGTCAGTTTGAGTTAAATCCATCATTCTAAATCATCAGCTTGGTGTAAACATGATATAATCTTCATGCACCTGTGAAGCCAGAGAAGGTGGAGGAATCAGCAGGTGGATCTCACTCAGGTGAAGGTGACAGACACAGAAAAACACACACACCAGCCCCCATCTGCAGATGGGCCGCTGCTGACATCATTTTCAAACACCTGCCTCTGATTTTGGCATTATTAGAGACTAATAACTATGGCAGAAAAATGCCTCAATGACAGGCCACCCTTTCCCATCTCTTTAGGGTAATGCCTTTGCTCAGACAGGACAGTTTGTAATAGCTGCAGCTGGCTGCCCATTAGCGGTCCCGAACACAACCTGCTTTAAACCGAAACAACACTTCAATTCTACTTCTGTAGTTAAAGCAAAGCTTTGTTCAATCCTGAGCGTCAAGTAGCGTTGTCGTAGCAATTATTATTATCATTACTTTGAAAAATCCAGCTGTCGGCCCTTGTTTAGAATTAAACGTGCACAGAACACAATGCACTTTGTGTAAATGTGAATGGTGGTATGATAAACTTTCAGGTGAATCGTATTCTTTCTATTACATAATTAATGACAAAAATGTGTTTTTTTCTGGAATTGTTGTCAACAATTTGAATATGATATATCAAATCATATCATATCACACCAATCCATACCATATCATACCGTACCGTACCATACTGTACCATACCATACCATACCATACTGTACCATATCATATCATACCGTATCATACCGGACCATACCATTCCATACCATACCATACCATACCATACCATACCATACCATACCATACCATACCATACCATATCATATTTTGAAAATATATCCATTTATGTTGCAACATTGTACATAAAATGGTTAAAGTGACAGCTCATCCAAAAAAATTCTACAAAAGAGAAAAGTCAAACCGATGACAAGAGGACTAGTAAATGATTGCAGAATTTTCTGTTTTTGGGTAAACTAAACCTTCAAACCTCTCTGTCCTTCACTCAGAATGTCCTATAAAGCTGTATTTAAAACATATTTTATGATCAAATGTCGCCTGCCCAAAGCCATATAAAGCCCTAATAACCAACCATTATCCTTGCAATTTCATACAAGACAGGTTCAACGGACTGGGAAACTGTTCTTCTTAATAGTTTGTTTTAAGCCACAGATATGATTCGAGTACGTACCGTACACATAAAGGATGTAATCGTCGTAGGCTTCCCCCACCAAGTTGGACGCCACGCAGCGGTATGTCCCGTTGAATGACTTGTTAAGGTTTTCGATGTAGAGATCAGTGCCGGTAATCACGGCGTGGGAGGGGAAATCATCATCCACTTTGAGCCAGTTAATTTGATGAGGCCTGTACAACACCAGAGCAATCATTTAGCGCTCGGCGTGAAAACTCTCAGACAGAGGCGGAGAGAATAATGCACTTTATTCAGGAAAACCTCGAGAATGATATAAGATCTCCACACATCCTCTCTGAAAGTTATTGTTTTCGACATCTCAAGGTCTTCAATATTCAGTAAAACAAGAACACATTACATAACAAAGCAATATATCCGGAAACACAGGACTCACTGTGGTTTGCCTTTAGCTTTGCATGTGAGCTCGAGATGTTCCCCCTCTCTGGTCAAACCCTCTGGGAATTCCACCACAATTGTCACTTCTGGTTTATCTGTGAAACACACAACAATAGACACAAACACACTTAGTTTCAGTCGCATCGATCCAGCCCGCTACCCTTGAACCCATTGTATCTCTCTAATTATCATTCTATGGCCAGATACAGTTTCTGCCTCCAACTCTGGTAAAAAAAAACATCCCCAACAGGTTTGCCCATCGCACCAGTTATGTATTCCTTATAAATACAAAGATCATAATAAAAGCAAGACAGCTTAGTTGCTCTTCTGGGCTTCATCGTTCAACTATATTAAGTTGCCCCGGTGAGTTTAAAAGAGCACAAACGTGACTGTATGTTTTTTGAAAGGGGGCGGTGTTGTGAATTTAACAGTCAATTTAACAGTAGTGTGAAATGTTTTTTTCTTCTCTTTTATCTATGTTAGTCCAAATGTCAAGCTGTTAGAGTTGAGCCCATCTCTCCTGTCTCTCCTTCTCAAAGGTCACCCTGAGCAGTCAGCTATCTGAATAAATTAATATTCTGCCAGGATTACAAAAGGGTAGGTTAACCTTTCCAGGACTTGCCGTGCCACAAAAGACCGCACGCCAAACGTACTTAATCAATGCGTTATTTAGCCGACAGCTTTTTCGAGGTTGGCCGTAATTCGACAGGGTTTGTTTTAAAGCAAATGAACTGGCGGTTCTGAAACTTTTGGGTCGTGCCCCCGTTTAAATCTTTCAAAGAATCACACACCCATGTTGAACACATTAATATTAAACATATTCATATTAAAACTACAAAACAGTAATAATTTGTTGTTGTTTTTTTAGATAATAATTATTTAATATATAATCATACATTTTACTAACAAACATTGGTAAACAAAACATTATTATTATAATTATTATTTTTTTTTAAAAGCCTATATTTTAATTAGGGGTAAATAAATGATAATCAAAAGTATAATATTTATTATTATAATTACTATTGTTGCCCACATAGGAGTATATTATTTTTAATAATAAAATTATTATTCTTTGTATCATCATTTATGTATTATTTTTTTAATTGCCTACATTTTAATATACTATCAGTAATAAAATATAATATAAATAATATTTAATCTATGAAATAATAAAAAAACTTGTGTTTATAACAACATGAGTGTAAGTTGTGATATACTGTATTTGTTAATAGCTCTGATATGAAAAAGATATATTATTATTATTCTATATTAATAATCCAGAACAGGACTTTTTTATCAGGTTGCCTTAAATGTCTATGCTAAATAACTCTCTTTCTCCATTTATTTCTTTACACTTGTATCAAAAACAAATATTTAAGCAGACATTGACCTATAGCATCATTTATTTTTAAACATTTCATTCGACTCTGCAACAATATTGTTTGTGTGATTTTTGGCCATACCATAATAATCTCATATTGTAACATATATTGGGTAAACCACATCTTGTGTAACAAAAAGCTTCATTACAGCATCAGTCACACGGCCTCCACGGGCAGGTGAGGAGATCACACCTGGAGGCTTATTTACAGCTAGAACTTTCTCTCCACACCTTCACACGCATGACTCACACTGCACTTCCAGATATTTCTGGGCCTGGAAGTCCTTCACGGCCGGGTGGTCAACGATGCAGATGACGGCCACTCCATCGTCCTCCTTAGAGACGGTAAGCCTGAGCCGGCTGGTGACAGTGAACATCCTGTCGTATAACTCCTCGACAGTCGCCTCACCTGGGAATGAGCGTGAGAGTGACATTTCAGCCATAACAAGCGAGCGCTCTCCATCCCGGTCCTTCTCATAATAACACAGTGTCAACGGGAGAGGGAAAAGGGTCGTTCGTGAGAACTGAGAGCGTCACCTATATACAAATTTCTTATTTATGTATTGTGAGGGATGAATTACTTAAGAGAACATTGAGTGATCATTTTTAATATGTTTAATATTTTACAATAAGAGAACAGACTTGATTAAGTTATACTAACTGTATTCAATAAATACTATATAACGCTACAAGTTTTACAAGTTCTGATAGATAGTCATGTGGCAGGGATGAGTTCATGAGAAGCGGCTCAGAGGTCAGAAGCTACAGTTAGGGTTACTGCCCATCACGAAAGCTCTCGTCTTAAGACAGTTTGAAACTCAAGGGCATTAAGCTAATTATAGCAGGCAGTAGAACGGTTTACTTGGACCTAATGAAGTGGGAAATAATTACAGCTCTGCACTGACCTATGGCTCATCTCCCATCCCTTCCGCTAGTGTATAATAAGATACTATTACAAAACATACTTCACTTAATGTACATCAAAGACACTTAAAGACAGAGGTCTGTAACCATTTTTAAGATCAAGGACCCATTGGCAGATACAGTATAGAGCAGGGGTCAGCAATTATATTATATGTATGTATGAAATTAGATGAAAAAAAAATTCTGAATTCAGTTGGAATTCTTTAAAGGGAGAATAAGTCTAGCATATTAAAATCACCCTATTGACATTTCAAACCTTTATGACTATCCTTTGTCTACACAGTAAAAAATATGTCATGTGGCTTAGAAAATGTAAAAAATATTAACTTAAAAACATGAAATGTATTATTTTAGTGGAGATATTACATATTTATTTTTTTAATATTACATATCTTATAACAGATTTAAAAGATTTAACACCAATATTGGAGTTTTTTACTTACAAAAATTTTTAACTAAATACAATTTTACATTTATAGGTTTATGTCCTTCATTTCAAAGCACCTTTTGAGTCTAAAGAACTCGAAATAAGATATTTTGAAGAGTCCTTATACAGATATGAAACGAGAAAAAGTTAATGATGATGGCATTTAAATATTTTGGCAAACTATCAAAAACCCTTAGTGAATTTATATGTTCCTTTAGTACTGTCGTGTTCAGCTGGGTCAGAAAAAAAGTACATTTTAGTTCAATTAAAAGTCTTCTATTTTATTAGATTTAATAAAATTTTACTATAAAAAAACATTTAAGTCAAAATTTTAAATAATTGGTTAACATTAATGTAAAGAGTCATTCCGTTTAACAAGTCAGAAAATGTTAATTCACGCCTGTCTTTTAATCAGGCTGTCAATAAACTCTGTCTATAGTAAAAATATATATTTTTTGAGATCCAAAACTATTGTCAGACCCCCTGCTTTCTTGTTTTGAAGCCCCCTGCTCTTTAGAAAAAAAGATCTCCATTGAGTCGGCCTACAAAGACTCAACTGACTAAACAACATTTGCACCGGCATTTTCACCCTACACACTGTTATTAGCTTTTAATGTGTTTGTCTGTGATCCATACACTATTATTTGATCCTTTAACACTTAAAATCTGTCAGCTGAGGCGGCCGCCAGACAACTTAACAAATCTGTCGTATTTTTAATCCGTAAACAGTTGCCACATTAAACCCTGATTCTGTTTAAATATCGCCATATGATCTGCCCTGTTTGCCTCTCATTCCCCAGGTAGTCCACATGAATGTTATTCAACAGACTCTCCCTGCTGTCTAATGGAGAAAAACTGTTTATAGGCACATTAACCAGCCTGAGCCGACGCTGCTTTAACCAGAGAGAACTAATATGTGGGCAGCATTCACCGAGTGGGAGGTAAACAGTTGGAGTTCATTCAAAGCTACTTATTTAAGCTCTACTGAAAGCAGAAGAAACTCTCTTCTGGACTCTGACATGCCGCACCGTTCGGCCCGATCCACCTTCTGAAGGCTTAATTAAAAATCGTTCTTATGTCAGAATCCAAAAAAGGCCGCAGATCAGAGGATCGAGTTATCGTCACGATCTGCTTTGAATCGGAGTCAAACCTTGCAGTGGTTGGTCCCCTTTCATCCATTTGATGGTGGAAGCAGGCTTGCTGCCCATAGCGGTGCAGGTTATCTCCGTCTCGTTCCCCTCGCTAACAATTTCCTCCCGGGACTCTAAGATTGGGTTGCCTGGTGGAACTGGAAGAAGATCAACAGCAGGATTAGAGATGGAGCAGCAGCTCTTCTGCGCTGGATCGATGTTGTTATCTGTGCGCTCGCTGAAGGACAAATTGTTATTTTACTAAGATCTGCTGATGAGTATCGAGAAGTTAAATCAGTCAGTGTAAAATGTGAAAGCATGCGAGGTGCGTACCAACAAGCACTGAGGAAGAATACCCTATGCTGTCCCCGGTAGAAAATATACCTTGCTCTGATGTTGTTTTTAAAGCTCATGAGATTTTAGGTTTAGATGTTTTACAAAAAAATCACAATTTAGAGAATTTTGTAATATTAATACGGACAAAGAATTCTGACATCATTCTCTTCATCTTGTCATGTTAATCCTGCATGACTTTCTTTCTGCAGAACGCAACAAAAGATATTTTGAAGAAAGCCGCACCACCTATTCACTTTGATTGTGTGGACACCAAACCACTGAAAGTGAAAAGATGCCATCGCTGTATGGAACAACTTTCTTCAAAGTATCTTTTTTTGTGCTCTGCAGAAGTAATATAGGTTTGAAATGACAAGTGGGCACGTGAATAATGTAGATCAGCTCAATTATGATAAAAAATATAATCACGGTTTATATGCGTGGTGTTCAGATCACGATTATTTAACAGGACTGGTAATTATTTGGAATTATTTATAATATTTAACAAATAAATAAATCCCATATAAACAATTAAAAATAAATCCTCTTTACAGATAACATTTACAGATAACAAGATATGTTACTCTAGAGATAACAAATCAGATTTTCTCTTTCTATAATTGTTGGAATTCAATACTGAAATTGATTTACTGCACAGCTCTAAAATGCGGAAAAAAATCTTTTTGCAGTGAACTTTAACATAAGCCCATAAATGTCCATAATTTTGCCAAGTGACTATATTAAGCTGTAAAATCGGTAGTCGTGAAATGAACATTAACAATGTTTAACAACATTAAACAATGGTAAAAAAATGGTTTGTTGGAATTACTTAATTCTATCATGTCCATCAGTTCCACATGATTAAACGAAGTATTTTAACATAACCAAATTTATAAAGAATTTATGTAAAAATTGATTAACTCATGTGGAGTGCATGTACATTAAGTAATTAAGTAATTTCGACAACTAATTTTACAGCGCAGAATAGCAGGCAAGCAGTTCTCCACATTTCCCATTCACGCCCTATTTATATTTGGTTTGACAGATCACACACTCCTCCATTTATTTCATGCGTGGGATGAGAGTCCCTTTCCTCTCTCTGTTAGATCCGAATCTCTGAAATTTTTAGAGGGTCAGGAGGTGCGCGTCTGTAAAAGCAACATTTTGATGTTCTCTTTGTGTATTCGGACAGGGAGGTAACCACTCAGCCAATTGACAAGATGTTTAACTCATTGTTTTAGTTTTCTCATGCAGAGAGCTGATGGCACATTATCTCACGCGGTGCTCAGCTGATGGCGTTAAAACCTTTCTATAAAAGCTCTCTTTCTAATATCAAGCCTCATGCTTTCGCGTCCTGTGGTTAGGGCCCATGCTGCGACAGAATGCATATCCTCATAAAACACACACTATTTTAGAGAGCACTCAATTCCATTCAGCTCTCCGGGACGTCGGTAATAAACGTCGAAGCGTTCATGTCATTCACTGCAACCGTGCGATTCGCTCAATGTGGCCTTTTCAACATCTAAGAAGAATTCGGTCGATATTCTTGTCCACCGATCTCAATAGAGCGACATCTGTTCTATTTTTTTAGGTCTTCGTTGGAAGCAACATGAGAGGAATCGGTTGATATTTGGTCACAGCAAGTTTCAATTAAACAAGTTCAATTGAGGGAACAAATCAATGCGGCCGATCAATGATGGTGAATCTAACATTTGGAAGGTAGACGTCATACCCAGGACGGTGATGTCTGCATAGGCTTCTTGCGGGGGGTCCGTGTAGAGCTGACACACGTACCGTCCCTCGTCCGACAGCGACACGTTGGACAGCGACACCAGAAGCTCATTGTCTGAGAAATTAACCAGCTGAAACCGGCTGTCCTTCAGGGCTGACAAAACAGAAGCGGCAAGAGTGAGTTATGCAGGTGTGACTGAACGACAAAAAATCCAGATGATGGTCACAACAGGAAGTAGTCAATTCGGTTAATGCACTGTAAAAAAATTTCATGTGGCTTAGTAATATCACAAAAATAAACACTTTTATTAACTTAATACAAAGTTTTAAGATTTATTTAAGTTTTAGTTTCAGAGGAATTTTTTTACAACTTTACAAATACTTCAATTTATGTGATGATTAAACACATTCATTCAACAAATATATATGCGTTATATCCACCTATATTTGCGATAAATTCTAATCAAAATATTTGAGTTATATATTTTTGAGTTACAGAATATTTGAGTATATCAGATTTACTACATTTTTTGGCATAATTATACATAAAATCCAAACAGTGCCTGTTCAAGCCTTTCACATCGCGAAAAAAAATCGCGTGGAAAATGCATGGAAAACTTTCTTGCCTCCTGAAAGCGTCTGCTGTTGCTAAGCAACCATCAGTTGTACTTTACATGCATTGTTTCTCCTATCAGCGTCAAAATAAAAAGAGCTTGACAAATCATAACGTTCTGAAAATCACTGAACCGCAGTGATGAGTTGCTTCTCGATGTTTTTGATGAGGTTTCAACGTCACCGCAGAATCCTAGGCAGCTGATTGGATGGTTCGTGTCACATGATCTGCGGTGCGCTTGTAGCCTTGTGAACAGCCGAGATGTTTTTATCTTGGTTGAGACCGTGTCGCTTCTATTATTAACGGTGACGTAATATACATGATAGTATATTTATGTTATAATTTTATCGCTTAGAGATTTACTCTTTTTTTTGTGTATATTTACTTCGTGATCACAACGTAAAATGCAGTGTCGTTAAGTATTTATAACGCGTGAAAAAGAACGGAAATTACATCCTAAAGTTACGACTTTTTTCTTATTAATGAATTATTACTTTAAATAAGTGGGCTCCAGCTGAACTTTGATGCCGACTGGAAGTTCAGAATGTCAGGAATCCAATTGAGCAACTTTAAGACACAAGTTAAAGACCTTTGATGGTGTTTTTTAAGAACCTTCACTTAATCCAAGCCCTGAACCTGGGGAGCGTTTGGAAGCCGCTTTCCAGAGAATAATAATGAGGCCGGCTTGTTTTGAGCAAAAAGGCAGTGGGCGTGGATTGAAAAGACTGATTTTCTCAGAACTTGGAATGAATTGCAATTGATGTGGAAAGTTTATGCACTATGCATCAAACAGTTCGCTGACTTTAGACTTAAGGTAATGCCAGCAGGCTGCAATTTCTTCACATCGGTACAGTGCGTCTCTAGAAGAGAATATGAGAAATATAAATCTCGGAAAGCCAGCCTTCATATGAACAGGGCTCATTAGAGTGCATTAGGAATTCTAAAGCACCAGAGCCCATAAGACGTTGACAGTAAGTGAATGTGATTGTTTCGTGTCCCTGCTGATTTCAGACAGTCTTCAGCTGTCCCTAGTCTTCCATCCCAAACTCACACAATGAAAATAAAAGAAAAGGGGCTTTAGATATAAATGTATGGAGCGTTAGATAACAATAGATTGTAATGTAAAACCACTGCCCAACTGTTTTGGGATGACTTAAAATGTATCTCTTTTCTCTCTGTTGAGAAAGCACCGTGTTAGGAAATACTCAATTGTTTTAAATCTGTATCCATTTCTTTGTTGGTTGAACAAGGAGGAAGAATTTCGGGAGCATGCTTGCAAACAAACAGTTATTTGACTACCATTGGAGGAAAAATGTCAGCGGTGGTCAAAAGTGCCATAGAACTTTGTGCTGTCTTACATTCTTCAAAATATCTTATTTTGTTTTCAACAGAACAAAAAACTAAAAAAGAAGAATGTTCTACTATGGCAGTGAAAGGGGAACTGTTTGGTTATAAGCATTCTTCGAAATATCTTACTAATACCTATCCCTGGAAAAGTTTACTTAAAGATAAATCTGTTGTCATCATTTACTCTACCCCCTGACATAGAAAGCTGGTTTGAGTTTTTTTCTTTGTGTTTAACAAAAGATATTTGGAAGAATGTTGATCACCGAAAAGCAACGTACTACTTTTTTGTGTGCACAGAAAACCAGTGCAAGACAGTGTTTTTTTACACATTGCCTTTCTTCCGCAGCACAGAAAGGAAAATATTTTGAAAAATGTTGGAAAAATAGCACCAACATTCTTCAAAATATGTCACTTTGTGTTCTGTGCAAGAAAAACAAGTTTGTAAAAAGAGAAGGGTGAGTAATCAATGACACAATTTACATTTTTGGATGAACTGCCACTTTAAATGCGGAAATGGCTTGATGTATATGTATATGTATACAATGTATAGTGGTGTTTTATTATTACAGTGCATAGTTGTGTATTATTATTACACTGTGGCTCAGCGCATCAAAAAAGTTCACCGAAAATCTGACAAGACATCTTTTTGTATGGAAATGTAATTTGGCATCTTAAAGGTCTGCAAAACATGAATATCGTCAGCCATCCCCTTTCAAATCACTTTAATTCTGAATTGTTCTTAAAAAGCTTTATTGAGCGGCTCATCTATAAGTGACAGGAAATGAGACCGGCAGTCTGAATGTAATGTGATAAAACCCCAGCCATTGCTCCATGGCCGCGACAATAAACCCCCGGCAAATCATACTGTATATAAGGATATATATCATCGGACTGTATCCACAGGTGCGTGTTGTACAGTATAAGCTAAGATACATTCATTTTCTCGTGTCATTTGGATGCACAGCCATCTGTGCTGAAGGGATAAAAATATGAATTGTTCAAGTGGTCATCCTTTCCACAAACAGAACTGGCAGGCCGGTAAACATTAGACGGAATAATACATTACAGCATTAAAGAGATTGAAGGCTGAGCATCCCTCCAGTCACATCCATAGGAATAATGTGAGAGCTGGCGGCTAGAACTCTCTCTGTCCATCTTTCTTCCCCAAACCCCCTCCATGTCTCTCTCTCTCTTCTCTCTCTCTCTCTCTCTCTCTCCTCTCTCTCTCTCTCTCTCTCTCTCTCTCTCTCACTCTCTCTCTCTCTCTCACTCTCTCTCTCTCTCTCTCTCTCACTCTCTCTCACTCTCTCACTCTCTCACACTCTCTATCTCACACTCTCTCTCTCTCTCTCTCTCTCTCACTCTCTCTCTCTCTCTCTCTCTCACTCTCTCTCTCTCTCTCTCTCACTCTCTCACTCTCTCACACTCTCTATCTCACTCTCTCTCTCTCTCTCTCTCTCTCTCTCTCTCTCTCTCTCTCTCACTCTCTCACTCTCTCACACTCTCTATCTAACACTCTCTCTCTCTCTCTCTCTCTCTCTCTCTCACTCTCTCTCTCTCTCTCTCTCTCTCTCTCACACCACTCTCTCTCTCTCTCTCTCTCTCACTCTCTCTCACTCTCTCACTCTCTCACACTCTCTATCTCACACTCTCTCTCTCTCTCTCTCTCTCTCTCTCTCTCTCTCTCTCTCTCTCTCTCTCTCTCTCTCTCTCTCTCTCTCTCACTCTCTTTTCTCATAGTAAGCATGGGTTTGAAAGCTCATGTCTGGTGTAATTGGCACAAAATTTGCCCACAAGAAGAATTAGGTAACACCAAGACGTTAATTAAATTAGATAAAGCCATGAAAAATTGGTAAGCTGACCTTTTACTATGTGATTAACATTAAACCAGTGGAATTATAATATAAAACCTGTTTCTGACTGAAATACTGTCAAATATAATTTCAAACCTGCGTGAAAGTAGATATTCTGAAGGATGTCGGTAACCAAACAATTGCCGTCTATATCACGTAAAAAAAAACAGCTCTATTCAGTATGGAACCCCCTTCTTTGGTTACCAACATTATTCAAAATATCTTCTCTAGAGATATACAGGTTTGAAATGTCACTTTAAATAGTGTTGGCAACCAAACATTATGCTACCTCTGAATTAAATGGACACAAAACCAGTGCAAGTCGATAGGGACTGCCATTCTTCGGTTGCCAACATTCTTCAAAATACCTTCTTTTGAGTCATTCAGGCTTGAAATTTTAAAAGTGTTGGAAGTCAAACATGCGCTCCTTCTGCATTGGGCAGACACAAAATAAGTGAAAGTCAATTGGTACTGCTATTTTTCGGTTACCAACATTCTTCAAAATATTTTGAAATGAAGAAGAATGTTGGCATGCGAAAAAATGAGCTTCTTCTGAATTTTATTCTAAAAAAAATCAATAGGTACCACCATTCTTTGTTTACCAACATTCTTCAAAACATACATTTTTGTGTTATACAGGTTGGATGTTATATAGATCTGATGGATCTATTCATAATGTATGAAATTCATCCCCAAACCAATAAATGACATGTGAGATCCGCTATAGTTCTGTCATCACGACCACCATTATCAGAGTATAAGTTCATGGCGTTTGTAAATATTTCAACATTTACTTGCAAGAACGAAGCGTAAATGTAAGAAAATCTACAAAAACTCCATACACGCTCAAATATTTACTCAAGCCACAGGATACAGGAACCCATGGAGAGAGATAAGCCAACAATTGTACATGAGCGGAGCATTTGAAATAAATGTCAGGAAATACTGGACCTCTCACATGTGTTTGCAGTAGATCTTTTATCTTTGGGGTTTGTTATCATGTGGGTCTGCTTCTCACACGTTGGCAGAAAAAAGCTTGAGAAGGATCCATAAGAGGCAATGAGGAGGTGATTCTCACACATTAGCTAAAATAGGTTCGGATCACAGGTCAGACCGTCACTAAGAAGCTCATCAGAGCTCTTATTTAGCAGGGAAGGAAAGATTATACGCTTTGTATGCAGAACGCCGCTGGGGTTCTAAACAATCTCAAGGCAGGAATCTAAATGGACCGCTCAGAGCACTCTAATCATCGTGACACAATTACACCCTGTCACTCAATTATTGAAAAGGACCTTGTCAACAATCCAATGCCTTGCTGCTCACTTAAATGATAAGAGACGGGTGGGATGTGTCAATGCATCAAAGTATGAACCTGCTCTGGGATGCCCGGGAGGTTTGAGTCACGAAATCGAAACGCTGTCAAACAGTTGCACAATAGGAAATGTAACTTGCATGTTAAAATTGCGTTTTTGAGCGTGTATGCAAACACATTCACGTCTCACATTAACTTTGAAAATATGTTCAAATACATTCTTAATTTAATATATAAAATGTTTGCTATATAAACTATACATATCATACATAAATGAAGGCACATTAACATTGCTGCTGTCCTTGGGACATTTTGGGATTTTATTTTTGCAATAAATCCTTATTGGTCACTCTTTATCTTTGTCACTAGGCTTTGCTAATATCCAAACATCAAAAACAAATCAAAAGTGTTTGTCACACAGTATTAAGTCATTTATCATTTCCTGAAAAACAGCAAGAAGAGCGATGATATATATTAATTTATAGACGGTCACCACACAGCACAAATATGAAACCGAAAATACAAATGAATGCAACTCTTCATGAAGTTGCTTAAATCCTTTCTTCTGCTGGTGAATGTAATCATTCATCTTATTTATGATCCTAAATGTTACGTTATTATGTCTTCCATCTGAGTCTCCGCACAAGTCAAAAAATGCCATCTTACGTGAGAAAGTGCACAGAAAATCATTGACATAATGTTTTACATGGATGCATGAAAACAATCTCTCTGTTCGTGCAAACATTCGGAATGAATCGGAAATTAATATAAAGCGTGTGATGCCATGCTTTGCATATTGTGTTTTAACGTGCCATTAGAACTAACTGTTTCATAAATATATAGATTCAAAGTCGGTTTTTCAAAACCAGACTACATTTTTATCTTTTCCAAAAAAGTGTTTTTATTTTGCATTTCAATTCATATCAATCACATTGAAGTTTGTTTGTTTCGATGAAGTCATAAAAAAATAAAGTTAACGTCCAGGATAAAAAAATTAGAACTACGTGTTACAAGTACAAACTTATAAAACGTCTTACGAATACAAACTTACGTCTCATGTCTCTGAAGTAGATGGTCTGTCTGTTGGGGTTGAGCAGCTGGATGACGGAGTCGTCGTTGTTTTTCACTCGACAGCTGATAATTGCCGTCTCGCCCTCGACCACGGAGACATTATTCGTCACCAGGTTCTGACCCTGCACTGGAAGCCGGAGAAAACGTTAAAAAAGCCTTACGATTGTAATATATCAGCGAGATTATTACATATGGCATGTGTTAGCACAATCTGGATTGTAATTACAAGGCCTCCACCAAACAACATTTTCTCATTTGCTTGTTGCCTTGCTTTTCAGCGAGACAATCATGATCCTCTTTCTTTAAGCACAAAAAATGAAAATACTATTACAATGCAGATCCTGTTTCCTTCTTTTCTTGTATCGTGAAATTGTAAAAGTCGAGGCTGAAGCTGAATAGATGCCATGATAATGCGAATCCCCACGAGAAATCCTCGGAATACTGATGTTTTTATGTATAATGTGAATCCGTGTTGGAAATTAACTTTTATTAGGGACAATATTTGCCCTCTGGAATTGGTTTTTATGGAAATGTCTTACTCTAATGAGGACATTTTTTCCTAACCTGTTTTTCTAACCTTGGCTGTTAATTATGAAGTCAATCTACAACTTAAGATGTTTCTTAACGGTAAGTATTGTTTAAGCTGTATACTGTGTTCATTAACCAACTGTAATGTGTTTATGGTAACAATTAAGTTTTTTAAGGTTACTAAATTTCTTTCATATTATTATTAATATAAACATTTTAAAGACTGTTGATAACCGAACAGCTACGTCAGTCATCTGTTTACAAAATAGAAGTAAATGCGTGCCACCGGATCAAAACCATTCCTCGAAATAACTTCTATATTGTTCCGCGGAAGAAAGAAAGTCATACAGGTTTGAAATGATATTGAAGACGAGTTAAAGGCAGTATTTCATTTTGGGGAAAATTATCACTTTTTTTAATATATATGTGATAATATATAAAGTGCAATGGCACTGCTAAACCTAGTTCACAAAGATAATTGGCTCTTTAACATTGAATTACATTTTTTCAAACACACGTTTTAGCTAAAACAAATAAACAAGACACACAAAATACATGAGAGTCCGGCTGGGTTCTCAGTTTGGATGTATTGATTTTCCAGCATCATGTGTGTGGAACGCCGGCCTCGGTCAGCGAGAGGGGAAGGGCTGGTAATTGCTCCTCACGGCAGAACTTTATCAAACCTCTCCATCTAAGCACGAGGTGATGGAAGCTGGCAATCAACAGTGCCTCTCAACAGCATAATACCCAGACCCCGACAGCAACCTCTGCAAACACCGAAGTAACACAAAGTATCTGATACACTCCAGAGTAAAGCCATAAACCATTCCTAGCTGTGCCGAGCCTTTACGCTTTATATCCCAAAAATGCCGTCGGATAAACCTCGCAGGTGCACACAGAGCAAGTCAAACTGTTCTAAATTTACATTCACAATGCAGAGAGGCATAAAAATAACCAAGTATTGCTTTTAAACACACACACACACAAAGAAAAACGACTTCTATGACAGACGTAAGATGACGCAGTTGTGCGATCATGCTCTTTGAACCCTTGTGACATTTACAGAAAAAGCACGTAAATTTTCCCATGCAGAAACAAGTCAATGTGATAAAGCATCCTCCAGAAATGCATGCTGGGAGTGTTGCGGTCACAGTGGTGTTATGATGGCTCAGCGTGCGGCCGTGGCCAACGTCATACATCCATGAAGCCAGGTTTCACACTCCAAATGGGAGAAAATACACTAGCTGGTAAAAAGCTCAAGGGTTTAACCTCGCATTCGCTTAACACTAGAGTAAACGTCTAATTCTGATGTTTGTTGAAATGCTTTAAAATTAGAATGAACTCTAGGCTACACTGACAAAGAAACACTTTAGAAGGACAAAGTGGCAAGATGTTTCTTCCCATGTGTCCTTGAGGAATAAAATCTGGTCTTACACTCTTAAAAGAAATATTCAAGGTAACACTTATAGTAACTGAAATCTAAATATTTGGAATAAACTCACTTTTACTATGCAGTCTACATTACGTTTAACAAGTTGTTTGACAACTGTCATTCTGATAAAAGCAAGGTTTAAAAATGTAACTACAGTCGAAAAAAATGTGTGTTTTTATGTGAAAAATGTACACTCAAAAGAAATAAGTACATTTTAAAGCTTTTACATTAAGTTAACATACTGTTTAAATTGATAAATTATAAAGGAAGTAATTTTCGTTAACCTCAATATTTCTATTAGAATTCATCCAATTTATGAATTCTAAAATGTTAGAGTTCGAAACATTTTAGGTGTAAATTACTAACATGTTTGTGTAATAAATATTTATTTCTATTCTAATATAAACGTACAAATATTTATAGATTTAAGAGGAATTAAGTTGGATTTTTAATCAATTATTTGAATATTTCCACAAAAAAAATCAATGTAACGTTATTTAATTATTTTATTAAGTTAATACAACTGTTTATTTTTTGTATATTTACTAAGCCATATTTAACAGTGTACTCAGACTAAGCAAATGCTCAAAATGTACAATAGTAACAATGGTAATTCAAGAAAAATGTAAATTGTGCCATCATTAACACCTGTAGTACTTTTTTCACAAAGGACAAAAGAAGATATTTAGATGTAAGTCAGTAATTAAATGGCTTAGGCATCTATTCACTTCTTATTTATAGAAAGTTACTGTGTGAACATTATAAAAATTCCTTTTATGTGCTCTGCAGAAGAAAGTCAGGCTTGAGTAAGTGAGTAAATGGGTCAAAGGGACATATTTAAGAAACCCTTCAGTAGAGCAGTTTTGCTACTGAAGGAACACAACGACGAAACATCAAAAAGCTTTAAATCCATCATCTAGATTTTACAGAACCCTCTTATTGTTTCAATTTCTATCTACAGTGTCGACTCAACCAAGCTACAATCTGATTGGCCGGACGATTGATTGCGATTTAACTCATTTATTTGTCCTTCAAGGGAGTATCTGCCATGATAGCCTGGTTCAGTTCTGCCCCATAACCCAACCAAGGTGCCCATCTCTCACTCCTCCGATTGCCTTTACAACAAGCAATCAATTCAGCTTCCAACAAACCTTTAAAACTCATATGTGACCTCGTCCAACAGCAAACAAGCAAACAATCCCTCGCACATCTGCTCATTACATGATTATTAGTATTATTTCAATTCAATCGCCTGCGTGTAGTCTTTATTGCATTATGTGAAAACAGGACACTTCGGGCAGCGTGTAGGGCACCTGCGTCCGTATACTTTCAGCTCAACCGCTATCATTATCAGTCCTCTGGGGCGAGACCGGCTGGTCTGCTTCAATTACATCACTACAATCCCAAAATGCATCCTACCAGCCACCTTTAGCCCCGGCCAAATAAACACAACACCATTCGTCTCAGTTACAACAAACTGCATTCTCAGCTCAACAATGATGTCTAGGTCACAGGTTTTAGAAATCCAAATTGTTTGGTGGAAAAATGTTTTTCTTTAATGCATACATAATGCACATATGACATATTTAGTATGACTCTAATGCAAAGTGAACGTTGTTTGAAGGATTCAAATGCTCAATTGCGTCGGAGCCCACACGTTTCATGCTAAAAGCATATCATTACTTTCCTTTTTTAAGAACACGTCCCATGGGTAATATATACAGTTCCTGCAGTCACTTCTCAAAGTTCACATCTATTAAAAAGGTAGAGTGGGAACTGGTTTTATTCATTTTATTTTATATTACGATTATTAATTATTATATATACTTCTTTTAATACAAGGGGTCGCTTAATAATTCATTTAAAAAAGTAATTTTAGCAAGTCATTAAAGACAAATCTCCATCACTTGACTGCGAAATGCCAAAAGGCATGAAAGCCACATGAAACTGACATGAAACCACGATGTAATATGTTCATGTAGCTAGATTCCGTAGAAATGCACATGCTATGACATGTATGGTTTGAATAGACCCACATTCAAAGACGACATTTTAAAAAACGTATGAAGAAAACCGCTGGTCCCGATTGACTTGCGTTGGTTTCATGTCCATACTATAGAAGTCAATGGGACCAACCTTCTTCAAAACATCTTCTTTTGTTAAATGAGGGTAATAGTGTCGGAATTCATGGCCTGAACTATTCCTTTAGAGACCATTACTGACCCAGGTTTGTCAGATTGAGAAACAGCATAGCCAATTTGAAAAGATCTCAACTCGAACTGCTCTGTATGACTAGAAGAGCTTTTGTGCATCCTTCCATACGTTTTTCTGAAAGTCACTGATTTTACAATTGTCACATTTCCTTCCTTTTTGTCTCTGGTGGTTTGGTTCATTGTTACCGACTCCCTCTCCTTTGTATTTTTCAGAGCGATTCAGGTAGCACCTACAGAAATACCTTAAATCTCACGTGGGCGTCGCATTTGACACTTTTTTCTTGAGTCACGAATCCATAATTTTACTAGAACGCTCTATTCAGGTGTAAATGAGCAGATTATGTGCTAGTTATGAACGCAATACATCCACTTTTGTGTACCCTGGAAGAAAGTCATGCGGGTTAAAAACAACATGAGAATAAATCATTCATATTTTGTTTCACTGCAGCGTGCCATTTGTGCTTTGGATGGGAGATGATTATAAAATTATTTTTGTCTTTCATTTGTGGTCACAAGCACAAGCAATTCAAACCTTCAAAAACTGAGAGATTGAAAAAATAGGTATGACGGATTCGTTTAAGATTCAAAAACATGCAAAGTGCCTAAAAAGGCAGCAATCAAACCATGCATACTGGCAAATTCGTGCAAAAAAAGGAAAACTCATTGCTTGGATCAACCAGAGAGGTCATGTGATCCGGACGGAAGAGAAAAAGCAGTACCTGGTATGATCTGAGAGGCTCCTGAGCAAGCGTAGGGAGAGAAGGCAAGACAGAATATTGTTAAATCAGAAACTGTGCATGTGATATTTTTTTGCATGCAGATTTTGTTCAGGTCTGGATTTGAATCTTTTCGCTGCATATGTAAATCGACAACACACTGCTGGGTGAGATCACACGATTCTTTTCTTGCCTTTATTATCATCTCCTTGAACAACAGTAGGTTTGAGGGGATGGCAGTTCGCCATTTATAAAGGACAATGAAAGTCAAGGCGAGTGTTTGAGAAGAAAAGGGTATGTAAAGTTTGTGCCGGACATCACAGATAGAGCGAAGAGACAAGATCGATAGCACAATTTTGGCTTAGGTACAACTCCAACCTCTGGTATCTCAGTATTGACACTCGATCAATATCTTCACACAGAACCGAGTAAACCAGTCCAATGTTAAAACTGATATATGTAAATCATATTTCTTATAAACAGAATAGTATTATGTTTTTAAGGTTACAATATTAAAGTATTGTAAGGTATTTAATTAATATAAAAATACTTTCTAACGTCTAGTGACGCTCGGTTGATCAGATTTATGGAGATGAAACATTTGCATTTAATGTAAGGTAGTTATGGTAAAACCTGACATTAAAATGCCTTATTCTGCACTGCCGGATTTCAGCCCTACGGACAGAAATCTTTACAGTTAAGATGGGGAAAACCCTACACTATAATCCTGTAAAACATATAATCCTGTAAAACAGAGTATCTGCAATACTGTTGTCCCAAACATTCGCTTTAATACAGAGTTGAGTACAAGCAAACATCACAGTTCATCCACCAGCTCTTCAGTCTTCCCTAGGGTACATCAAGCTTAAAACACAGATCACAGACTTCACATACCTTGTGTTTTCATGTGACGGACTAAAACATAATCGAAAGAAATAAAAATATATTTTGAAGAATGTTGGTAATACAAAAGTGTTGTTCCCTATTGACGTACATTGGTTTTGTATTTATACAATACTGGTCAATAGGTAACCAATATTCTATTTAATATCTTCTTTTGTGTTTTGCACAGGTTTGAAATGACAAAATTTGTAGTTTACCCCAAAACCTCATCATTAACTTGACACTTTTTTATTTTTAACCCTGTTTGATACAAAATGACATATTTCAAAGCGCATTGGTAATGGAACAATGAAGATACCCATTGACTAACTTTTGTTGTGTGTTTAACTATGGTTGCCACTCACTTTTGTACTATTGTATAGACACAAAACCAATGCAAGTCAATGGGTATTTTAATTGTTCAGCTACCAACAATCTTCAAAATACCTTCTTTTGGTGTTTTGCTAAAGAAAGTGATATAGCTTTGAAATGACTAAGGGTTAAATCAATGATGACGTCTTTTCGAAACTATGTGACGTTCTTATTCTCAACAGAACACAGATGAAGATATTATAAAAAATGTCCGTAACCAAACAATAAAGGGACCCAATGGTTTTGAGTCTACACAATTGTATAAATTAATGGGTACCGTAGTATCAACATTTTTCAAAATATCTTCTTTAGTGTTCCGCAGAGGGAAGAATTGAATTGACAAGACAAGAGAGATGATGTAATGATGATCATTTTTGGTTTAGCTGTCACTTTAAGCACTAGAATATTTTGTGTATGAAAATGATTAAAGCCTCTCCAACATTTATTATAGACTTTTAATGAAGACTTTCTCTTTAGATAAGATCGAATTGAAATGAGATTTACATTTAAAAATATTATTTAAATACTGTTTCATGCAGATGTACATAGTCATGCTCACAATCCCATCCACAAATGTTCACAGCTTGGGAGATGATCATTTAAAACAGCAAAAGTATTATATAAACAGTGTGGGGCAAATGGATCCTCTAAATAGTCTTCGGGTTTCATCCAGCACTATAAATAGAGGATGTGTGTGTGTGTGTGTGTGTGTGTGTGTGTGTGTGTGTGTGTGTGTGTGTGTGTGTGTGTGTGTGTGTGTGTGTGTGTGTGTGTGTGTGTGTGTGTCAATAAGCTGCTCAGGCTGACATGCATCAGGTGAGAGTTATGGCATGTCAGTGGGGCAGTGATTAGATGTCACTACTGTCAGTCTTCTTACGAGATATTGATGGTCAGATTTCAGCAGAGGCCCATTTGATGCCATCCGAGTGTAGACAGCTGCGCTAGCAAGGCATCATTCAAAGAGTAGGCTTTCTAAAGCGGAGTGTTTTTAAATGCTCAACGCTTCAATGTGTTAAAACTACTTTGCAGTGACATCAAAATGTCTCTGTAGTTTTTATTATAATAAATGTACATTCAAATGAATGCAAAAGAGCTTTGGAGAAATGCTGGTATCAGCAGTGGCACCCCCTCACTTCTATGTATGACACAAAACCAATGCAAGCCAATGGATGGCAGTAACTCAACATTGTTCAAAATTTCTTCTTTTGTGTTGTGGAGAATCATACATGTTTACAATATAAAGACAGTGAGTAAATGATAACACTATTTAGATTTTGACGTTCACTTTTTAAAAAGGTTTTCACAGTGATGCCGTATAAGAGACAAAGATGTCATCCACACAGAACCAGAGACAAATGTTCTTTTAAAACCCCTCACGTTCTACTTTTAAACCACAGAGTATTTCTTTAAAAACTGGATAAAGGAACCATTAAGACCACAACGCTTCCTTATAAAGCACCTTTCGGCTAAAGATATCCGTTTTGAAACTGTACCTTTATTACAAAAACTACTTTTTGTCAAGAAACAAACCCAAAGCCAGCCTGAAGGTCCACAGAATGAGGTCACGCCAGACTTCATGTTTGACAGTGGTTCTAACACAACAGATAAACCCAAAAACGCTGACGCGAATGCAAGATTTGAAGTTCTTAATAAATATTTAATATGTAATCTTGTATCTGACAATGTGGACCGTAAAACAAAACACATGTTTAAAAAAGACCAGACATTGGACAAGAGATTGGTGAGCACTGATGTAAAAAATACAACAAAATGAAAAAAAATTCACAGTTTGCTCCGTCACTGCCCTACCGTGTTCGGTTATTTACATATCTGCATTAAGAAAGTCACATTATCTTCTTAAGTTGACCTCAGAATCGTGCCCTTCAGATATCCGTCCCGCTCCCCTTTAAATTCTCAGCTATATTTTTCGTTACCCCGCTGAGCGGGCACATTTGTGTATTCTGACCATGAGCACAATGCTATGTGCTTCTGTCCGTTTCCGTGGCGTGACTTTGAGCTTGTATGTGACCCGCTGTGCCTTCATTTAATTAAAGGGGTTGGGGTGGAGTTTCAAAGCGTACCTGAACGGGGATCTGATGAAAAATCTGTGCTTGCCATGTGTGCCCAAGGACACCCGTTTGGGTCCTGCGACCACCGCGTAGTCACAGTCTAAAAATGTCTTTCTAATAACTTTCTAATAATTCGCTTTAATGGGCCTGTTAAACTTTATATGCCACTACGAATAAACTCTTCACCCTAATTCTCCATTAACAGGTAATAATAATTAACTTTTCCTCAAGAGGTCTTGGCATAAACTTCAAAGCGGAGCCCGTGATGTGCAAAACGTTGAAGATCACGTTGTTATATAGCATCATAGATCTTAAAAGTCTCGCTTGTTTTTTTCTTCTGCTTCACATTGCCTTTATTCACCAGCATCGAGGGTTTTTCATGTGCCCAGCGAGCATGTAATTAAATCTGAAGAAACAAATAAAACGCTATTCAACCTGCCAGCGGTCTGTACTGTCACCAGTCGCAAACATTTGTGGGTTTTCTGTGAGATCCACGCCGCTCTCAACTTATGTACTGATATCAGCCTCAATCATGTGTAAAGAATTATCAAAAAGTGTAAAACTTCTTGTATAGATGTTAGCCATATTTCCCTAGATCCAAGAGGATTAAGTTAAATGTTAAGGCCATCAAAAATTTTAAAGATTTAAAGTAATAATTGTAACAATCTTTATGTATAGGGTCAATATTACTTGTTGTTTATTATGATGCTTCTTGTATATTTTGGAAACCAAAAAGCACATATTAATGACTTTCTTTACATCGCATACAACTGAATATTTTATTATCATTCACCCTTGAATTATTAAACCTATTGCATTTTCTTCCTCTTGCAGTACACCAAATAAGATATTTTGAAGAATGTCTGAAACTGGTACCCACTGACTTACAGAAGTTGAACAATGCTTTAGAAGTGAACGAGTGCCACTGCTGTTCAGTTACCAACTATTCTCTAAATATCTTCTATTGTGTTCAGAAAAAGAAAGAAAATCAAGGTTTGAAGTATGGTTGAGAAGGATTTTACATGACTCAATTATCTGCTTTCAGCATTTTTAATTAATAAAATAGAATTTGAGATTATCAGTAAATATTGTTCCACATATCCAACAGATATTTAACCTTTAGGGTGTTTTTGCCACATTTGATCATTAAAAGAAATATTGCAAATATTATTGTTTAAATAGTTTATATAAGATACTCTTAATATTACATCCAAAAAAAAAATATTTCTAATAATGTTGGTAACCAAGTAACATTGCCCCTAACTGACATCCAGGACCCAAAACCTGAGTTTTTTTCAAGGCATATAGGTTTGAAATATGAGAAATATTTTGCACAATTTAATATGGATTTAACATTTGTTAGTAAATGAATATATTGCTAATGACGTTTAACCTTTGATCCTTAACAGCCATAAATATTTTTTACCTGTAAAATATTGTTTAAAGAGAATAAATTCTATATTTTTACTTACTAACTTACTTTGATGTCATTCCAAACCTGTCGGATTTAAACATGTAAGCAGGTATTTTGAAGAATGTTTGCCCCCAAATGACCTCAAGTACACAAAACCAGAGATATTTCTAAAAATATCTTTCACAAAAATAAATCAAACATGTTTGCACGACATAGGCATCAACTAATGATTTCACATTTTTATATTTTGTCCATCCCTTTAAAAAAGACGAAACTTTTCAAAGTTTGAGCTTGAGTAAATGAGGAACTAAAATGTTTTTGTATCCCCTCAAATGACACTGATGAAAGGTTTGTTTCACAGAAGGTCATCTATTAGCCTCCTTTCTGTCTTTTTTCGGCGATTTCTCCATATAATAATCTCTCATGGAGGGCTGTGTGCTGCTGTGTCAGAGTCTGTCATTGGGAGCAGGGACAGGCGGTGGATAATGAGAACATAAGGGTGAGAGGAGCTGACAGGAACATCATCCTCCCACCACGACCAACAGAACACAGGTCACAGAACAGTCACTAAACCTGCGCTCGCCCACCTGGACTTCACATTAAAATTACCCCGGCCCTCGCTGCGGACCACGTCCACTCCGATTTCCTCCAAACGCGGCCGTACTCTTTCTCCAAAAACCACGAGATGGACCTGTGGGCAATTACTTTAGTTTGCATGTAATGATTTAAGCCTGCCCGGATGCAAGGAAAGCTGCATATGTTCCATTCATTACGGATATTATGATTCGATCATAAGTGTCGTACTATGGGAAATCATGTCTCAATTTGAAAGGTTAAACTAATTACACCGGCGCGGTGAACCACTCGACAGATACACTTCAGGATATCACCATGATTTAAGCAAGGACGTTCAGCACAACAGATACACAAACTCTTCTGTCCCTAAAACACCTGTGCTATTCAGTCCCTCGCTCCCCCCATCAGATCTCATGGTAATAGCATCCATCAGGACCGACTCCATTTGCCACGAGAGGCACAAAATGCATCAATTTGTTTGCTATTTTAATGTCTTTTGTGGAGTGCAATGAGACATCTGTCAGAAACACCTGCTGCATGTTTGTTGGGCTAAAAAATGGAAAGTTGGCCACCTTTGTCCCATCTATTGGTTTATAATCAACGCTGTGTTTCCACGCAGCAACTAGCATTTTTCAATTTCCCCTTCTCCTTTTCTTAATAAAATCACAGCGATCAATCAGCCGTGGGTGGGGAAATGAACGATGAAGCACATTCTCGGCTCACCGAGGACTCATTTGTCAAGCATCCGTGGAAATGTACACAGCGTGGACAACCAATAGTTGTTTTATTTAACCTCCGGGAGGTCAAGGTTTCTGTCTGACTCATTCAATGTCTGTAAAATAAAAATTACATCACATGTGTTACAAACTCTAACAACATGCGTCTATATGTTTGCCATAATTTATTTGAGATGTTAAGGTTTCATACGCAAAAATATAACTCTAATACAATTTTTGTATCATTTAGATTTTATATTTATATAGTAATTTATATATTTGGATTTTATATTTACATATTAATTTATGCAATTGGATTTTATATTTATATATTCATTTATATATTTGGATTTTATATTTATATATTACTTTAAATATTAATTTAATAAAGTGGAACTGATGTACATGATAAGATTCCAACCACCCAATTTTTTCAATGTAAAGTTTTTTTACTACTTCTTTACTGTATAAATAAATGCTATCAAAATCCACTGAATGCAGAATTAGCTTATTATAAATAATTTTATAAATGAAGTGTTACAATAACCTCCACCCAAGCAAAACATATATGCAACATTGCTTGTTGGGATTACTTAATTTGATCATGTACATCGGTTCCGTATGCCAAAATTATATTTTTAACATCATTTCTCTTGAAAACAACTTCATAAAACTAATTTTAAGTAATTTTAACAACCCTTTTTTTAGTGTATAGTTTACAAAAACACCAGAATGTGTCCTATTTTTTACCAGCAAAAAACGTACAAACAAACTGTTAATAATAAATGACATAGTATTAATATTTAATATTTAATATTTATATCAATACTTACTGTAAGATTTGTTATATATTTTACAAACACATTTTAAGATTTAAGGATACTGTTTGCTTTCCAAATGTTTGGACTGTGTTTGGTCCACATGTAGGACCATGACATTATATTTGTCACAGCGATTAATAACCTTGTACAGAACAAATGCCCAAAACAATGAAAATAAACAGATCTTTTGCAGGTTACAAACAACCGCAGCAGGATGATTTTCCGGCATGTGTTGGTTTCACTGTGGAAAATTCATCATCAGCATTTCTCCACCTGGATCTACATACAATTTTCATATTTATGTTTGACAATAAAAACAAATAAAAGTATATAGAGGACCATTTGTTTTAACACCTGTACATTTTCTTCTTCAATGTTCAAGATGAGAGGTCTCACCCTTAGGTGATCCTAAATGAAGTCTTTGATTAGTTGGCGTTATTCACATTTGACCTGAGATTTCTCCCAGTGACACAGAATATTGGAAACAACATTCGACACTGAAAAGAAAACAATCAGATGTTGATTTGATATGAATTTTTCACATTAAACTATTTTAAGCATTTTCTAAGCAAGTCAAATGATAATGATGGGGGACTAGACGTTTGATTATAATGTCTTGACAACACGTCTTGGCAAAATTTTAGAGCAACGATGTTGACATACATGAGATATTTCGTACTGTTGTTGATCATTGTCATTTTCCTCAACCAAGCAAACCACAACTGTTATTTCACACGAGAGTCGGTTTCAAAAGGTCTAATGTATTGCACGTATATGAATATTAAAAAGATGCAAACGGCATCGTGGTTGATTAGTAATGTTTCTGAAATATGACTAAATATAACGTGTGCAGTGTTGCAGATTGGCAGACAGTTAGTCTTTTAACGTTTTCACAGCGAGCTCCATTCTCCATGCATCATAGGGGACGTGATGATGCAAACAAGTCACTTGACAAACTGCGTGTCAGACGGCTTAATGATTCACCTTGTGCCGCGGGACCTTCGTGCTAAAAGCACTCTCGGGAAATGTCCGTTTTATTTATGGAACCAAAATCAATATGATTGACTATTTCCCAACTATTTCATAATGATGACTAATAAAAATCACGTTGTTAGTTAATGGGATATTTTTAATATGCTTAAAGGCAGTTGAGGGGTTGCCCCCGGATGAGAATATATATATATATATATATATATATATATATATCTCATGGGGGTACCCTTTTTTTTGGACACAAATATATTAAAAATGATTTGTCGGAGATACTTCATTTTATCAATTTATCAATTCACATAAAATATTTTTACATTACGTTTTTCAACTAAATTTAATCACATGGAAACGATTTTAACTGTGAAATTTAAAATGTGCATGAAAGTAATTTTAACAACCCATATTTTTTTGTGTGCTGTAGATGCGAGATTGTTGTATAAACGTTTACTCAAAATATATCAAATTTAAGTTATGCCTTGCAAAAAATATGCAAAAATAAATATTTATGCAAATAATAAAGAGCGTGAAATGCCATTGTTCAAGTTCGGTCTGAGCAATGCCAGGGCTAAAAGTAAGATAGCCTGTAAATTTGAGCTATACAAACTGCGTCAGCTCTCAGTTTCACTTTTAGTTTAAGCGGCGTCTGGTGCAGCGATGGAGGGGAAGCGGAGCTCATTTTCATATTCATGTATCTGCATACTCTTAATGAAGCTGAGACGTAGAAAATCATTTTCAGGCATTTAAATATGTCATTTGAAAGTCGAAGATTAGTTTAAGGGAATACCTTTAAGGGCCACTTTAAAACACTTTACGTTTGCAGGACAAACAAACACACCATGGACAAAATTTCAGTTTCGGGATGAATCGTTCATTTAACCGTTCAAAAAGCAATCTTTTCAACAGTACTTTAAACAGAGGAGACATAACAGCCGTGCTGCCGTATGGAGGAAATTCAAATCAATATTAATTCATTCCAGTTTGCTATTTATGCACCATTTTACCTGGTGCCAGTGTAAAGTATGTCTTATTGATTGACTGTGTAATTACCCAACTCGCTTGCTTAATTTGTTGTTAATTTACCACTGATGGCAATCACATTTGACTGGCGAGGAGCCTGGTGCTCAGCATCCACTGTTTATCCCTCCATCTGGCTTCTGCGTCGTCGTGTGTGCGAGCGACTGGGAAATATGTCTAAGCTAAAGCCATGCCATTAAAATATGGTTTTAAGGCCTGGTCCAAAAAGTCACCAGCGTCAGACAGAATTCACCGCCCCGGACGTGCGATAGTGCGATGCTATAGGATGCGATAACGGCACGGCGAGGGGGGAACATTTAAGATGGAAAAACTAGTATGTCGTTTACCGCGCAACATCCACAAAGAGTTATATACGTCTTTGCAGCTTGAGCGCACAATTTACACACCGGCGACTCTGTTATCGCCTTTCGGCATGATGTAACTTTTGACATTATGTATAGTGATTTATTCCGTATATGTGTGTGTGTGTGTGTATATTCCTTTAGAACTTCATTTTATTTGATTGATAAGTAACTTGACATCTGCCATGAATACAATTCATGCTTTTTAGACGTTAATCATAAATATTCAGGATAGAAAGCGTGACTCATTTAGGTATAAATCCACCCCCTGTGAGGTGAGGGTTTTTTCTGCAAAGAGAAAATTCTTTGCAGTGAAGAGGCATAAAACATATATTCCCCCGACTAAGCTAAAACGCCACTTTAAGGGATGCGCCGGCCATTAAACAAAGAAAAGATTCCCGCACTGTCATTTTTCTTCCTTTTCTTTCTTGCAAACTGTTATTTTATGGTGCGTTTGTGGAGATGGAGTCGGATTCAAAGGCCGGTGGTAAGAACGGAAGCCAGTTTCATTATGTATACGTAACGGCAATTCACGATAAGTATGAATTCATTGTGTTTTATTTTCGAGCTCCTTCTGTGTCGTTTTAGCAGCCGTTAACTAATGAAATTATGCAAATATGGCAAATTATGCAAATCCGAGTTATGCAATTTAAATGTGAGATCTTGCAAGATCTCTGTCACGACCAACGGAAAGTAATTACGAACGTCTCTTTGAAATGACATAGTGCACAAGTGGTGCGCTTATAAAAATAAGAACACTTCAAGTTTAATTTTCAAGGAATACTGCTGTAAAGTATATGTATAAGTTTTCAGAAACCTCCAATAAAAAACTTAAAGAACTTGCATTTATATATATATATAAGTATGTTGGTATGTAAATATATTAAATGAATGTCACCTATATTATCTAATTGGTATACTGGTTAGTGGATGATTAGCGGTTGAGGGTGTTTAGCCGATAAAATTAGCTTTAGCTACATTTGCTTAGCCGATAAAATTAACATGTGGCTACGGTGCTTAACGTTTACAGTTAGCTTTTAGCTATAGGTGCTAAATGGATACAGTTAGTATGTACCAATGGGTTCTTCACGGATAAAGTAATAATATAGCTTTGGATGCTTAATGGACACGGTTAGCATATTGCGATGGAGTTTTTTTTACAGACACAGTTAACATGTAGCTATAGGTTCTTAATCGCTACAGTTAGCATGTTGTTATGGGTGCTTAGCGGGTACAGTAAGCATAACAGTATGAGTCCTTAATCAGTACATTAATCATGAAGCCACTGGAGCTTAACAGTTAGCATGTGGCTATGGGCGCTAAATCGATACACTAGGTATATAGCTATGGATGATTAACAGCAACAGTCGCCATGTAGCTATGAGTCTTTACTGGATACAGTTAGCATGTAGCTATGAGTCTTTACTGGATACAGTTAGCATGTAGCTATGGATGCTCAATGGAAACCGTTTGGATGTAGCTATTGGTACTTAGCGGATAAGGTTATCGTGCAGCTTTGGGAGCAAAACGCATACTGTTGACATGTAGCTACGGGAGCTTAGCGGGTACAGTTAGCATAAAAAGTTTGAGTGCTTATCCGGTAGAGTAAACATGAACCCATTGGGGGCATAACGGAATCAATTAGCATGTAGCTATACGTCCTTAACGGATTCTAGGGATGCAACGATACACTGTGCGATTCATAGCTCAGTTACTAAATTAATCGCGGTTAAATACTTCTACATCCGAAGGTCAGAGCACTTAAACAGGAACTACAAATATTGACGAAGAAGAAACATTCAAACACGCAGTTCTAAAGCATAGATTTTTTCGCAGCTGTTCAAACCTTTCCGTGAAAATAAAGTGTATTTATATATAAAGTGTATATGAAGTATATATTTTAATATTTACATTTTTACATTTACATTTAGTCATTTAGCAGACGCTTTTATCCAAATATAATATAATATATATACATATGTTCAGACACTGCTTAGACACATAAATTACTGTGAACCATGATTTGTAGTTACATCACTAACCTTTACATTTAGCTTGTCGCTATAGTTTTTCGCCAATAGAGTAAACACGTTCCAATGATTGCTTAGCGATACAATTAAAATGTAGCTTTGTGTGCTTAGCGTAAAAACGTAACATGCAATGGGCAAATGAATGGATAAGAGAGTAAAATATCCTTTCCCCGAAGGTATACGCAAGTATTTTCTTAGGATTTGTGATAAAAATTAGCCGAAGAACGCAGGCAATGCCTTACAAACTGTGACGGCTGCAGAAAACAGTAATGAACTTGTGACCGTGCCCGCCTCTGTGCCACTGCTATTCACGGCTAAGCTGAAAAAGGTCTAAAGTTAGGAAGACATATGAGCTCTCAGTGAAAGCTAGGCCTTTGATCGTCACCTGGCACATCATGCCCTCCTCCCCAGGAGACCTCCCATCGCCTGTATACACACATCTGACAGGTGGGGTGAAGCTCCATACGCTCCCTGTGTGAGGCTCAGTTCAGGCGACAACAGACCAAGGCAGCACACAGCACTCTTTTATCAGCGCAGCTGAACCGGGTTCAGCTTTAGGTAATGTATTCAGCATTCTGTATGTGGTATGAGGTTACAGGTGAGAGAAAATGAAGCAGCCTCCGCGACGCATGTGCCTAACATGCTTGTGACTCAGAGCCAACTCATTATCAGTGCATTAGAGGTGCATTTGATGCGTCGATCTGCACGAGAACACCTGACGGGTCCCTGTTGTGCTCGCCGTGTGATGGCAAACCGTTCCAGAAAGGAAGAGATAATGAAAAACAGACTGGGTCGCATCACGGCATGGGTCGGGAATGGAGAACTGGTTCTTATTCAGAATAGGGATGGTTGCGATGCAGATGGAAGGCTGGGATTCAATCCACAGCATCGGTGTAAAATAAACGATGTTGTGAGCTTGCATTCTGAATTAGAGTTTGATTCAAAGTAGATGGCAGATATTTGGATTTCACTACAAACATGACACGACAGGCCTACTGTACAATCCAAGCAAATGACAGTCATGACAGTAAAACATCTTATCATGGTTTTGATTTTTTAAAGAGATATTCTCGCTGCTTTTGACGATATTTTAATGAAAGTTGTTTGGGTTCCTCACTGACTCCCATGGTAGGATTTCGGTAGTCAATGGGGAGCCCAAATGAATTTTTTATTCAAACGTTTTTATTTCTTCTTTTGTTTCTGAATGGATTGCTGTAAGGTAGAATAGTGTTATATGTATCCACAAGCTGTCTCCAATACCTTTAGCGCTCGGCTGAACATTGATGTAGGTTTAGTGAGGCCGGCCGTGCCGTGACTTACAGCTCCGTCTTTATGACTCAAGGTGCCGAGTATCTCTGTAGCGTAGATCTTTGTAACCTGATGGAGACTCAGACAGGTCTGATCTATCAAGCCTTCATCATCTATGTGATGGGAGATGTTCACACGGACTTTGATGTGACAAACCTTCCGTGGGTTTCCTCAAACGATCTTCTGAACGCACGCTAGTTTGAGGAATGCACGGAGCTGTTGACAGTTTTTGATTGTGGGAACGCATAAGCATGAAGAAGAACCAGAAAACACTTACTAATGCAAGTTTCAAGTCGAGTGGTCAAAACTGATGGATGAATGAAGAAAGATTTTAATTATTACTAATTGGAATCTATTTTTAATATTGATAATGGTAATAATTGTCAACAATATTAGGTTAATAATAAACACAAGTATATTATTATGATAATAATTGTGTTTTCGACTCTTGTTATGACAATAAATATTTATGTATTTTATGTTAAGCTGTAACACATTATTAGCTGTAATATAAACAGACTACAAACTAGAAGTTTTCAAAATAGGAAAAAAATCTAAAAATAATTTCTGTTTATTAAAAAGTAAAAAATAAAGGATTAAAGAAATTTCTGACAATACTTTTATCCTCCCTAACATTTTATGGCCCTTTTATTCACACACAGTTTTTTAAATTTTTTTAAAAGTTCATAAGCTTTTTTGTATACCTCCTTTCTAATGGCTAACACGTACACAGTGTATAACTTTCATAATCACTGGCGGAAAAGGTAGTTTTTGGCATTTGAAAACAATGTTACGTAAATAAATATTCTTTTAAAATAAATGTATTCATTCGTGTTGTCTAATGTATGATTCATACAATTCTTTTAACATTAGGGCTTTTTTTTAAGCAAAACATGATATTGGGTCATGGAATTGACAGGTTTATAGTGTTACAGTCATGAGAATTTATTCAAAATTGCGTTTAAATGTCAGTAAAGTTTTTACATTAATGCTTCTTAACTGATTATAACTTGCTTTTAACAAATTAGAGAAAGTTTGCCGATGTTTATAAAGAAAATCATATTTGACCTTTTCAAGCCAAGATTTTGTCAGAATTCCACATTATGCACATAATGAACATAATGACACATATGTTGCTTAAAAAAAAATGTGGTTAGATTTTGTAAGAGCATAAAAGTCTTTTGTCCCTCTGAAATGTGCAGTTACGTCATCTACCACTATGGACCGTGGTACAATTCTGACAAACTTCCTGCTATACCAGAAATGAAATAATTCTGGCAGTCATTACGAACCAACCTATGACGTTCACAGATGTTAATGTGAAGCAAAGTGGAGTTAGTAAGTGGTGTTTATCACTTTAAAATATTGCCCTGTCTTTTCACTGCATGAGCGGGGCAATTACCGGCTCGGCGGGGTGTCGTGTGCTGCAGAAGAAGAGCGGGCCACTAGCCGTGCCAATATACCATCAACGCGCCTGCAATGACACAGCCTCTGAATTTTTGGACGGAGTACAAAGGATTTTAGTGACAAAATGGCTTGTGTAAATCATAAGGAAAGGCCAAGCAGACAGACAGTCTTGGTGGAGGAAGCTAGGTGATCTGATTTGTTGCATTGATCCCGGTGAGATTACTGCTTCCTGTGAGTGCCGGAGACCAAGATGTCCATATTTACATACTGCAAAGACAAACAGTTTGAACCACCAAAGATTTCCATGTTAAAAGCAAAACATTTTAAATATTGCTATATGGTAGTAGACGTTCATTTCTTTCATAAATGACTCATGCATTTTTCATTTCAAACCTGTATGTGTTCTTTCTGCAAAATACAAGAATATATTTTGAAGAATGAGGGTAACCAAAAAACAGAAGTGCTTCCGTTGGTGTTCAGTCCATATAATAAAAGCGAATTGGTGCTGTTAATGTTTGAGTTAATGATGAATTAATGATGAATTTTGGATGAACTATTTCTTTAAAATTGTAAAGGAGCTTCTCCGCAAATTCCATCTAAGCTATGAGTTTGTGGCAATCTTGAAAAGGTATATCTAATACCTGTTTAAGTTGGAATCAAAAGTAATTGAATCTGTTAAAAAGTTTTTGACTCTTTGTCTATTTAATATATTTTTATAAAAATGATTTAAGCTACTTGGAATAATTATAAAGCACATCCCACTCTGCCTTTTCACACATTGACACTTTTAACCCATTACTCTTGACAGCTTAAACATTTTTTAAGTTTTAATAATACCATATTACAGTAAGAATTATTCCATAACAATGAGATTGAAATGATTTCAAATTATTAAAGCAATGATATTGCACCGATATTTGAAATACAGTCTTCAGGTAATATAACCTTCATGATGAGAATGAATATAATACTCCAGTACGCGTGTTTAATGTCATAAGATTCAGCCTTTGTCATTCATAGCCAATTTTTCATACAGTTACAGGAACCGCAGAACATGAAAAGCTTTTTACACACTAATAGAGTGGGTAGATATTAAGAGGAATGGAAGTGAAGGTTACCAAAATCTTTTCTTTAGCTCTCGGAGCTCTCAGCGTGTAAATGGAAAAAATAAATCACCGAATTAGGTAATGTTTGTCACGCGCTATCACAACGAGGCTAATTAAAAACAGTTTCTTTCTCAGTCCCCATTAGAAAAGCACGCGTAGGTAATGACAGTGAGAAGTGAGCGGATATCTCGAAAGTCTGCACCCAATTAATGAGTAAATAATTATGTGCAAACCTGCGGGAGACATTCTTCATAGACGCCCCACTGAGATCAGCAGAATTAAAGACCCTTGGTTCAACTGGTCCACTTACGGTGACGTTCCAACTTGTAACCCAAGGAGTTGCCATGGCAGCAAAACAATTCTATTTGTCAAGTACATTTGCATTTTTTTTCTTCTGGAAATATTGTGGGCCGGGCAACTTGCTCTAAAAGAGTGCTCAAGAACTCTCAATTAAAATGAGGATGATGTTTAAAGAACATCCCATGGTCATCTTTTACTTAAAACTGCAAAAGTTAATAATGATTTTTGAATTTTATACAAAAATTATGCAAGTAACATTGTGTTTAAACAGCCATGAGAAGAAAAACCAAATGAGATATTTGGAAAAAAGTTAGTGCCTATTCACTTCTATTGTAGGGATTAGTGTCAGTACCAACATTTATCAAAATATCATCTTTTGTGTTAGGCGGAACAAAGAAAGTCACTCAGGTTTGAAATGATAAGATTATTATATACTTATAATTACATAAAGTTAAAAATTAACAGCTATATTCGCAGAAAACCAAAGAAAACATGTAGAAAAAAGTTGGTATCCGATAGAGGCAGCTGTTTACTTCTATGGTGTGGACATAAACCAATGGAATTGAATGGGTGCAAATTTGCAAAATTGTAAAAAATATCTTCATTTCTGTTCTGCGGAGTAAAAAAGTCAAGTCAGTCAAAACGACAAGAAGGCGAGTAAATTTTACGGGTAAATCGTCCTATTAAATGAATAAATAATTCAGCAAATAAATTACAATAATTAATTCGAATACATTTCGTTTCACAGTTCTCATCCTAAGTAAACAAATGTGCAATGAAAATTGAATGAGATAATTATTAGTCACGGGTACATTAAAACACGCTGGTCATAACATAATACTCAAACAGCCTAGACTAATATTAATAATTAACTGGCGAAAATAAATCCTTTCATTCCCTGCTTCCATCCCAATCTCTCTCAGTCTCTCTCTCTCTCTTTCGGTCTCTCCAGCAGTTCTCATTTAACTGGCACAGTTCAGGTTTGGCTCTGAATGTCTGAAACCTGAGATATGGATAGAGAGATTCTGGGATTAAGTTCAGCATCGTGAGAAAGATACAGGAGTGTCCTCATTTCCAGGAGCATTTTAAAGTGTCTGGTTGCAGCGAGTCAACACAGGAAAACTTCTAACCCTAAAACCAGTGTCCCGGCCCGAGGTATCAACATCTAACCCAATGAAAATGCAGGACAAGAAGGTCAAACGCAGGAAAAAGGGCGCAGGACACTTTTCCTGACCTCCTGCGACTGCTGCCATGGCAAATCGCATGCTTTGCTGCAAGATCCAAACCACCCAGGTCACAGTCTGTTCACCCCACAGGGTTTGGCAGGAGATGGCACGCTAAAGGACTGCAGCCCACATGACACAATAATGATTCATATATGTCCCGCAGCAAACCCAAAACTCCAACATTCAGATCTTGTTTCTGTTCAAGGATAATGTGTTCATAATGTCTTCATATTTGTGTGTAGTTTCTGAATAATATGAACATTTTTATGCCCCCTGCATCATTTTATGCTACAATATAGAGATGAAAGAAGAAGGGCTCAAACTGCAGTGCCACGGCTCAATATTTCGGCACGCTGCCCACTAGGTCACTGACAAAAATCACTGCTGAGCATCAGAGCGTCTTTTCAAACCCTGTCCCTCTTTAGGGTTTAGGGTAAGGGCTTGTAAAATATGTACGATGTTTCCAGTGGTCAGGTTATAAATATATCAATTTATATGTTCGTCGTATGTGTATTCAAAATCGTGCTGAGAGACACAGAAAAGGGAAAAGTTATGTCTGTGAACACGAATCAATAAGTTAATAGTGAGTTGAAGAATGCACTGGAACCCATTTACTTCTATTAGATGGACAAAACCAATGCAAGTGAAGGGGTGCCAGTTCCCGACATTCATTAAAATATCTTCTTTTGTGTTCTGCATGAACAGCCATGGGTTTGAAAGGACAAGTAGATGGATAAATGGAGACCAAATTTTCGTTTCTGGGTGAACTATCACATTAAAAAAAAATTCTCTCTATTTTTGGGGTTTTGTGTAAAGCTATCGAGACCATAATATATTGTGAACAGCTTTAGGGTGTTATACTTCATGTATTTAAAAAGTATTTATAGAAAATATGCTTTTAAAATCTGTCATCATTTGATATCATATGATATCATTTATCTTTGTTAGATTTAAAATGAGGCTTCTGCTCTTAAAATTATTTTGTTTCATAGAATTTGATAAAAACGGCATGCAACAGAAAATAAAAATGTACATACCATAGTAATAGTAAAAGATTTATCCACCATGTCCCACAAAATCATGTCCTGCAACAAAGCCTCACTCGCACAAAAAAAATATGATACTAAATTGTATCATTTACATGTCCACATGATTAAAATAAGTTTTATCTTACTAAATTATTTTTATTACATTTTACCATGTACATCGGCTCCCCATGGTTGAAATATGTTTTTCTATAATTTCTTTAAAAAAAAGTCATGTTATAACATTAATTTAATAATGTTTAAAATGATAAAATAGAGGGATTTTTTCAGTGGTTGGTCACCCTTAAAGCAGTCACATCCAGCATCCCCAACGGGACAACTCATACAGTATTGTTTAATTAAAGATCAACCTACAATGAATCTGGAGAATCTCAATTTACCGGCGTTAGAAAGAACACCACGAGCGAAGTGACAGGGGAAAATCGCTGCCGCGATCTTTTGTTCGGGAATAAAACAAAACATGAGCCATTAAAACCCAGCGAGCGCTTTTACAATCTCACAGTCTATTGTGGAAGGTAATAAACATTCAGAGAGGAACCTGACGGTGCTTTGTCAATGTTCCACAGCAATACTAGATGAAAGCTTGATTAATTTGGCTTATTAAGTAAGCAATTCAATTAGCCAGTTTCATCCCAGGCCGTCAGACGTTCACATCCTTTGGATTGCCGGGTAGAGCAGTCGCCCGCGCGGTTTCGCTGGGTCTATTGTCCACTTAAAAAAGCACTCTCAAGGCTTTTTTTGGCCAGCTGTTCTTTCATTCCCAAATTACGAGCAGATTGCATGGACAGATGACACGAGTGCGAATGCAAAGTGGCTAAAGGAGAACGAGAAATTAGCCGCGACGATGCCGTCGCCTCCCAGTGCAACTTCTTTTGAAACTAAAGGCGAAAGGAGAGGAAATTAGCCCGCTAATTACTGAAAATTACAGCTGCTCCAATTATGCCATTTCATGAGCTTTCTCAAGCCAAATCGCGTGACTCTTTAAAAATCTGCGTTCTGTAAAACGCAACAGGCTGCGAGTCATTCAGCTCCTAACTGGCAACAGGCTACTGCCATTTAAATACTTTAAATACACTGTCTGTCAAATCACGGCAACACGCGCGAGATTAATGCGGTGCTTTGCGGCTTATAGACACCGTGGTTTTCTAACGGGGGTTAAGCGTTCCATAAGCAGTCCTGGACCCGTTTCCTTGTCTTGCGTTCCGGTATCTTCCAAAGCACTTCCAGGCGATCAATTATTAAAATCAGCCTTAAATGCCTTCCTTTGTCAACATTTTCCAAAATCTGATTTATTCCGTGGTTTAAGACTTTTGAGAGGTGATTTTTCATTGAAATGGCCTTTAGCATTTCTTATTAAAATACATTATTGCTCTTGTAGATTTATTTATTCAATGTGATAGATCATTAGTCAGATTAATGTAATGTGCGTTCTTTCCATTAGAACCGGTGGCTTCGCTGAGAGCTCGCTCGCACACATTTCCAGAAGCAGCCGAATGTACTTAAATACATTTCTTGAATCTTAAACATGTTTTACGCATCTTCTCAGCCATATACTGTTTAGTATTAAAACCCATTTATTCGTATCATCAACTTCCCTTGGAGACATTTCCTTACATTAGGCCATACTGTATAACCCAAGATTTTCACGTTCCACACAGTATGTTAAAGGCAGGGTTACCTTTAAGAAATCTTCGGCTCTTCAAACACTTTGGCTGTCAGGGATCCAGCGGGCTCCACTGGAGGGAATTAATCACTCTTTATTTCCATTCAATTCAGTGCCCTCTGTGAACACAGAGATCCGAGAAGCTGCCTACACTTTTCTGCCGCCTGAAAATGAGCTCCACTATCCACTGATTATCAGACCTGAACTTACAACCCCAGGAGAAGTTCTGTGAATCCCCTCCACCGCCAAGACCAGGGGCAGGAGGGCATCTCGCTTGTTAAAAAAACCCAGCGGTGGTTAACTCGGAGACCTGATGCTGACATTACGTCTGAAAGAGGATGCGGAGTGACAAATGTGTTTCATTTAGTTTGAACTGTGATGGCCTCTGGATTGAGGAAAAATGGTGAGATAATGGCGTCAAATTGATGTCTTCTATAGGCACTTTAACTCTTTTGAAAACTCTACTATATTTGAATCCTAATGTTCATAATTTTGGCTTTTATAACACTAAAAGTTCTAATGGCTCAATGCATTGCATTTACATTTACATTTAGTCATTGAGCTGATGCTTTTATCCAAAGCGACTTACAAGTATGGTTCATAAATGAAGCAACCATTAAAAGAGGTAACAACGCAAATGTAAGTGAAATAATTGGCCTAGAAATTAGCTGTGTAAGCTCTGAAAACAACAACGGAATAACACAACGTTGTGTTTGTTAAAGTGACAGTTCATTTTTTTCAACATTCTTCAAAATATCCTACAGTTAAAAACCTAGAGTGGGATCTATGATCTGTTATGTTTTCCCGCTGTACGGTAACATGAGTCATGATTATGAAAAAAATCACTTGACTTTAGAAAAAAAGTCTTGTTATTGTAACAGGCATGGCTTGAAACATCTGGTCTTATATTGGTTGAACATGAAATTAAAAATAATTATCACCTCAACAAATCAGAGAACAATATAAGTTCATGCTTTTTACATGAGCTATGTTAAAGTGATTTTACCTACAAAATGAAAATCTTATTAGCAAACATGAAAATACATAATTTGAAGAATGTTGGAACCAAAAAAATATTTGAGTCCGAAACGAGTTTTGGCCAAACTTTTATATAAATATCATTGGTGTTCCGCAGAATAAAGAAGGTCAAACAGGGTTTGACATTACAAGAGGCAGAGTAAATACATTTTCATTTTGGGGTGAACTACCACTTAAAAAACAAACTTTGTGATACACTTTTGTTCTTACACGGCTTGTTTTAGGCAAATCTTACGTAAGAAGCTATTTTTATTTACCAGAAAAATCAACAATGTCCTGTTACCTGCCTTTTGCCTTTTGTCTACATTGTAAACAATTGAAGCAGTAGTTCATCACAGAAGGAGAAGAGTATTAGAACTGGGCACATATCCAGGCGTGCATTGTAGATGCCTGGAGCAATGCGGTACAGTCCTCATAAGACTAGTCTTCTACCGAATCTCCTTCATAACCCCTCAAAACCAACCGGCCAACAAGACAAGGAACTGCTGCACGCAAATTAGGTTCAACAGATATATCGTGGGCATGTTTGTTGCGTTATCGAATTTGCATAATTCATTTAGCTGAAACAATGTAGGAAGCACATGCAAATATAAGTGGGTGCAAATAATTCTTGAACAATTCAGACTCGATGGATTTATAACAGAAATGGTTGGCTTTAATGGTTAATTTTTTTCTGTACGAAGAACAATGGGCCACTCACCGCGGTCCGGATCCGCACCGCAATCTCCATCCCGGCTCATTTTTCACCGTCTCATATCTTAACACGGCTACCCCCAGCACACCCTCCTGTCACCTCCGTGTTTGTGTTGTCCAAACTGTCCTCCCGCGTGCTGCCCGCGGCCCATTCATTTTTCCATCCAATCGATGCCGAGCTCGGACAGCATGTTCAATCAGAGCCCGAGAGCCGCTGCTTTCCGTGGCGAGAACAGGTGGCCTTTAGGGCCGAGTTTAGAAAACCTCTCCCTATGATTATGCCCGCGGCACTGACAGCTCTGCTTTTACACCGGCCCTGATACGCCACCCTCTCAAATTAACATCGGCACAGCGGAGCGGCCAGCACCCAGCCAAGGTGGTCCCTCGAGGGCCTTAATCCTTGTACTGACACTGTAAAACTGTTTAATTTAGATTCGGCTCCCTGGAGAGCTGCCATCGAGAAAGCAGGTGTCTCGAGCCATGGCGAGCTGGATTTCCTATCATAATGCCCTTTCTGACAGAAAAATCAATTTCCCCCTCCCCAGGTGTCAGCGCACCTTTTCGTGGCAGTTATGAAATGAGCCCTCGGACGACTGAGTTTGAGATGTGAAAGTAATTAGAGGTCTTGGACGTAATGGGACGGCGGCTGGCAAAGTTCACACGGATTTGTGCTAATTGCTCACATCCTGCTTAGCCTCGGATGTTGAAAATAAAAGGAAAACGACTACGGTGCGGGAAAGCACTTACAGGGTGAACCAGATCCATTGCATTCAGGCTGACTATTCAGACGGTAAAAATGACATCTAAAGGGTTTAGGAGCAGTTCAACCAAAACTGAAATTTCTGTCGTGATATACTTGTGTTGTTTTAAACTCCTATGTCTTACTGTCTTTTTGTAGAACGTAGAAGGAAAAGTTTAGCAGCAGTTTAGGGAGAGTTTCCAAAGTTTTTAAAGAGTATTTTTCTCCCTTATGTCATTCAAAACCTGTATGGATTTCTTTCTTTTGCAGAACACAAAACAATATATTTTAAAGAAGGTTGACAACCGAACCAAACTCGACCCTACTGACTTGACACTGAGTGGACACGAAACCATAGATTTTTTTAAATATCTTCTTTTGTGTTCCACGGAAGAAAATATATACAGGTGAAGAACAATAAAACATAAAAGGATAAGTCCATATTAAGTTTTCTTATATCTAGTTTACTGTTTCCTTAAAACAGAGGTGAAAAGTTTACCAATCAATACAGAGAATAATACATGATGGCAACGTTGACTCGTACACAACGTGTGTATTCATTTTGAATTTATAAACAAAAATGCATGCTTCTTTAAATTTAAGAAAAATATCAAATATAAACATTTATACACATTGATATCTACATTTCATAATGAGTCAATTAATCTAAATTGATCTAAATATTTCCTTACTATACATAAATGTATGTGAAGTAACTAAACCACATTTCTCAAAATACCTTCTTTAAATAAAACTTTTTAAAAGAATAGTCCATATGACTTTTTAATATATATGTACCGTTTCTTCCAAAAATATTTAGAACTGATCATTTGAACACTAACAAATAACGGAAGATACAGGATGATGGTCACCCACTTCATGGAATTAAACAAAATACAGTTACACTCCAAGAAGAAATGAAAAATGTATGCTACGCGGACTAATTCTCATCCCACCTCCAGCTCTTTAACGGTAAGAGAGTCAAATAAATGAGGACCAACACACATCAGGGAGCAAAGAAGTGGGAAAACTGGATATGCAACATTAAAAATGCAGCCGCATGCGCCATCCCGTCAGGCAGGGACATCCAGATGGGATTACTCGAAATGTGAAGTACCATATCCAGCCCTCAGACTGGAAGGCGCAATTAAGAGGGAACTTCTGAACTGCATGGTAAAGTGCGATGAGACTCAAAACATTTTATTTTCTGCATAACATTAGGGATCTCGGATTAATAATTCATCACAAGCGGTCTGGTCCGGACGGAGGCCTCGTTTTTTTTGGCGAGTTCCAATTGGTAAGTTGGAGATTGATGAGAACTTGAGAAAGATCACAAGAAGTTCATGTCATAATCTACCATTTTAGCCTGTTGGCATTTCTAGTCCTCAACGAAAAGCTGCTTTGATCATCTTCGTACGTTTGAGACCTAACGGATTTTCATTGTATTAATATTTGATTTTTTAGTATGGCTAATAGTCTTTAGTATTACCTGACCGTCGGTTTTCTGCATTACATGTTTTCTGGTGTTTATGCTGGAGTGTGTCATGACATAAATTCATTTTCACACCCGTCGATTATTGTAGTCTAATAACATATCTCTGAGAAGAAAATGTCAAAAAGCAAACAGTTATTGATCACTTTATCTCACAGCCTTTCACGTCTAAGTAAGCCGTTCTTGGCCATTTTGAGCCGTAGATAAAGATTGCTCTTTGGTGAGATTAAACAAAAGAAATCTCCCAGACCTTTCTTCCAGAAGACAGACTGTATTTTGTGTAAAAGTAATGGGATGTTCATTATCCCTTGAGCCAAAGAACCAGTGAACGAAACGATTTCCTTTGGGATTAACTAAAAAACTCCATGGGAGAACATTCTTTTAAAAATGATCGTGCGCTTGTTGCAATAGCAGAATGACTTTCATTGAAAAGTCAAGAGTTAAGAATTGCATTCGGGAAGCCTCAGTGTTTGCTCGTGCATCTTGCTTGATTTGCTCCGTTCTGAAAAGAGTTGTGATTTGAAACCATGCTTCAAAGTCAGAGAGATCCGCCGGGGTCTCCCTTGGGCCGCCACGACTATTGTACTTCAAAACTAAATATGAGGTAATACAAAAGTTTTTTAAAGTGTGAAAAACTTCGATCAGGAAGGAAGCTTTGATGCAGCACGGTGGCTTCATCTCAGCAATAAAATGAGGCATGTATTTATTTTTGTGGGGGTTGCGATGCATTTACCGATTCATTTTTGCATTTCAAACAAGCGCACAAACAGTCCCACAGTCGTGCAACCAGGAAAGATTTTTTAATAACCGCTTCAACTTATAACACTGGATATTTTCCGCAGCGGATTTTCATCTGTGACCTTTGGCCAGACAGATTTAAATGTCTTCAGGCAACAATCCAAAAGTCACGGCTTTGATAAGTTAAATGACAAGATTCTCCACAAACAACCCTCGATGCCACGGGCAAGATCCCGGCCTTGGGCTGCCAACATGTCCTGATAAACACGATACCATTAAATCACCTTATTTCTTATTTCGGAGCTGAAATATAATCAAATTCATTCCATGTGAAAATCACTCTGTATGATTTTTAAACCCCAACAGAGTTCCTCGGAAAAAACGTTTTTCTTTAATACGGTTTGCAGTCTGACGGATCAGTCATGCATCAACCGTGTGGCTGTTTTTAATTCTCACCTCTTTATTAAACCTGTCATAGGCTTTTTTGTGTAAGTCTGAATCTAAACCTCTAAAGCTGAATGTGAGCATCATGTCCGGCATGATTCTGAGGACACGTCAAGGTTGAACTGCAGTTGGGGAGTATTCCCGAGAACCTAGCTAGCTGGCATACTGTATCTCTATAAACAGTGCGTTTCGGACGTTCATTGATGGTCGGGCGAAGATACAGTTTTCCCTTTTGATCCATTGTTATAGTCGACAGGCATTCCCCCTGGACGCCCATAACTCCTTCGTTATCCACGAGCCGCCACCATAAAAAATGTAGAGCGAGTGCTTGTGAACAGACTCTTCCTAGATTGACCTGTCACTCCGGCCGCTTTCCTGACATATCAGCACAGCGGCGAAAAAAGCTCGGTCGATGCATCTCAGCCCAACTGAAGTTATCAAGCACACCTTGGAAAAGTGGCACGGTGTCCTTCAAACGCCTGCCATGATCAATGGGCCCAACGGCCTGTGAGACCAAACGCGCCGTGTCGTTTCCAATACGCTTGCGTCACGGAAGACCAATAGCCGGCTCTGCGTGTTTCCCATCAGACTGAGGGATCGCTCGTTCAGGCGAGATGGTTTACTCACGATCACTCGTTCATCACAGATGCCCACTTGCGTTCCCACCAGCTATCCGGCACATCACGGAGAAATATTCACAGATCTAGCACTGTACATTAGTGGAGTTTAATATGAATAAGGGCATAATGCGTGTTCATTAATTATTGAAGCGCTGCCACACAAGACTGATGTCGCACATTCTGGAGTCAAAGTGGCGCTGTCATTACTGGGCTGTCATACAGCTGCTGACACAAAACTGAAAGCTGTCTGGATCCATCTGTGCCGACAAATCAAGCTTTCACCCACAATCACAATTGCCTGCAATCCTGCACAAACTCGCTTGCCAACAATGAGATTTCTTGTGTTTTGTCAAATAATTCTGAAGGCAATCTGAAGAACGGTGTGTTGCTGACTGGGCTGTGAAGCTACTGAAGGGGTTCCCAAAAATAGTCTTAGTTCTGATTTTAAGTTGCAGATCATTTTTTCCACAATGTTGAAAATTCTCAAGACTGTAAGAAAAATTGCCAAATATTAACTGATGCTCACGATGCGGTACAAATAAAGTGAGGTGGGTGAACAGTTAACCTTTAAAAATGACAGTTAACATTTTTCCGTCATGAATAACCCTTAAGTTGTAGTATTCAAAAAGAGATATTTGGTAGAATGTCAACCATTGAGATTTCCGGGGCGCCATTGACTACCAAAGAATAAAATGTGTATGTTTTTCTTATGTTTAACACAAAACATTTAAGGCATGGTATTCAATGGTTCATCAGAAATCTTGAGGAAGATGCTAAGGTTCTTCCAAATATCACCCAGAAAGCGTATTCTTGAAAAGCTTGAAGGTGAGTAGGTCAAGACAGAACTTCAATTTTGTGTGACATAATCTGTTCAGGGCCGTACTAAATTCTTTCAAACATAAGGGTAATATTGAACATTTTCAGATGTGTATAAACGAAGTACTGGGATTGACAATAATTGTTCAATTAAAATCCTTGAATATCAATATCGCAGAATTATAATACTCATGTTGGAAATTCAATTTTGCCTCAAAAAACCAAAACAAAATAAAGATTAGTCTGACTGATTTACAAAATATAAGCAGAATGTCATGGAAGCCCTGGTTTCAATTCAATTGTCAGTTATACAAATATATTGTTTTTGCAAATAAAGTACGATATCTCCAATTTGGTTGCTCCCCTATTTCAAATAATTCTAGAAAATCTGAATGCGTTTGGAGACCTCTCAACATTCGAACAATTAACAATTTCTCATTTCTAGGAAGCCCGTAAACATTTACACCTCTTGCATATCAGAACACAACAAACAGCAACCTGACAATCTGATGACATTCTCACAAGGTTTGTGTGTCTGCTATAAGTCGTGTCACTGCACTCCATACTCTCATGTGGACCCGTGCGTCTGTCTCCGGGGTTGCTCTTCATTAACCGCCTGCCTGTGATCACACAATCACACTGTACCTGTAGACTCATTCGCCAGTCTTTCACATTCCAGGATACCGAGAAACCGACTCATCATTACATCTAACTACCTCTGAGACTTCATCGCTGCTGTTTAAATGAAGGAACAGCATTATGTAATTGGACGGCGGAGAGGGTATGCGGTCCGTCTGTTCAGACGGTATAGAAGGTGTTTTGCATAACAGAAGAAAACATCCTGCTTTGCATGTTCTCTCGAGGTCATTATCGGAACAGATATGTGCATATTTTTGTTGACACGATACACATTGGGCCCACAATTATCACATTTAGCTGTGCTGTTTCCTCAGAATGAATCAGATTTAAGATTGATTTTGTTAATCTTAAAGGCAGGGTTTGTGATTTTTCAAAAATGCAGCCAATCAGCAGCAAGGGGCGTGTCTTTTTTTAAATGTGGAGAGGAACATCGTTGATATATTTACGTATGTGAGTGGCGGAGCTGTCAAAAACGGTTTAAGGTTGGGGGCGTGTTTGTTACGGTGATTTTGCATGTCAACATTGAGTACCGGATATCGTAAACCGTGCCTTTAAGCATTCTCATATTTTAATAAGACGCCGATTTTTAATATAAACAATATATTCACATGAGCATGCCGCACGAGATGAACAGGGGCACAGCGTTTATCTCGAACAAAAATAACCGCAAGCCTACGCTGGTAATAAAACTCATATTAAACATGACATATATTACCTCTCAAATGCAGATGGCTTGGAAATCCCTTCTGCAAACACTGACATTCTGTCTGGGTCTGACAACCCCTGTCAAAGCCTCGGAAAACTGCATGTCAAAGCAAATAATGGCTTGCAACTCTGAATGAACAAGAGCTAGACTTTCACATTTCCAGATGGGGATGCAGTCACATACTTTAGTGTTAAAGGAAGACTGATTTGTCGAATCAGATCGAGATAAACAAAAGGAGAGCAATTGCGGAGACTATGCATTAACGCTGAAGGTATATAAAGGTTCTTCTTCCATCTTTTTATAATCCAAAGATCTTTTTTGTCAATAAAGAAAAAAATTTGACAGAGAAATTTGAGGTTATTATATTGTTGCTGTATTATTCTGTAATATGTATTTTGTTTTAATCATATAAAATATAAATGGTGTGGTTGTAATTTAGTTCTGGAGGAGAATTGTGACATAATAGTTTGATTACCAGGGAAAACATATATCATATTGTTGTTGTCAAATGTAATGTTTGGTGGCTTATTTAACAATATTTCCATTTAAGGTCCCTTTAGATTTGATAGATTTTGCAAACTTGTAAATCATCATCTGGGCACATTTAACGTAAAATAACATTTAACATTAAATTCATTTAATGTATGTATTATGTATTTTTATTTAAATATTTGAATAGTTTTTTTATTTTGTATGTTTTATAATTAAATGAAAATAAATATTTAATTTTGTATTGTAAAGTACTACATAATAAGTAGAGATAAATATAGGAAGGTCCACGATGGCCAAGTCCATGATTTTCCCTTATAACTGTGCTTATTTTAAACTTTCACTGTGAGATTTTTTTATATTCTGTTGGTTAGGATGAAATTTTGGGTTTAATAATGTTAGATGAAGTCGTAAAATCACTTTTCAATAAATCACATGTAATGCATAACAGAGATTGTTAATATTGTTTTAGGTAAAGTAGTGCCATATTTTGAGTTTGTATCATTCTTGTTTGCTTTCATGTATATTGTTGCAGAGATCTGGCAACCCTGGCTGAGTAATTTGAAATATGACCTCCCCAGAAATCTGTTGAGAATGTGTTGAGTTACATTCTAAAGAGTGATGGTTCAGAAATAAGTTTAGCTCATCAGAAACAGAAATTAAATGCACCCGTGGGCAAATGAAGAATAGGTGAAAATAGTGTGCAAACAAGCCTCGTGAGCCAAGAGGAGAGAAAGAGCACATGACATTCCATCATTCTCGGCCGGTTTATAGTCCTGTAAAATAACCACGGAGGCATAATTCATCTCTCGTGTTGACCTCTGTCATCCAACCTGGCCACACACAGAAGCCACACCCATGATGGATGCTCGCTTGAGTCATCTATTGACGCAATTTCGCAAGAGATAAACTTTGTAATTAATGTCTCAATTTTGTTATCTCTCATTTATTTCCACAGCACAGAGGTGACTCTCGCTGTGGATGAAGAACAATGGGCATCTGAGGAGACGGGCATTTGGCAGAAAAGCGTGCAGCAGAAATGCTGAATAACAATACCATCATCCATCATAACATGCTGAGAGTTAGCGGACTACAATCAACCAATGGTGGACCTCCCGGGATGAGAGCAGAGACCGAAATGAGCGAACTTCCCACGGACCCAGCAACTTTGCTCTCCAAGAGCACAGAGGAACATTCATTGGGTGTAAATAATACAGGCTTGCTCTTATCACGGGCAGAATGTGGGTGATGACTAGAACACAGAACACGTAAACAGCTTATAGGAACGATTCAACCGAAGATGAAAGTTCTGGCAAGCGCTTACGGTCTCTCCTGCTGCTTCTAAACCCACGGGGCTGTGAAAAACAGGAGGAGATATTCTGAATAATGTACTGCAAGGGTGTTTTTTTATTGTGACGAATTGGGTTCTAGCTTGTTTTGTAGGTGTACAAAAGAAGCAAAAATAATAATAAAAAGTAATCAATTATAAATATAACTTGTGCACTATAGCACAAGTTTTCTAAGACATATGAGTTTCAGTTTATACTCTTTAGTAAAGTAGATTAAAGTACAAGAATTAACGAATTAAATTAAATTAAATTAAATTAAATTAAATTAAATTAAATTAAATTAAATTAAATTAAATTAAACTAAATATATTTATTATTCAGAATATCTCATCATTGGTAGTCATGTTTGGAACTAATTTCATTAAATTTAACTTCTTTGTGTATCGTCTTTTATAAAAAAAAAAATTGTTCAGGTGTGAAGGACATTCGAAGTAGTAAAGTTTGGAGGACATTCTGACTTTTCGTTTTTTTGTGTGCACTATTCTTTTTAAAAACAATTAGTATGTGCCTCGTTGGGTTCTCGCAGAACAAGGACGCGTTCGCGGCATGTCCAACTACTGTGAATTTGCTTCTGCACTTAATCTTTTTTCAATTTACAGGTAAGTTAACAGAGCCATCAAGCAGAAGCTACGCGGGTTAAGAAAGTGATAGCCATGCTCAGGAGCAGCCAAATGCAATCACTGGCTGCAGCACAATACAACAATGAATCTGACAGGGGCCAGAAACCTTGACATTGGATGGAGATCAATGAGAATTCTAAATGGGCATCGGGCAACAGAGCACCGGCAACGGAACGCACACCAACACCTAGAGTTCAGAGAGAGGCAGATGGGCCACGGCCGTCAATCCATCCAATCAGAGAGATCTGCGGCTTGAAGATGTTCGAAAGTGTCCATTATCACTAAATGCTTATACATTCTGATTGAAGCCTTGTTGAGTAAAGCAATCAGACAACAAGTCGTGATAAAACAGAGAAGTGATGTTGTGTGATGAAGACAGTGCTGCAATACTATAACCACAAGTGTGTTTGAAAATGATGATAGACTGATGCATCAGCCAAGCCAAATAATAAACTGATGCCTGGCATTTGAGATAACCCAACAGTACCTAACAGGATTTTGTTTGTTTATTTCAGCAACAGATTGTGGGAAAGACTGCTCACTTTCAGCAGATTTGGGTTCTTCTACATTTATTTGCAAAGTAAGTATTATTAATATAAATCACATATATAATAAAAAAAAGTTTCCTATGAATAAAATGGTCAAATCTTCAATACAATTTTTAAGACAAAATGACTTGCAAAATGATATTCTATTATAAACCAAATCGAAATAATATATAGATTTTTTTTTACGACAGGAGGATTTTGTACTAAAATTGAAGTGTGTTTCATCAGACTCCAAGTTAAATTCTTTTCTGTTAACTATTTACATACTCATTAGTTTATTAAGTATTCATGTATATGATTATTTATTGTACAATCGTTGTATTAAGTGAACGATTTGTTGAATTTGGCTATATTTTGTTAAAACTCAATGTTTCCTATAGTTTGGTCGCATTTAGCGAAACTGTATGGAAAATCTCGTGGCTGAGCTTGGTATCACATTCTAAATTTAAAAAGTGGAGGGATAAGTTTAGCCAAGTAACGGTTCTTCACGGTTTCCTTCGCATTTTAAGATAACTCTATTGTTTTTTGGATGTGTACCGGAAATAAAATGCAGCCCAGAAAAGTGCGTTGCGCATGCACAGTAATATTTGTCTATGTTGTTAAGACGCATCATCTATAGACAAGAAATAAAACCAAGCAAATAAACTCCATAAACCCCTCTCAATTCGTCAATATTTAATTAAATCAATACTGACAATACAACATAAAACTCTTGATTTATGATTATTGCTAAAAAAACTGTGTAAATCATGTGGAGGCCAACTCAATTACATCATTCGCCATGCTTCATAGGCCTGGTCACACATGAACTGCTTTACTGCAAATTCCATTTCCATGGTAACAGCGACTCTGATTGGATCTCTCAGCGGGATTATGGTCCGGGTAGTTATTCACCAGGAATTTGGCTGTTAAACATGATTCAATGGAGATAAATCACTGTCTTCAACAAACGCAAATATTATTATTATTTAACAACTCATATTAACTCATATTAAGAAATCCAAAAAAAGTTGCGTTATCATTTATTAACCCTCCCATCATTCAAATATGACTCTGTTATGTCTCAGTGTTTTTTTGTTCTTTACAATGCATACTTCAAAATATCTTCTTTTGTGCTCTGGGGAGGAACGGTTTGGAGTGACACAAGAATTTCCACCCTGGGGGTTGAGCTATCAATTCAACACCTACATTTTTCTTTGCTACGTTACCTTCAATGTTTGGTTTACCGAATGGTTCTGTCTAATGAAAGTAATTTAACGCATGACTTTACCAAGGTCACTGATCACACCAATTATTGCACATTTAAGAACATGAGAAGAACATCAAAGTTTTCATTTTCTCAAGTCTTAGCCTTGTTAACGCATCCCTTGTACTAATAAAGTGAAGCAAATTTTGTCGTATAATGATGCTCGTCCCCGGGCTCTTTTTTACTCAACCTACGCAAACCCTCCGGCCTGTGTTCATTAAAAGACGGAGAGGTGACATTAAGCCCCTGGTTTGCACTGTAACATATGTGAGGGGTCTTCTCATGTTGAACTAACCTTTACTGAGTCTATTAACGATGAGGCTTCTTTTGCTGTATTAGATTGTCACGAGAAGGTAAAATTAACATGAAAAACCAAGCGGTCCGGATCACGCTGAGATCACACCGGTCTGTGTCGTCGGGTCTCAGTAATTACTTCAGATGGAGAAGCTTTAAAGCTTCAGAAGTTCTGCTCGTCACATCTCATTTTGACATTAACTTCATTAGCTCGTCGTTGACATCTTGAGACCAAAAGGAAAATGGACAACAAAGTTTACTTTGTTGCTCTATTACAGTCTTGGCCAAAAGTGATGTCCAACTAATAAAAAACTGGACTTCTTTGTATATTATTAAAATGTTACGTATTAAAAGTTTGTGCGGTACATTATAGTTGTGCTTGGATAATACACGGAAGCTTAACTTTGAGAAGAATTATGAGAGGCTTGGTGAAAAAATTACATATCCGCAAAGTTTGAGTCAAGACCCCGGAGAATATCTACAAAGTATTACTACAAGAGATAATGAACAAATATCAGCTGATAAAAAAAAGCTTAATTTCCTATGAAATGTTTATTTTTTTGGTGCATTCAAATAAAACCCATATTCCCTGATACAATGTTCTGTAATTTGAATTTTGCCAGAACATTTTGCTAAGAAAGTTTGTAGTTTACTGTACACACACCATAGTTTACACAAAACACATGGAATAAACAACACAAACAAATTTAGCTCAATACATATGTTTTACAAAACAACATAAATGTTTACAACAACATAAACAAACCTCCAGTAGAAATCTGCCTAATGTCCCTGTAGAATATTCCTTATAACAAGCAAAAGAAATAAATGACTAACAAATAAATAACATTTTGACTACCAAGGGAAAAGTATGTCCATTTCGAGTTACACTATGATAAATGCTTCATGTGGCTTTGTAAATGTAATAAAACTAACACTTGTATTTACGTAATAACCTATTTGTAAAGTATTTGTTTTTTATTTAAAATGATAAAATAATTGATTTATCCAACTGTTCATTTCTTTAAAATGTAATCACAGCCATGCCGACATAGAGCATCATCACATGAGTACGAGTGCCATATTACAATAATAAAATGAATTAAATTAATAAAAATTAATTTTTAATTTATAATTATTTAATAATGATAATAAATATTATTATATGTATTTTTTCAAATATTAAACAGATATGAGCGACAATGGGCTACTGAAACCCACACCACCTCTCGAGTCTACAGAAAACAAATCAAAAGCTGTCTACGTGAAAGTATCCTGATCTCAAAATTTGATACTTCCACAATCCTTAATATCACAAAAAGAAAACAATAACTGAAAACAATATGTGAAACTAGAGTGTGTGGTAGAGATCAAGCTTTTATTGGAAAGTTATGTTTACCGTCTTTCTGATTTGTGTCAGCCAAAACTTCAAATTTAAACTTCAAAAATGGGTTGCCAAAGTTGCCCACGTCGCACATGTAAGCCTTTTTGTTAATTTATGGGGTAATAAAATAGGAATATAAAACTCATGCATTTGTAACAAATTCATTTGAGATTCTCTTTAACAATATATTTATAGGTTTTGATATGTAATATTTAAGGGTGTAACAATACTTTTAGAATCATACGATACTTAAATTATTAATATCTCATATTAAAATATTAATATGAGGTACGCATTTCGAAAGCACACATTGTTGTTTAGTTCATTTAGTTCAATTAAATGTTTCTTTGTTAGTTATTAAAAATGTAACTGCTTGTGTAAACTAGGAACATATTATCAAAATATTAATAAATTAGATAAATCATAGAAATACTTGAGAAATTGTCCGATATTGTATCGCTGGCGGAGAAAAATATACAGAGATATACTTTGACTTTCTATGACTCTGGTAACGTAATTAAGAAAGCTAAAACATATACACCAGCAGTTTTGGGATTTATTTTTTAATTTCTTAATTTGAAGAATATTCAGCAAGTCAATTTCCAGAAAACAAACAATGCTCCTCCCCACACCTCAACCCCAACGAAAAAATGAACAGGCCTGACAATGCCTCTAAAATCTAACTCACCAGGCACAGCTTAGATATCAACTGTAATTGTTCCCTAAAGAAGATACATATTTCAAAACACATACAAAAATGAATGTGAAATACAGGGTTGGCTTCAAAACCTTTTATGAAAAAGAGGTTAATAGTTTGAATTCCAAAGGATTGATATGAACTACACCGAACAGAAAAGATGACGGATAGCTCAGCGGGAGGGAATCAATGGGAAAGTCAAGAAAGGAGAACAGAAGTCTCATTAAATTTCTAAATAACGCTACGGAGGCTCACATCAAACTGACCCGCTCGAAACGTATCTCTCGTATGAAGCTCGGAGACAGCCTGCGAACGGCGTTCTATAAAATTACATCCAAGAGGCGCTGGAGGCTTGATCAAAGCTGTGAGCAGCCGAGACATGCGCTAGCACGTTGGAAATGAAGTGTGAATGGAGGACGCCATGTGCAGAACTTCTCCGTGTTCTCGGCATCATGAAATCTCATTAGTAGATGAAGCCTTTTGCTTGACTGGAAAGGGTCTTTGTTTGAATTCAGGGGACAAAATTATCAAATTGGGCCACAGCCCCCATACATCCCCGATGTCCTAAATTCGCAGTGTAGAAATGTGGGGATACTAATGGTGACTTTCACATCCCTGAAATCCCAAGAGGACGTTGAGGGTCTGCAAACCATTCAGGCCTTTGGTTTTGTACAGCCCTCTTGACTACTTGAGGATTCAAATGCCAAGCAATATGCACTTAAAAGTTGCCTGTGAAGAACTTTCACCAAGGGACGTACAAAGCCCTTCCAGACAGAATCCATAAATATCACTACTGTGCGAAACCGTGTACTTGCCAGCTTGCCAACTGCTTTTACTGCGTGTTTGCCAACACAAAGTCTTGCCTGGTTGTATCAGGAACGAGCGTTCAGCCAGATCGCAACGTTGTGTCTTTTGGTAGTGCTGGTGGATCTTAGTATTTGCCATCTGCTCCAAAAGCAGATGGTGTGTAATGTCAGGTTTACTCACTCTTTTCACACCCAGCCTATTACTTCTTCAATTGTTTATCTTAGCCCCATCTAAAGGTCATGGTTGCCATTTGGAAATCACCACGGGTCTGGAACATTCACGTGGCCTTTCTCTGACATGATCTACAAGCGGTTTGATCTCTGACTGGACAGCTAATACAGAGACGTTGGAGAAAATACTCCGATCGGTGATGACTTTAAAATATCCCCTGACAGGCACGGAGTTTTTCAGTAATGTGATTAAACCGTCCGTCCCCTGAAGCCTTTCAGGATTGACAAATTAGGATAAACATCGGTTACAAAACATCCTCGGGTCCTTAGATTCATAAGTAGGGACAGACGTCTTACAGAACAATGGATTTCCCATAAGCATCTTAAGCCTATTTAAAATTTTTAAGAGTTGATAAAGTGGTGTTGAGAGAGCTGAGGATCCTATCCAGCGCCTTCAAAAACTGAACCAAACCCATTTGTTTGTGATAGTTCCACCAAAATTGAACGTTCTGGCATCAATTTTTGTCATTTCAAACCTCATATGCAGTACATGAATGTAGATATTTTGGAGAATGTTTGTGTGTTTATAATCAAACCATGAAGTTGTGTGAGCCTTGGAGTGAAAGTTCAACATGAAAGTAAGTTACGAATTATCTCGTCATATCAAACCTCTAGGACTTTCTTCTGCAGAACACAAAAGAAGATATTTTGAAGATTATGTAATCAAGCAACACTGGTAGCCATATCACTTTTATTGTATAGACCCAAAATCAATGGTTACTGTGATTATTTGGCTACAGACATTCTTTAAAATCAATCGATCTTCTTAATTTAAAAATGAATATATCAAGGCAGACTTGGAATTTTTTGGTGAACTGTCCATTTAATGACCGTTCTTTTGATAATTGACAAAAATGATACACAAAGGCTTCAAATTCACATTTATTTTTCATTCAAATATGTTATACTTCATGTAAGCGCCTGTGGTCCAGCTTACAGTGTAAACACCTCTTGAAATAATATGAATTAATAGCCATCAATATATATGTGAATATATAATCTGAGTGTAACTAATGGAATTCTATTCTGATCAAATTTTATTTGCATTTATTGTGTAAAGATTATTGTGTAAAATATTAATGAATTCAGATCAAGAAGATTTAAACAAAAAAACTTAACAATAACAGTTATGCATATCCTTTTAATAAACTCAACAGTGCTATCCATTTCTTTACATAAAACTTCCCTTATACATGTAAAACACTTCAAACGTGCATTTAACACAAATTATTTTTAGTCTATTTGACTTCTTTATAATTCTGTATCAATCCGTCCCGATTGCCCTAATTGGCTTTGACCCAATATTCTACTTTGACTCACATTTGAAAAAAATTAAAATACTAAAAGAAGCATCAGTATGTGTGATCTGATCCATTATTAACAAGATCTTTTTCCTTTGCTCATTGCGGCACCACAAATGTAAGGGACGGCAAATACAAACGAAACTGTCATAACAAGTGCGTTGAAAACAACTCCAAAAGGTTCCACACTGTTGTTTTATATGTATTACTTCAAGTGCATGCTTGACCTAGTTCTGTAAACAAAGACGACTGAAGGTTTTGTTAGTTCTGAATGAGAGACATTCGTTGCGTAACCAATTAGTTCAATAAAAGCTACGCAGAGGAACTACTAAAAGGAAACAAATGAAACTCCTTAGCCACGCAGTAACGTCCGCGCTGAGTTGGCACGGATGAAAATATTCCAAGAGTGTCTTGATTAAACATTGAATGAATACAAAATAAAAAACAATGATCCAGGTATGGTCCAAGCAAAATTCACAGGCATTGTATTACCCAGATAAAGCACCCTTAGATAGGCTTTTACTGTCTTATATAATTAATGTATCTGTACTCCCCTACCATTATATTCCAATTTATCGTACAGGAAGACCATAACGGCCCAATAACTTCACAAAACGGAAAATGAAATACACGTCCTGTCTAAATGAATGGATGTCTTGCTCATTTGTACTGTCAGAGATATAACTGCTATTAAGAGCAGGTGCTTTAGAAAACCATTTATGCTTTTTACGATTAGATTTTGATGCTTTATAACATCAATAAAGAAGACTTTTGATATAACCTCATTGAAATATCATTATGATCTTGATCTATTACACCTCCAGCGATCTCACTGATGCCACTGAATATACACCTCATCCAGAATTACATTCAATGATAGGTCTTGGTGTATAATATACAGTACGATTTAAATGTTTAAGTAGTTGTGCTGTTGTGACCAGTCGTTGTCGTGACTTGTTGTAGATGGTTTTAATGAGTTAGCGAATCAAATAGTTCATGGCACAGATTTACTTATGGCACAGATATCTAATTAGTTTCCGTAAGCGGGCCATAACAAGAACATGGCACATGGACAAACGTACCTCCTGCATTCAGAGCCATCTGTCTCAGAAACTTTTGGACTATCGTGGCAGAATTGATAATGACGTGAATACTGGTTGACAATGTTTGTCGGAGAAACCGCATTTGAAGATCCAGAGACAGCTGGAGATTATTGTCAGGTGCGTGTGATAAATACACAGTCATAAAAAGGATCATGATGACTCTCTCGAGCCCGAGTCGTTCGGATACTAAAAACAGCTAGTTAAAATGCCAGACATTCAACCCTGTTGTATCATACAAAAACGTGTGTTGGGTTTTTCAATTACAAACGATATCTTCAATCTTAGGCAGAAGACAAAGGAAGATATTTCAAAGAAAGTTTTTAACAAAGCAGCATCATTTCCATTATAAGAAACAAGTGCCAGTGGATCCCATCGGTGTTCTGTACTTCGAAATCAAGAGGGTAAGCAAATGATAGAATTTTCATTTTTAGGAGGACTCTCCCCTTCAAAGAGCAAAAACAGTCTTAACTGTATCCAACCATAGCTATAAAATATTGATTTAATTCTTAAGTTGACTTAAGTCGCCTAAAAAAACTAAATTGTTGTCCTTAAGGTTTTATTTAGTTTTTTATTGCATGATATGCCAAAGTGAATTTATAAATCTGATTAATCTTTCAAATTCAAATGTTGTGTTTTATCATCACGGATTAAATTTAAAAGTGTCATCAACGTGTCATTTTTAACCTTTATGACTCTCTTTCTTCTTCCGAAAACAAAAGAAGATATTCTGAAAAATATTGGTATCCGCAAACCAGTCTCAATTCACTTCTTTTGTATTGACACAAATCAGCGCAGGTCAAAAGGGACCAGCAGCTTTCTTCTACCAACACTTTTCAAAGTATCTTCTTCCGTAGAAAAAATAAATAACACGAGGACTGAAAAAAGGACAGAACTATCATTTCGGGGTGAATTTACACTTCAACTAGTGTCAACCTATTTAATAAATGTATCAATGTTGATGTAAATACTGCAATGCAAACATGAATACATGCTGCAGAGATATTGCTTGAGTTTGCCAAAGCATGAACTAATATACAACCATAGTCTAAAGCATTACCCAAAACATTTAGTTTTACCACCTCAAGTCCAAAGGCAACATTTTCTGAAGGTCACATCCATTAACTGACCATTTGCTGCACAAATAAAATTACTATAAGAGTTCCAGGTGCTGTGTTTGTAGCTTATTTGTGGAAGGTGCCAAATCTCGTACGCCTCTTAATGTTAAAACAAACCCAGCGTGTTCCCAAAGGAGGCAGAAGTCATTTTCATAATGGAAGATCATTCATCTTGGAGCAAAGCAAACAGCCTTAGGTTTCGTGTGTGTTTAGATTGAGTCAGCGGTCAGCTCGTGATGGGTGGTGAAGGCTCATACATACTGGGCTGCAGAGTCAGCACCTGCTAGCATGTGTACGCTTCCATCCTGTGTGCAGTTTGTGAAACAGTGCTGCAGTACGTCTACTTAATCATCACTGCTTCTCCTCATTGGCACCGATCAACTGTAACCACTGTTAACGGAATGAGAACTGCTCGCAGAAGAAAAAGAGGGTATAACATCAGCGGCAAATTGTACTGCTGCAGTGAACTTGAAATATAAGAAATAAAAACCATTGTGTGCTTCCGTTTCATGCCGGGTCTCTTTCAGAAACGGATGATGAAATGTTATATTTTCTAGAAATACTCACTAAATAATAAGGGTAAACGGTGGACTCAATGTACATTCACCATTTTTTTGTTATTGAAATTATTTAAATATACGGTTGTAAAGTAAAAAGATAAAACTGATTATTTTAAGTTGAATTTACCGAAATTATTTGGTGTATATTACAAAATATATTTGTTGTTGTTGTCCATTACAAAAACTTAAAACAAGGGTAAACTTTAGAAACAATTAACAGTTTTAATCAATTGTTTGATTATTTTCACTGAACAGAATATTCAACGTTTTTAAAAGATTTTATTATGTTAATAAAACTTTTATTTTGCTATATCTGCTTAACACAAAATATATTTGAAGAATGCCGGCAAACATTCACATTTATTGTACGTGCACAAGTCAATGGGTTTCAACATTCCTCAAAATATCTTTCTTAAGTGTTCTGCAGTCATTATACACAACAAAGGAGAGGATGAACAAACGTTCACAGCCTTTTTTCTTAAATGAGGAAAAGTTCAATAAGAACCGCACGGATAAAACAACCGGACAACAAACAGGCCGTTGAAGCTTTCACAGCCAGCCACAACCTTGGGTTGCCATTAAAGGTTTTAACCGAGCGCCCATTTGCCGTGCCCTGCAATCAAGTGACTGCGTGGCAGACGTTCTTCTCAACATTCCAAGATAACAGACCTCGCAGTGTTTTAGTAGCCAGAAAACGCTTGGTCTTTGGAAGAGACACCTCTCATTTGGCTGAGAGATCAAAAAAGGCAAGGCGAGTGCTCCATTTGACCAAAACTAACTGTGAGAGACATTTAGACTGGCTAACAGAGTGTTGTGAAAAGAAAATGGTCAATCTAAGAGACGCGGATAAGTGCAAGCCCGGAGAGGACTTGGCATCCGAAAGCCTCTAGTACAACATATTTTTATGCCACTTATGAACAGAATCTTTGGGAAATAGAGTAACATCCATCCCAGAGTGGGAAGAGTTTACTTGTTGGTAGTGTGAGATTGACCTCAGAGATATCGTAGTTTTGAATGCAAAACCTGTAAGCACGTTAGTACTTTAGCATGAAAGTCCATTGGCTACTGTTATGTGCGAAGACATTCTTTATATTCTATGACATCAAACACAAGTTATAACCCGCCTGTGATTTGTAAAACTTTAGAAAATGGGCATTGCTTACAAGTTGCTAAAAGAAGCCAATCAAACATCATGTTAAGAAATCTCACAAATAAGGAAAACGTGAACACAAATCTCTAACGTAAATGAAAATTGATTCACAGAGCATTTACTTTCAAGTTAACACGTTTTTAATAGTTTCAAATTACTGAAAGATTGTGAAGTTGACGTCGATATTGAGCAACCGAAGTGTAGTTTGTTTATAGCATCATGTTCCTTTATACTTCCTACAATTGTATTTAGGCTTAAGAAAATAGCAAATATTTTATATATCATTTAATAATACTCATATTAATCTATTAAAAAAAATCCATAGGTTTTCGGTCAAAGTAACTGCTGTGCAAACATTGCGGTTGTAACTTTGACGTTGGCCTACAAAAATGCATCATCATTGAGGTACTCTATAGTTCTTGCAATGCTTTAAGGTGTAAATCCTATGCGTTGTGAACAGAAATATACATTGGACTACTATAACCCAGACGCACCAGGAGCGCTCGGCAAAAAACCGTAGCACACGTACTGTACAGTAGAAATCACACATGCATTTGAATGACCTGACTGCTGGAACCCTCGGCTAAATATTCATTGTTATTCCGCATTGTCCATTATTGGCAACCCGAGCGTTTTAAGACAGCTTAATTAAATGCACCGAGTCTGCACGGACACCAAGTTCATTATGTATATTGATGTATCTATCGGGAGCTCTCCGGTGAATATTCGGCGTCGGCCGCAGCATCCACTCTAAGCACTCTCACCGGACCCATTCAGAGCACGCAAACAGCACACACGTAATAAGAATCCGGCTCGGAATGACCACGGGCGCTTTCGAAAACACATTTAAGGCAGAACAGCGCAGTACTTATGTTAATAATGCCACATATGAAAGATCTCTACGTGGAGATTCGTGCCATCTGAACCAACGGCACTGTAATGATCACTGTTGGATGAATTGAGCATGTGTCAACTACAGAGGAACGGTCAGAAAGTCAGAAGAACGGCGACTAGTGGACGCCGGGACATCACAATCGAAAAACGGTCACCGAGGCTCCCTATTGAACTGAAGAAGCCAGGGAAATTCAGGGGAATTAATGGGATAAGTCACCCGAAACAGAGAAATCACTCATTTACTCTTTCTCTTGTCATTCAAACCTTCGGATCACAAACAAAGATATTTTGAAGAATGTTGGTCGCTGGATGCATTCACTTGCATTGGTTTTGTGTGCATACAATGGAAGTGAATGATTGCTGCTGATGTTAAGTTACCAACTCTATTTCTTTCAGATCACAAACAAAGATATTTTAAAGAATCTTCGTTACTGGAACGCATTCACTTGCATTGGTTTTATGTGCATAAAATAGAATGAGCGCAGCAACTGTTTAGTTATCAACTTTCCTGTACAGACCACAACAGAAGATATTTTGAAGAATGTTGGTCACTGGAGGCATTCACTTGCATTGGTTTTGTGTGCATACAATGGAAGTGAATGATTTCAGCTGCTGTTCAGTTATCAACTTTATTTCTTCTGCAGATAACAAAAGACATTTTGAAGAATGTTGGTGACTGGAACGCAGTCCTTTGCATTGGTTTTGAGTGAATACAATAGAATGAGCGCACCTGCTGTTCAGTTATCAACGTTCTTTTTCTGCAGTACGCAGAAGAAGATATTTCGATGAATTCAAGTGTTTTGTGTCCATTCAATAGAAGTGAAAATCAACTTTATTGTGCATAACACAAATGAAGATATTTTGAAGAATGTTGGTAACCATCAACTATTATCTTCCATTGGTGTGTGCCTACAATAAAGATATTTTATTACAAGAGGATATTTTGAAGAAAGTCATATAGGTTCATAATATCCAAAGGGTAAGAAAATGTTGACCAAATAAAATTGAGAGGAGCATCACTTTAAAACTCAAAGGAATTGCTATGAAAGTAAATGAGGAAAGGTCAAGAAAGGGGAAATGACACAGAGTCTGTCCGTCCATGCCATTATCCATTCACTCTCGTACGCGCCTGCGACTGCGAGCCATTTAATTAAAGGGAGCTGAGCTGTGACAGGAAAGAGACGGGCCCACGACTACATCAGCGCCTACAGTCTCAACTAAATCCACCCTGCAGAATCGATACACAGCCTTTGCCTTTAACCGCGTACAACTCGTGGCGTATTCTTAGCATGTTGACGTAGGCCATTAATTCATGTCAGGGTTTACTGTGTGGCGAGAGGCCGACCCGGCCTTCCAGCAGCTCGAGAAAAAAAGAGGATTTCTGTTACATCTCCACAGGGACTGGTCTCGAGTGAGACGCAGATGGTTTTAAATATGCTCAAAGGGTACCCACTAATTTATGGATTCTTATACGATACGTCTGGCGTACAGCACCGGTGATTATAAAGAAGCAGAAATTCGAGAGGTTTATGTTAAGGACAGAACGAAACAGAAGTTGTTGACTGAAGAGATTTCAACGTGTGCTTTGTGTTTAGGTTTCAACATACACAAATGGGAAGAGATCTTCTAATGTAATGGAGTTTGAAAGTCTCTAGTCTCCATTCACTTTATTTGGCGAAAACAAACATCTCGTTTCACAGAACCTCAACCAGGCCCGGAATGACACGAGGGTGGGTTAACACGATATTTCTATTTTTGGTCGAACTGTCTCTTTAAGACAGGAAGTGGTGGCAAGCTTGTTTGCACTGTTCTTTTCCCCCAGCATTATGCAAATGTCTGTCACCCCATTGCCTCTCAATCTTGTGTTGAGTTGAGAGCTCTCTCTCATCAGGGGATGGCTTCTCTCGGGATAGGAAAAACAACGGCACACTGATATCAGCAAAACACTAAACACGGATGAGGAATTTGGCACAATCTACTGGACATCATTTGTCCTGTGTCGTTCTTAACTACCATCCGGTGTATTCCTCAAAACACAGTCTTAGTAGAAGGAAGGTTTTTTCGTTTTGTTGTTCATTTTTCGGGAGACGTGAAACCATAATCAGTCTTTCTTTACAAAACCTTTGCGTGTATCTCGTGCGAACTTGTGATTCTTACTGATCTTTTCTATTCTACACTTAAAAAAGACACCGTACAATATAATAAACCAGTATATGTTCATTACAAATTCTATTAAATAATACATTTGTAGCAAGTTTAAGTGTTATTCAGTGACATGATTCAATTCTGTTTCAGGGCCGTCGAAACAAAATCTAACTATTACATATTTATATTACATAATGTTAAAACATATTATTCTGAGTTTTTATAGAATTTTATAATAGTTTACATTGAAACCTTTAATTTTGGATTAAATGTTAGGCCCTAGGCAAGTTTGAAAGCCAAGAAAAGCACAAGACTCAAATCAAATCTTCACTTGATCTCAATTTAATCTCATTGATATTGAGGAGAAACAAGACAGAGATTAACAAATTTAGTACAACATCGAAAAAGTCAGTTATTTTATTGAGTTATCACTTCACATTGAGTAATTGTCGTTGTATTCTTCTAGGACACAACGAAAGATATCATGAGGAATGTTTGTTAACCCAACAGCAGTGGTACCCATTGCATGAACACAAAATCAATGCAAGTGAATGTGTTTCCACCATTCTTCAAAATATCTTCAGACAAAAAAGTCATACAGGTTCGAAATTTAGAAAACGAAGACATCATTTCCTATTTTGGGTGGACTTTCCCTTTATCCATGCAAACATTAGTTGAACCAATGTGGATATATTTTAAACAATCTGGGCATCCAAAAACTCGTTCTCAATCGTTTTTTTTAATGACATGTCTGATCAGCTTGTGATTTATAACATCAATTAAATAGACAACAATGGAAAATCTTACTAATCATCTTTTGCATTTCGCCACAGGACGGGACTTTGAAACTTAACAGATAAGAAGTCTGTCTACAGGATATTGCCAACAGGACACTTGAGTACAGTATCTTATCAATTCATCATGCGCGTTAAACTAACAGAACCTCAGAGCTCCCTTAATGATCACTGACTGGCTCTGTAGTATAGATGAAAGGTGTAACATAACAGGCCGGGCTCGTAAAGAAGGACGTCATGCCGCTAATGAGGATTTAGACGGTCTCGTAGAAGGGCAGGAAGAGAGCCAAAAGGCCAAGGCCTTCCAGGGTTTCAATACAGGCTCGCTACTAATTACACATGTACTAATGGCATAGATTTTTATTAGAGATCATTTAAGACTGCTCATCCGAAATACTCAAGCCTGGATAAGCCGGTGCAATGTGTGCAGTGCCAAATGTTCGGCATGCCATTCCAAAATTTCACAAAGTCATCCGGAAGACGCTCTGGCTGGTAATGATTCCCCTCCGGGATTAAAGGGGTTTTATTATTAAACCCATTATCTTACATAATCACTGATCAAAAATGGCTGCAGGTCTGTTTACTGCTGGATTTGGGAGAGTTAAAATTCACAGAAACTGTGATGATTGTTACATTCAATGCCCAACAACAGTTGCCTGAACACATTAAGTTGTGTACATTGTGTTTACATTGGTGAACAAATACCAAACTTTGATACTAATGCAAGCATTTGTTATACATGCTGTGCGCACAATTATTAGACAAGTGATTTTATTTGACCATATCATCATTTTATCCATCATTTCCAACTTTAAGGATTATAAACCTGAATGTTTATAGGATTTAATGCATGTCAGTGGATGCGTATTTGTATAAGAAGGGAAGGTGTAGCCTTAGGAGATCAACACCCTATATCAAGGTGTGATTAATTATAAGGCAGGAAAATGGGCCAAAAAAGAGATTTAATTGACTCTAAAAAGTAAAAAATGTTAGTCTTTCAAAGGGATGATGCACACGTGAAACATCTAAGCTATTGGGACGTGTTCGCAAGAACATAAAACATTTTATTGCAAATAGTCAACAGGGTTGCAACAAATGTGTCTAGAAGAAAAGACGCATATTAACCACCAAAGATTTGAAAAGAATCAAAGATAAAGCAACCAGGAACCCATTATCCTCCACAACTGCAACCTACCTGGACAGTCAAGAAGAACGAGTTGTACATATCTCAGAGATATGGGCAAAATAAGAAAGGCTGAAACCAGACCATGTCTGAAAAAGACCCATAAGTCAAAACTTAAAGAATGGGCCAAGAACTATCTGAAGACAGATTTTTCAAAGGTTTTGTGGACTGAGGAGATGAGAGTGACTCTTAACGGACCCGATAGAAGGGCCCGTGGTTGGATCAGTAATGGACACAGAGCACCACTTTGACTCAGATGCCAGCAAAGTGGAGGTGGGTACTGGTATGGGTAGGTTTGATTAAAGATGAGCTAGCTGGACCTTTCGGGGCCAAAACTGGACTCAAAATCAACTCTCAAACCTCCTGCTAATTTTTAGAAGACACTTTCTTCAAGCGGTGGTATAGGAAAAACTCTGCCTCTTTCAAGATGACTTTCATTTTTATGCAAGACAAGACCAAAAGTTGATTTTGACCAGATCAAGAAACTGACTAACTCTGTAAATAGAAGGCTTGTGACTGTTATTTGAAAAGAAGGGTGGGTATATTGATATATTGAGGACTTTTTACTGTAATTTTGACTCACTTTAACATGTGAAAAATAGAAGTAAGATAGGAGAATTTTTGTTTTTCATTTAGTTGCATAATAATTCTGCACAGTAATAGTTCTCTAATAATGGTGTGCATACATGTAGATATCCTCTTAAGAAAGACAAAACTTCTCTTATACTACTTAAATGTTTGGATTTGAAAATAATTCGGAAAATCCGATATAAATTAAAAAGTAGGAATTGGTTAGGAATCGGGTACATGATATAAAATAAAAATCCCAATTCCTTTTATCAATTCCTGAATGATCTTTTTCTCAAATAAATATTTCCAACTTTTACTTAAATTTTAATTTTATAACTTTGGAATTGAAACTATAAATTGATAAAAACCTATTGATATGATTTTTTTTTATTCATTCAATACCCAACAGTCAGTCAATGCCAAACTGTAATTTTGTTTTCGCCATTTAGAAAACAGTGCTTAGTTCAATTTACGAAGTAGGAGGAAAATTTAAATTCGGTTATGAATTACTCTCTAGTTTTTCCAAATCTGTAAAACATTCTGTGTTTGGTTGACCACAAAGAAAGATATTCGAAAGCTTGTAACCAAACAGTGTTTGGACCCCATTGACTATCATCGTAGGTCAAATGACAAAGATAGTCAAAATTACCTCTTAATTTTTTGATGCCCAACATTCAAAAAATATCAAATTTTTTGTTCAACAGAAAAACAGTAAGATAGTTATTTTCAATGGTCAACGGGTTCCACAAAATGCTTTATAGCAGTCTTTCAAATATCTTTATCACAAAACTAAAAGATGAGTAAATCATGAAAGGATTTTACTTTTGGTGAACCATCCCTTTACAATTTAAAACAAAACATTACAACAAATGTCAAAAGTAGTAACAAAATAATAACAAAACATATTAATAATAAAAAAAGAAATTAAATAAAAATGACAAACTGCGTGCAATAGTATGTTCAGCTTTTTGTAAAACAATATCAAAGTAGTCAAAATACAGACACAATTGTTAAGAAATATAAAAATCCCTCTGAATGTTTTCATTTTCCCATTTACTCTCAATGTGAAATCCATGTCCCAATGTTCTCCAGCCCTTATACCCACAGAGGCCGTCTAAGCACATTGTGTAGTAATTAACTTTTGTTCACATTGATTCGGTGGCAGAGGAAATGTATGCTAATACAAGGTGGACTGAGTTTAGTTTAGGAGTGCTGCCGGCTGCCAGACTGGATTACAGACATCTCTGAAACATGTCAAAAACTGAGCTGTCTCCCCGAGGGCTTCGCTCGCTCTATGCCAGCTCTGTTAGTGCATTTGGTTTCATTGTCATGGTAGCGGAATGGAGAAGCCTCGAAAGATTATCCAGGAACACACGATTGCTAAGACTTTCTTTCACCGGATCCCGCAATTTCAGAGTCTGAAGTGGATACAGAGGTGGATAGGGCCTGTCAGGTACAGAGAGGAATAGAACTGTATAAAAGCAAAGATATGTTGAATAGTTTCAGCCTTGGAACTGGTTTTTGAAATCGGGTGTTTCACAGGAGGGTTTACAGAAGTCCAAATCAACATGGAAAATAAACAAAATAACTTTACAGATCAATCCAAAACAACTAAATGTGTCGATCATCTTAAATAGGGAACGTGTAATGCACCGATGAAATTATATCTTGAAGGGATGGTTCACACATATATAAAAATGTTGACAGTATTTACTCTTCGTTACAATCCGTATACATTTTTCTGTTCTGATGAACACGGAAAAAGATATTTGAAAGAATGCTTGTAACAATAAAAAAAACTTGACCCCATTGACCACCATATTAAGACCAATTACTTTATAATTTTGTTTTTCATTTGAACACAAGAAAAGCTATTTTTGAGAATGTAGGATAGAAAAAAGTAAAGACTTCAATGTGTGTGTGTGTGTGTGTGTGTGTGTGTGTGTGTGTGTGTGTGTGTGTGTGTGTGTGTGTGTGTGTGTGTGTGTGTGTGTGTGTGTGTGTGTGTGTGTTCGTGCATGTGTGTGCGTGTGTTTATGGAATCAAACCCATGACCTTGCCAAAAGAGGCAACAAATGAATCACACAAAACAAACATTTCCCCCAGAGGTTTTCCAAAAACTTAACGGAGTAAAAACATGCAGTCATGCATCAAACTCTCATCATAGGAGTCAATGACACAGTGCATCAGACTGCATGAGCTATAATGTTTGCAGTGTCTCACTATATTTCAACAGTTTAATATTTAAAGGAATAGTTCACTTAAAATGACAATTAAGTTATCATTACTCGCTCATTTTAAATCTGATTGACTTTCTTTCTTCCGCAAAACACAAAAAAGATATTTTGAAGAATTTCGATCATTTGGGACCAACAGTTTTTTTTAACAGACTTTTAACAGTTTTGTGTAGACGAATGCACACAGATTTAAAATGACAAGAATGTGAGCTACAATGACAGAATTTTCATTTTAATTATACTTTCACTTTCAGAGGTCTAGCCTATCTAAACTATATCAAACAATTAAAATCATATGTAACAACAGTTATGAAATATGTTCAATAAATGCATAATTATTTTTTATAATTTATACAAAACATTTTTTGATTTTCTTTACTTTTATTTTTTTTGCTTTTATTTATTTATTTATTTTTCATAATTTTCCGAATTCAATTTATTAATCATGTTTAATATAAGTTAATAAAAATGTATTTTGTGTTATTTACAAGTGGTTTAAAGGTGCATTTGAACTTGTCATCATTTACACACCCTCTCGTAATTTTAAACCTGTGTGACTTTGTTTCTTCTGCAAAAAAACATTACTGTAATTTTTTGAATATTTTTATAAATATTTGTAACACAGAAGAAAAAACACATACAGGTTTGAAATGACAAGAGGGCAAATAAATAATGACAAAATTTGAATTTTTGGGTTGAACTATTCCGTCAGGAGAACAACAAAAATATAATAGATTTTATGGTTATGTGCGTTTGAAAGCATGCAACAGGACCTGGACCCCAAATGACAGCAGAACACAAAAATGTCAATTATCTGTAATAACTGTGTAATAAAATTTGCTTTCCAAAGTGAAAATCATTTAAAATGTTAAAAGAAAGCCATTCCACCCTTGTTTATTACCAGATGCAAAGCCGATCCCAATTTTCTTTCACCAATCAATGGTCTTAATACAAGTAAATGGAATTAATTTATCAACCCGCAATCCTGCCTGTGTGATTCTGATAATGCGTGAGCCCGGTCTGGACCGGACCTGCCTCAGTTATTACTGATGTCATTTGGGCCACCCTTGAGAATTCTGAGATTTAATTTTAGTATTTGGGGGATGATGCTTAGCTGTGACAATAGCCATCCATCTTTTTTTAATGCTCCTAATCTTCACGGAGGATCCGGATTTTAGTTGGAGTCTGTGATGGATAACCCCTTCCCTTTTCATATCTCTCTGTCCATCTATCTATCCTTCTGCTTCCTGCAGAAATACTATTATCAAAGATCTGGTTTGTAGATGGATGTCATATCTGAAGAAAGGGTGGAAAAGTCATACAGGTTTAAAATCACATTGGTTTTGTGTCAAATGGGACTTATGGTTTTTGCTTAACACCGTTCTTCAAAATATCTTCTATTGTGGTTCTAGAAGAAAGAAATTACAGCTTTCGACTTAAAAATTAGCTTGGATATTTTGCATTTGCTTAAAAATTGCATTGGTTTTGTGTCCATGGATGTCAATGGGGACCTGTGGCTTTTGCTAAACAATGTTCTTCAAAATATTTTTTCTTGTTTTCAATATATACAGTAGAGGTATAAAAATTTTTTTACTGGTTTTGTCTACGTTGAAGTAAATGGGGATCACATGTTTTTTGGTAACCATCATTTTTCAAAATATCTTATTTTGTGGTCCCACAAAAAAGATAGTCATGCAGTTTTAAAAGGGCATTGGTTTTTGTATTAATGTTTACCTATGACTTCTGCTAAATTACATTCTTCAAAATATCTTCTTTGTGGTCTGCAGAAGAAAGTCAGCCATACAGCTATACAAGAAAGTTTTAAAACTGCACTAGTTTTGTGTCGTAGAAATCAATTGAAACGTATGGTTTTTGCTCACCAACATTCTGCAAAATATCTTCTTTTGTGGATATTTCTCGAAATATCCTCTGTTGTATAACAGTGTGCGGAAACGAATACATAAAGCAACCATCCTGTAATTCCTTTCGGTCTTGCGGATGTTTGGTGACAGGGTCAATATCAGGCCACTCTCTCTCCATAGGCGACTCATTTACATATATAATTACACCGGGACATTCTGCCGGAGTTATTTTCCATTTGCAATATAAAGCTTCAGATAACGTTCATCTATTATCGAGGTTGTTTAATCCACAGCGGTGATTTGTGCAGCATTTGTATATAGATACGCATCTGTAACCTCATCTTGCTATTTAATACCTGCAAGATATTACATTTAATTCAATATCGATGTATAGAATCCCCAAGACAGACAACGTATTTTCCAAATTACCATTTACCATTTGCACTTCTTACCAATTAAGGAATTACAGCGAGCTTCTGATGGCATAAATAAATAAATGAAAGAGTGCAGTTATCCATCACAAATCATCTTAGACCTCCTGTCATCTTACCCAGCATGCTCCCCTTTCTCAGCTTTAATTAACTTATTTCGGAAGTGCCGACAAAAAAAATAAATATATAACAGTTTAAAGCGAGAGGAGCGGTGTGAGGAGTTGTCATGGAGACCCGAAGCATCTGGCAGCGTCCCAAGAGTTTAGCAGCCACTTCTTCCTCTCTCACTTTCATTCTCATTGGAGCACGAACATCTGTCATGGCCAACACAACATTACCTATAACTGCACGGCAGAATCAATCCGCTCGCAGCGCAGACGCGTGCAACAACACTGGAACGCTCGCAAACTGTATCGATGGAGACGCTCGCCGTGACTGTGCATTACTTAGCGTATTGCGGAGGGCGATATTAAGTATTGAGTGCATGGGGCCTTCTGAAGTTTTAAAGGATTTGACTTGCTTTAAAAATGAATTGGACTTAGTATGTACAATAGCATTCACAAAAATATGACTGGATATGGCAAAGAAACACAATAAATGAATATTAAAACTAATTTTATTGCATGAGCGGCTTAATGTATATTAGTTATTAAAGATGGTCTTCAATTACAACAGGTTAAAATTCACTAAAGAAGTTTACTGGTTTATTTTGGAATTTTTTATCCACTTTGATCAAACGCCGAGTGTGGTTTTTGAATTCACAGTCAACCAATAAAAAGATCGTAGAGAAATTAAAGGCATAGATAAAGCAAAACTTCCATAATTCTCAATGAGATAGGAAGATATTTTGAGATATGCATCGGTCCTTTTGTTTCAAAGTGGGGATGTTTTTTGGTCAACATTCTTCAAAATATCTTAGTTAAGGTTCTTTTCTGGTTTGGAATGACATGATGATAAGTAAATGATGACAATTGTCATTTTCGTGTGAACTATTTCTTTAAAGGTACAAATTTGATGGTAAACCAATAAAATGGACATAGCCTGTCTTCCTATTATGAATTATAAGTGCAAGGTATTTCAAAAAATCACATTTGAAATCCATTGTTGTCCATACAAGTCAACAAGGACCAATAGTTTTTCTAATCACCATTCTTCAAAATATCCTTTTTATGTTAGCAGAAGTATTGGCGTCCAAGTCAATGGGAACCAAACGGTTTTGGCTTACCAACATATTTTTTAAATTTTCTTTTGTGGTTTACAGAAGACACTGGATAGAATGAAAATTCTGTCATCATTTACTCACCACAATGACTTTTCAAGCCTTATTAACTCTTTACATTACCATTTATTCATTTGGCAGACACTTTCGTCCATAGCGACAAGTATTATGTAGTGGCTTATTCTTACTGCAAAGCAGACACAGGTAAGATGTGTTGCTCAAGTGCTCTTCAGTCATTGTCTGCTGGCCCTGGGATTCAAACTCGCAACCTTCTGCTAGCAATTCCACCTCTCTGACCACTAGAACACAAATGACCCCACAATGGATTTCTCTTGTGCAGAATACAGAGAAGATATTTTGAAAAATAATGGCCTTTATAGATTTTCATTTTACAAATGCAAAACCACAGAAACATTTCTAAATGTGTTTATGATATGAAAATTATCAATCCATATTGTTTCCGAGCACTGTATTACTCAGAAGAGTGCACAATCTATCCATTTAGCTACAGCTGTCAATGTAGAGACATATGTTGAGTTCTCCCCAGATACCAATTAAATGCCTCTTGCCCATTATGAGAGGCAAAGAACGGGTTCATATTAGCGCTGTACAACACAATGGCGTGATTCGCTACAGACATGATAGCTTGTCTTTCTGTCTGAAATAAATACATTAATGAAGACAGCAATTAACGTGAGAGCTATACGAAATATAAACCAGCGCTCGCGACGGCGCCATACAGTCACGCCGGAGGAAAGCAGCTCAGAGTCTTTATCTCAGCATTTAAGCGGAAGACTTTGAAAAGCCAAATCATTATTGGGAGCTATTGCTGTCTTGCATTTTTTATGAAGGAAGAAAAAACCATGCGAACCTAGGAGGCGTGTTTTTAAGGTTTGCATGAAGAATTCCTTCATTCACATTTAAAGCTTTTCTGCGGCCTACAGCAGGCCGGACGATGAGGTCGGAGAAATGGGATGCCTTTAATCGTCGGTTCTCTTATTAGAGGAATTATTGGAGACAGAGACAAAAGAACCTGGTTGGCGGCAGCAATTTGGTTTTCTTGCCGACGTTGGGAAAGAGAGAGAAAATGGACCATCTGTTGGAATGACTAAAGAAACAACACAAGCATCAGGTGCAACGACATGTGGTGGCAAAATTCACAATTCAATTTATAAGCATTTGGATTTAATTGGAGAAAACCCAACAGGATGTTGAAATGACGTGGCAGGACTCTTCTATATAATTGACCGTATTTTAACTTATTCCACAACGACACGTAACAGAGGAGCCTTGGGATCAAAAATATTCAATACTGATGTGTTTAAAGTCGGCCTGGGCTTGGCCATATTTTTTTTTCTATGAAAATCATTTTTGTAGTTTTAAAAGAACTTTGAATGTAAGTTCATGAAGTTCATCAGCTTCATTACCTGAACGTGCAAATCTAGATGCCGTTGTTGCTCGAACAGCTGATCCATGGGGTCAAATGAATCAATGTAATTGGTTACAGGTTTATGATGTCACTAATGGGAAAATTTCAAACCACATTTTAATCCGTCTGTTGAAAGTTCGGTTTTTATGCACGGCTTTGGGATTTTGATGCTTGTAGTATACCGTGTGGGCCAATATTTTCGGGGTCATTACTCAGGATCAGATCTGATCAGATCTAAGTCTATGACAAAACCCTTCAGCTTCATGATGATTTTCTTTTCTAATTGTAAATGACAGCTCATTTTTAATGCTTTAAAACATTTTAAATCTTCAACACAAATCCCACACCCTGGAAAACACCGTGACACTTTCAGTCTAAAATTGTTGAACAGATTCTTCAAATTCGTCATCCACACATTTTTCACGTACAGTCTAGTAGTCGGAAATATCAGTGACATTGTTTTTTATGGGATTTACAAAACATGAGGTTGTTTTTCTTTTAATAACATGTGAAAATCAGGATGCACACTTCAGACTCAATGTGCAAACCCCTAAATCTCTTACCGTAAGTGAAGATGCTGAAAAGCATTCAAAAGCATCCAAGCACAATTTACCAAATTAACAAGAGCTTGTAAGCAGAATCCCAGTGGTTTTAGGTTTGCATGACTCACTTTTTAAGCCACTTCTACTGAATAAGATGAGATCTCAGGAGTCCATGCACGTAATAAGAGCTTTTGACTGTTGTTTGTGCATCATCACAGCCTACCAGACGCAGTTTGCTCAACGTGGTACTGAATCAGCACATCTCGAACATAACGCTGTCTAACGGCTTGTAATGTGAGCGTGAACGCCTTCCCTTTCAACCAGCATAAGCTCGACCATTAAAGTCAGATTCATCAAAACATCGTCTGGGAAATGTGACACATTAGCGCAGAACTCGTTCAAATGCTGATGGAAAAGGCGCACCATGGCTCTCCCACATATATTATAGAAGCCTCACCTATAGAAATCTGTTCATTAAATCCAATCGAATGTCAGGCTTTAACATCGTAAAACAGATACGGGGTACTTTCCTTTTAAAACTAATCATGAAATCTCGTCCTGCAGCAAAAATGTTCATATATTGTTGCCTCCGGGCTATCATTTAAAGCTGATAACCTGGTGTATCTCATACGCAGCAAAATAACAGGTTTTATGTTGCTTTTTAGTAAAAAGGTGTAAAGATTAGAAGCAAAATTGCTAAGATATTACAGGCGCAATGTGTGATATATAGGATCCAGTGACGGTACTGCAATATGAAATACAGAACTATATTTCAGAGGTGAATAATGACTGTATGTAATGAACCGTTCTGTTTATTATCTTAGAGTGAGCTATTACTTTATACATATACTGCGGTCATTTAATATGGAATTCCCTGCAATAAGTCTATAATAGCCCTGAACAGACAAACTACTCAACGGGACATGTTTTGTGAATGTTATCTTACTCAGCAAAGAAGCAAACAGATGACTGTCTTTGTCCTGTGTTAGCCATCGTACTGGTTTAGAAAAGAGGGTCGGCTGGACCGCTAGTTGCAATTTTTGAATCGGCTAATTTTCAAATCCTAAATCTTTATGGCTTGTTTTTAGAAACAAAATATTTGACAGCTTCAACCTTTAACTTTTGAGATAAAAAAAAAGAACTAAAAAATTTAGGGTTACTAAAAAGTTGTTAAGGTTAGTTAAAGCAAGCATTTATGAAATAATATTAAGTTATTATATAATTGATAATATAACTATTATTTTCTTGTCTTTTTTTTTTGTTCAAATAATGTGTTTTTAAAGAATGAGAACAATTCAAAGCTTTAAATATGAAATAATACTGTTTAAATTGAATAAATGAAAGTAAAACTTTATTACATATTTTAAACTCCATTGTAATAATAATACATATGATCATTGATCATATATTATATTAACTCAATTTTCTTTTTGAATTAGTGGTTGATAGAAATATTAGACAAATATGACTTTATTAAATACTTATTGAACTTTCATTTATTTTAAAGAAATTCTTACATTTTTGATAATTTAACTGTTCGAGTAGTATCTATGTTATCTTTCACTTATAAAATCATTGAAATGATTTTTATAGATTTTATTTTTTATTATATTTACAAAGCCATAGTATATTTTGGATTTTTCAAACAAAATGTTGTCAGGGTTTTATTTGTGACGAAAAAATCCCAAAGACGTTTGATAATTAGGAAAAACATTTTTTGTGTATACATAATGACCATGAGACTTTTCCAAGAGCTCACGTGTACACACACTCACGCAGAAATTGGGTGTACAGTTCATTCATGAAACAACAAAAGGCTCTTTCTACTTCCCTCGATTGAGAGCTATCACACTTGAGAGAGGGACATCTGCTGCATCTCCCTTTGTGCGAGTATTTTAGACGGCTCTTCAGCCGACCACAACACAAAAGGAGTCAAATGTATTTTCTGACCACAGAGGTGAGACGGGCACACCATCAACGGCCATCTTCCTCACAATGTCTGCGAGAAAGAGAGGCAATCATAAGACACGCAGACCTCTGATGGATGAACGGCGAGCCTGAAACTCCTTCTCTCTCTGACCCTCGCTGGCCTCACACCGCTGCAAGACAAAACAGAGCTCACAGCTCAATTATAAACAGATTGACGGACAGATTATGCCATAACAACAACTCGCCGCTCAGAGCAGGGATGAAATGAAGAGAAGCTCGACCCCACATTACCGTCATGTCAATGACGGATTGACGCCGCCTAGGTCGGGGAGGGTGTAGGTACAAGGGCGATTGAAAGGGGCGAGATCAACGCTGAGGAAATGGGGGGCTGACGGAATCTGACCTTTACGGACCTCAGGCGGTCTTCGGAACATCGTGTGCAAGGGTGCCAAGCTCATGCAAATGTTGACAAGTTATTCTGTTCACGTCCATCACGATGAAATGATAAAAAGCTGTCGGATTGAGTCCGAAGTTTACCATCAAAAGATTAAAGGTCATACATTTTCATCAGTAAGATTTTAAATTTTAAATGAAGTTAGAAGTCAACATTAAATGGGGCTTGCAACTCATTATTTGACATGCTTGAATATAACGGGAACTGACAAGATTGCTTGTATAAGTCTTGAATAAGAACTTTTAGCCAAAGCCTATAAGAACATGAATCGCTTTTACTTTACTGCATAAAATTTCAAATGTTGGATGTTATAATTTAATATGATAATTGTATTTTGATTGTTATGTGTTAACTACTAATTTGGATTTTATACCTCTAATTTTGTATTTTTTAGGGCTGGACTAGAATATTCGATTGGTGGGATCATATGTTATTCAACATGTGACATCAATCCCGCAAAATATTTATTTTGCCCCCTTAAATCTGACTTAAAGCACTGTATCAGCCTAAAATTTAAGCCAGAGCCCAGCCCTTACCTGATGTGATGCACCTTATTGTCCGACAAACTATAAAAATTCTCAACCTGAGCCCGACTTCAGCTTTCCTGTAGCTCTTGGTTAAGGCATGGCACTAACATTGCCAGAAACGTGTTCGAAACGCAGGTTTTGCACATATCTCAGAATAGCATGTTAATGAAATGTCAATTGGGATAAAAGCATCTGCAAAATTCATAAATGTAAACAATATATTATTATACACTGAACTGTAATACATTAAACATCCTAAATATTATTATTATTATTATTATTATTATTATTATTATTAATATCATAATTATTGTTATTATGTGTAAAATATTTTTATATCACACGACATGTTAAATATCATTAACAATTGTTTTTTGTTTTTTTAATGTTTATTTTATTTTGATAGAACTCTTTTTAAGTTTATATTCCTTAATATTAATTTAGTAAATTCTAATTTTTGATTTTTTTACATCAAGTTAAATCAACAAGTATTCTAACTAGAATTGTTCAGCTGAGCATCAAGGCTCACTCGTTCCGAATGCTTACCCTCTGTCCCAGTAGAACAGGGTCATATTGATGGCCTTTCACTTTTTGTACTTGCTTCTGGCCAATTTCCAATAGACCAATAGAGGACAGGTCACTATGGATGAGGTGGCTCGCTTGTGTACATTGAGGAATTAACTGCGTGTCTCTTTTTCCCCTGGCTTTCTGCTAAAAGCCCATTAATAAAGAACATGACAGGGTGAGGAAGCTTCTGCCTCTAGCCAACAGCAGGACCGACTCTGACCTAATACACAGTCCAAACGATATAGCCAGCGAGTATCACGTCTCTTTTAAACGCAGATCCGTACTGTTACGTTCATGCAACCCCTCAATAAAATACACAAAATAAAAACCAACAATAAAATGCAAGATTTTGTCATTTTCCAGCACCGTTATGCAAGGAAGAGTATAATATCCAGTTGATATACTTTCAGTAAGATCTCTCCCAGTGGGAAGTGAGGAAGACATTTCATTGTGAGGACGAGGTGATGGTTTTATTTATAAGCCAGCAGGAGAAACACATCGCATTATAAATTAGATGATTAATCTGTTGTCATATTGGGAATGTGTGAATGCTGCAAGCAACGTCATTGTGTTTTATAATGTTTCTATAAAGCATTACAGGGTTCAGATCCATATATTCCTGTCTCTTACACACAATCAAATCATACTGAAGAATAAAATGCTGGAATTCAGATCTGGTGAAAGGTGATCCTTGTAAAACTGGCCTATTATGTAACAATGTACAGCACAAGCTCCTGTGATTTTAAAAAACAGTAAAATGCATAAAATATACTGTTAAAGCTGTCTAGCAATAACGGTTATATAATTTTAGAGCCTTATTACACAAAAATAACACTCTTGTTAAAACGACACCATTTTTATCCGCATGTGAAAACGCATTTTGTATTCATTCTGTTCGTATGTTACAACTCTGCCATGTCTTGTAGAAGGCATGAAGCTAAATGTGCAGGGATTTGATGAAGGCAGTTAAGAAAGAGCCTTGCAACAAAAAAACATATAAAATAAAGATAATACTTTTTATGGTTTTAGCATAAACTCTGCTCACTCCAATGGATTAGTGTTTAACAGCGGTTGTGGTTCACAAAGCCTCTCAATATACAAGATACACTTTTATAAAATGTAAAGATATAAGTCGTTTTAAATAAAAAAAGTCTACAAAATAAAAGAGAAAAATAAGTTCCTGGCAGTGCTTGAAGGCTCCATGATTCATGATATAAACTTATGGACCATGTAAAAATGAGGGCACAAACAAATAATAGCTTTAATAAACTTAAAATGGATAGTTCACCCCAAAATTAAAAGTCTGTCTAGATTTACTCTCTTTTTTTAGTAATCTTTCAAATCTGCATTACTTCGATGAACACAGAAAAAGATATTAAGAAGAATGCTTAGAAACCAAACAGTTCTTCGACCCCAATCGACTACCATGGTAATAAATTAGTTTTTATTCTGCTGATATTTTGAAAAATGTAGGAAATCAACATGTTATGGGGGACTTTTGACTACTACTGTTATTCCTCTTACTATAGTTGTCGATTGAATCTTAGCAAAAATTAACAACATTACATTTGTAAAAATAAAACTAAATATATGAACCGAAAACTGAAATGTGATTTTACATTGTCATGTATAATTGTTCATTTTATGAATGAATAGGTAATCCCTTGAAAAGGAAATTAGCTGTGTGTTCACGTGCAAAGCTGTGTGCAAATATCAAAAAATAAATAGTAATATTAACTTACTAAAATCATTTGAAATAGATGAAATAAGAAAATTTTTAAGAAAATTTTTAAAATAATCAATAATTAAATTAAATGTTTTATTTAAATATTTAAGTTTAAATATTTTAAGGTTTATACAGTGAAAAACACTATGAATTTTACAAAAATATATATTTGTAATGTAAAATATTTTTTGGGTGAATTCTTATGGAAATATTTTCTTTGTTATAAAATACTGAAATGATTTCACATAAATACAGTAACATTCTCACAAATGTTTTGTGTGTGCAATCTTCTTGATCTAAAAAATTCATTTGTAACATGGCATCCATTGTTGCTAATGGCGTGCGTCCCAGATCATAAGCGCGTCCTCTGACAGTCGTTCTCAGGATGCTAAAAACTGTGGGAAACTACATCCAGGGCACCATTTTCTGACCCATTTTAGCACGGGTATATTTGGGACCAAAAAAAGAGTTGAACAATGAACACGGTACAACTGTGTATCTCTGTTAAAGGAAACATACCCATCCTGACTGGTTTTAATGTAGTACACCCTACAGAGCGCAACAGTTGGACAAAGAGACCCAGAGGTGGCTATTAAAAGCAATGAAAGATGTCAATGGGGTTGAAATGGATATAAAAGTACTACATCTGTTCATTAAATCACTCGTGGAGATATCACGCTTCTATATATTAAAGGACGTCAGCGTTTTTAAGCGCGTCTAAAAAGCCTCTCCCGCCGTACTAATATGACAAAGGTTATGCTTGAAATGGATACCCCGAGGCCTACATTAATGCATGATGCAGGATGTGAATTTTGCAAGGTAATTTGCGAACTTAAACCTATTCGAGTGACTGGCATGTCATTTAACACAGGCAATAGAGAAAAACAGCTAAAAGTGTCTATTCAACTAGTTCATTTTCAGAAAGTGCCACTCTGAATAATTTACATCTAACATTTTCATCCGACCCACTTAAGTTGCAGAACCGCATCGAGGTGTAGAGGCGATGAGATGAGAGTCACTGGCCGTGAAAAATCCCTCCAGAGATGGAAAATATCACAGGTGGTGGAGACGGTAGGGGTCGTCCGAATCTCCACCGGCCGGGCGAAGCCAGTCGGCTCTGGTTGAATGAAGGGGCCGAATGCAATATGGTGCGTTTTTCCCTTGGCCTAACAGTTTGACCTCTTTGCATGAGTCAAGTACCAGGCGAGCTTGAAAATAATTAAGGATTAAAAGTGACTTATGAATTCCGGTCCCTCCAAACAGCACCGGGTATACGTATGCATACAGTAAGACGAGGATCTGCACATTAAACTTTAAACGACGCTTTCAAAGCAACAAATAAACGCCTTTCCCTTCATCTTTACAGGTGTGTCGAGGAGCTCGTGGAGAAAGCGTGTTGGATGTTGTCGGAGATGCCGTGCTCGACCATGACTAATGCTGGTACCCGTGCGGACCGGCTCAGAGGATGGTATCTGTGTCGCCCGCTCCATCTGCTGACCTCCCTCCTCCAAGAATGCAGTGCACACCCCCACACGGTCACCGAGCAGATCTCTTCCAGCTGGAGGTGAACTCCGAGGTCTTTCTTAATAACTACCATGCCAAAGCAGCCCAACCCACACCACAAGTAAACCTCAACGCTTGTGACCGTTAGGAATCAAGTGATCCGGAAGCGGGCCAAATCATACAAACCTAAAGAAATAGTCTGACTTTTATCTGCAGAACATTAAAGAAGTCGTGTTTAAGAATTTGTAGCCTCTATTAACTTTTAATGCATGGGCACAACCCACTGGTACATTTCTCAAAATATCTTCTCAAAATAGGGACCTTTAATAAAATCAGATTTTTTATTTTGGGATGCTCTTCTGACAAAAAAAAGATATTTTGAAGAATGTTTTTCAGCCAAAACATTATTGTCCCCATTTACTTACAATGCTTGGACACAAAACAACTGGTACATTTCTCAAGATATATTCTCAAAAGAGGGGCTTTTAATAAATAATGATCTTTTACTTAGGTCTCCTTATGAAAAAGACTTTCTTCTGACAGCACAAAGAAGATATTTTAAAGAATGTCTGCGAGCATAAAACATTTTTGACTTAATTTACTTTTAATGCATGGGCACAAATCCACTTGTACATTTCTCAAATTGTCATCTTAAATGAGGGGCTTTTAATAAATAGAGATCTTTTACTTAGAACTTCTTTTAAAAGAGACTTTCACCTAAAGGCACAAAAGAAGATATTTTAAAGAATTTCTGTGAGCAAAAGACTTTTTTTACTTAATTTACTTTCAATTCATTGTCGCGAAACCACTGGTACATTTCTCAACATATCATCTAAAAGAGGCGCTTTTACTTCAGATGCTTTAAGAAATCGTCTGATTTTCTTATGAGAAAAACTAAAGAAGATATTTTGAAGGATGTTGGTTGGAAAAATCAACATTGGCCCCCAGTGACTTCCAATGAATGGACACAAAACCACTGGTACATTTCTCAAAATATCTCCTTAAAAGAGGCATTTTTAATTAAAAAACTGTTTTTATTTGGAATTAACTATATTTTCAGTCTTCTCCATCGCAGATTTCTCACGAAATAAATCCCACAGATGCAAAGCACACTCAACAGAGAACTGAGCCTCAATTAAGGTTACACAACGTCTTACTAAAGTTGCATGACAAACTCCAGAAATGCGGTCGATAAGCAAACTTCAGGCATCAGGACCTTGTTTTTCCTACGCCCAAACCGACAAAAACGGTATTATAAAACAATGAAAATGGGCTGTTTGGCTGACTGACATGAAAGACAGAGTTCAAAGGCACAGCGCATTACAATGAATTGCATCATACGAGACACCAGAGATTTAGTTACTCAGGAATATGACTCACAGATATGAAAAGGCCGTGAAAACCTCAGAAACTACGTCTTGATCACGGTTAGTTTAATCTGGTCTGACACGAGTTAGATGGCAAACAACACGGGAGAGGAAGCGACAGTAAAGAATATTTATGCGCAAACAAGCGTCCAACGTAACAACAAATACTGTTATTTTTCCATTAAAACCAACGAATATAAACGAAAACAATCCACTCTCGAGGACGCTTGTTTACTCTGTAAATTCGGGGCCGGGAAGTCGATACTACAGAAGCTAGAATAGATTTTCATAGGCTGACCGTGACAGACTAATTTGAGCTTCGTCCCCCCCCAAAAAAACCAAGAAGCACAAGAATCGAGCCTCTGATCACCGCAGAGCCGCAACACCGGCCTAAACACAGGGCGTTTCCCTCTGGCAGGGACATAATAATACCCTTCTATTTTGGTACCGGCAGATGGGAGGTTATTATAAGTTACGCTCCAATTTTCCTCCCTTCATTTTCAAACTGACTGTAGAATTGAATTTTGTAGGGACGCTACATTTATTCAAGCCCAGGTGTCATTACAGGGTCTCTTAACTTTCACAATGAGACCGATATTGAGCTAAAGGCATGCTGGGTGTGGAACATTATGGTACAGCTGTTATTGTTTATACAATAGGAAGTCAATATCCACATATACTCTATATGAGTTATTATTTCCTTTTTACAGTTTTAATATTACGTTTAATGGATAGTACACCATAAGTGACATTTCTGTCATAAATTACTCACCCTCAAGTTCCAAATCTGTATATATTTCTTTGTTTTGTTGAACACCAAGAGGAAATTTAGAAGAATTTTAGCAACTGACATTTCTGGGGTATCATTATTTACCATTGTAGGAAAAATTAAGCGTATGGTAGTTTAGACTCTACCTAAACTCTTTGATGACTTATTTCTTTAAATATATTCTGTGTAAACACTTCCGTGTTCACCCTCACTTCAGACATTCTTATGCATAGTAAAAAAGAAGATATTTTGAAGAATGTTGGCAACCAAACTTGCCCAAGCTGAATTCCAATGTATGCACTCAAAACCACTTGACATTTCTAAAACATCTTTTCAAAAATATGTCACATACAGGTTATCTTCTGTGTTTAACAATACAAAAAAACCTTACCCTTTTTATTCTGTTGTAAGATCAAAGAGAGAGCAACAGGAATCTAAATATATAGTCCACTTTTTTATCTACCCTCATATCAGACTTTCTTCGGCAAAGCACAAAAGAAGATATTTTGAAGGATACAAGCAACGAAACAACATCCCGTCCTATTGACTTTCAATGTATAGACACAAAAGTACTTAAACATGTCACAAAATATCTTGCCAAAAGAAAGTCACACATCAGTTTTCCTGTACTCAACACAAAATATACAAACCTTAACCATTAACCCCTAAATCTCAACCTGTAACAAGATTGATTTCTTATTATTTCTGTACAAACCAAACAGCCATAAATCCTGCATGTTTTGACACATTTAATTTTAATTCAAATAATTAGAATTAATTTTAGTGTTTTATATTTTATGGGACAAAATTCATGCATTATTATAAAGAGACATGTTTTAAAGAATAAATATATTTGTAGAATTTCTAAGAATTAAAATGTGCAAACCAGAAGCAATAATACACAACAGATGTATAAGGGATGGCTCTATACAGACCGTACACTAATTACTATGTTTCCATTTTTATGGACCAATTTAGCAGGAATATGTAGTGTTTCTGATGTGATTTTTCCCCTATGCTTCTTAAACAAAACAAAATTCTATAACTACACACGGACACTTGAAGGAGTATGATAAAAACAATGCTTTATTTTTTAGCGTACTGTTGACATTTTCACAGAATCGCCCTGTAATCTCACCCCTCACTGGCCATTGTTTCCTTTTCCCAATTATCTCCTCTCTGTCTTACATGAATAAACTAATTAACAGGCGCCGCCATCTTAACCAAACATCCCCAAACCAAAAAAGGCCCCTGGAGCCGAGCGCTGGTAAACAGATGTGATGGAGGCTGTTATTAGAGGTCTCGGCAGTCGAGGTGCGAGCCTTAGAGGTCCACACGTCTGTTTGTGCTCGTGTGCGGAGGCGACCCGGTCTGTAACCGGATACCAGGCAGTCTCCCGGTCCGCGAGACCAAAGCAGATTGCTGGAGTCGACCACAAATGCTGACAGATGGCTCCTCAACCTTTTCATTGGCAGCCTTTGGTGGTAGCGAGGGAACTCGGCGAGAAAACCAACCATTTGGAAGTATTTTTGGAGCTGTTGTTCCCGTTTCTAAGGGCAAAATATTTTCAGCATCAGCTTTTACAGCGGGATGCTGAGCGCTGAGCACTTTTGAAACTTTGGGAGGGCCGCGTGTTCACCAAACACGAAAAGTGGATGTATCTACTGAGATCATCATGTCTAATTTGACTTGACACTTCTAATTAAAATCGTACAGGAAAACACCACAGGAACGGCTCTTTCATCCGTGGCTTTCAATTTCCGACGCGTCGGCATTGTTTTTGTGACAAAAATTTGTTTTGGTTTTAGCCGTCTGACTGCATAGGATTTTAATTTAGTCGCATTTAATCTTTTGAATATTGTTAGGTTTGGGTTCAGCAAAAATGAATAAGTGTTGAGATTGGAAACATCTTCCATCAGCTTTACACTGATCCGTTATGTTGCATCTATTTGCCTGCTTCACTGGTTTCTCTACAGTATTCAGAGATGTTTATGATGGGATATTATTCTGACTGTACTAATGATATTTACATAATGATTCTAATGACATTATACGGACGCTACGGTTTCTTTAATTATGTTCAGTTCTGTATGTGATCTTCAGTCTGGTTTACACTTTGCAGACAAAGTCATCAATAAAAATCTTAAGGACTTCTTTTAGTACAAAATTTACTTTTCCAAAAACACACAATTACAAGGTGGAAAAGCCATGAAGTTTAATTCGATTTAGTTCGATTAGATATTTTGGTGTGCTTAACAAAATTGAATATTTTGTGTTTTTGTCAACCTTGTGACCCAATAGGTCAACCTCTCTCAAAAAGCAACGGATTTTCTCAATATCACATCATCTGCATATTATGATGTCATATTTATTTACTGCATTCATTATTTATTTTAATCTTTCAATTCATATCTGATTTTATCACTTGTTACGCTTTTTGGTTATTCTGTTTATTGTTATAACATTTTTCTTTTCACAGACTTACTTTCCAAAAATTATGTGAATTCACGTTAATATTGAAAATCTCAATATTGGTCGACATTTTTTTTATTTTTCTCATAATCGAGATAATGTGCATGTGTGTGAAAAAACATATCACATGCTCTGGCTTCCATGTTAAGCATGGGCCAAAAATGTTCTAAAATGTAAACTATATTTCTGCCCATTTACTTGTGAGGTAAAATAATGTATGTCAAAAGATTGAACCAGAATAAAAGTTTGTGTTTACGTAAAATGTATCTGTGTTCTGTGAATATTTATGTTGTATTTTTAAACGCATATACATACATGAGAACTTTTATTCTTAAGAACTATTGACAAAAAATTGGTAAATATTAATAAATATATCTTCATATTTCCATATGTATCATACATACATGTTCATGTCTTTGTGTTAAAAGTTATAATAAATACCAAGAAATTAAAAAAGAACACATTATGTAAACACTTTTTTCTGAATGCGATTAATCATGATTAATATTTTAATAGCCCTACTTAATTGTACTGTCAAGTTAAAATCTAGTAACCCTATGATGAACATGTATTTAAGGATCATGATGGAACCACCAATATCATAAATCAGTCTTTCTCATTTTATTGTGTTCTTTCATTCCCGAGCTTTGTTTCTAGAGAAATCCAACACAATGCAGGCAAAAATACGGTCTTATGTACAAATTTTAGTGCTTTGTACATTTTACCTCGGATATAAGACCAACGTGTCACCCAACCTATTACGTTTGACCAGCAGAACACCCTCATCACCCTGAGGATCTTTAAACAGGGCGGGGATCTGTTGTTTCCAGATTTCCTTCGACAAGAGGTTCAAGTCAATGTTAGGAAAATGAAATACTCAAGGAAGACATAAGTCTCATTAAAGCTCATAAAGGACATCCCTAATAAGATCCTTGGCCCGACATTACGGAGCTCTCTGGTGATGGCTGATTAATTGCAGGTGCAAATGAAAGCTTTGGAGAGAGCTTAGCTTGGGTGGAAGCTATTCATCCTTCTGTGTCCTTGCAGAAAGGAAATATCTGGCAAGCCTATGGTGGCTCCACCTGGGGAGATAGGCTAACACTTTAAAAGACAGCTCCATCGTTTTAGTCCATAATGGACTCTTTGCACAAAGAGGAGTCCGGGCACGGTCAGTGGCATTTTTCAAGAGTTCTTAAAGTGATGCTTGGACAACAAAGCTCTATTAAATAAGATGCTTGTGAAATGTATGTACATTCAATATTTGAAATAATTCAGACCTATAGAATTGAGAGAAGGGAACTTCACAGCGTCATGAAATATTCAGTTTCATTCAAAGACATGATGGGGGTAAAACCAGCAATTGAACTCAAATAAGAAGTTTCAACGTATTCATTATGAACCCCACAAGATGTGAATGCAGTTTTATCTTTTTGTGCCCAAAGCTGTCAAATGGAAAGAAAACAAAAGTGCTTAAGACACAGGGGTCACATGCAAAGGCTGGCACAGAATAATTGCGAGAGCTGTGTAGAAAAGGTCGACCTGAAAATAAAAAGTGTGCGTGAAAGGAGAGGTTAACCGCCTGAGCATCATCATTTAGTCACGTGACTCGTGTCATCCACACAAGGTAAAACATGAAAATACAACAATAAGAATCTCATTGCCATGCATATTTGGGTGCATGTGTCACCTCAGATTTAAAAACATGAGGGTTTTGAAAAACTTCTGAAAAATATTATTTGTGGATATAATAAACCGGCTAGTCAGGAACACTTATGAATAATTCACATTTTTAATAGATGGTATGTGCCACTTATATATTAAGCTTTTCTATTATTGAATTATCAAAATGTTGAGTTTTAAAATGCCTTATTTCTTGAAACAACATTATAGCTCCATCCTCTTAAGGTTGCATTTGTTTGACGCATAGGCCATCGAGGTTTATTTTAAGTTTAATTTCAGAAAAAATACAGTAAGAATAAAAAGAGGTAACATATTATTGAAAATGTTCCTAATAATGATAATTAGTAACTAATAATTAGTTATACCTAATGTAAAAGTGTTCATTTTTGACTTAATACACAACAATAAAAAAAAAAAACTAAAGTAGATCTTCTTTGAGACACCACAAATGTACCGAAAAATGTATATCCATTTGTCTATACAAAGTACAGCATATATACACTTTCAGTATCTTATAGAAGTGTACTAAGTGAATTTAATAGCGTATTATAGAAGATTTTTTTTCATAACCGTGCAGCCATCATATGCTTAAGTTTAAACTTTTTAACTTTAACGTACCCCCATGTACGAACATCTTTTATTCTTTCTTGAAGAAAACCCTTTGCACCTCGATCAGATTCAAAATCACTCCAAAGGGCCGCAGATGTACCAGACTACCGTATATACCACACGTCATGTGAGCTAACCAGCTAGACTGATAATGATTTAAAAGGCTCGAGGAAACAAGACCCTTTAAAAGGGTTGTGACAGCATGCCGGCGAGCAGCGTGCTTCTGACAGGATGTTTACATCGGAGCGATATATCCGCATGTCACCTTCGAACAGGCCGTGCTTGACTGAAAGCCTGATTGGTCCCATAAATTCTGGCACTAATTACATCTGAGACGGAACACAAACCCTCTCCAAGCCTTTCGGACAACTATTAAAAGAAACAAAGAACGGTGTCGTCGCACCACTTTGCATACGATGACAAGCTTATATGTCATTGTGATGGCTTAATGCACCATAATTAGACCACTGTAAAAGTCTGATAAAATCCGCCGTCAAAGCAACACTGGGACGGATTGAACTCGTGTCAGGTAAGAGATGTAATGAATGGTAGAAAGGTGACTGACTCGCAGAAGACAAATAAGAGGAGAGAAAACAAACATACGTTATTTTCTGTAAATGACATACCCCCGTGTCCCAGAAACCATCGTGCATAATTATCCATAATCACCGAACAAGGAATACCTCGCTCGGCAAAATCCCACACCGCCTAAACCTTGTGATTTATCATAATAACAGCTATACTAATAAACCGATTTAGGCCCACAAAGAATGAAGCAAAGGTCCGGCGTGTACATTTAGCTTTAAGTGAAAGCGTTTGCTTTGTGACACTAACAGACATCTGATACAACGCTGATAAAAAATGACCTTCCAGTACACTTTTGCCCGTTGGCTTTTATTAATCTCATTTATGTCTCCGTTAGGTCTAAGCTTTGTCTCTGATTTTGTGGGACCAGTATGACTCTGGATGTTTTGGAGGAGAGTTTTGTTTAGGAATACTTATCAGTTAAAATGCACTCGTTTTATCTTTGTTACGTGAGATACCAGGGTACTCTTGGAAAAAAATATTTCAATTTTTTATTTTTATTTTTATTTTTATTTTTACAGTTTGTTTTATTAAATGCATTGCTTTCTAGGAGAAACGATTGAGGATTTCATTTGGGATTGTTCAAAAATGTTGGATGTTATAAACTACAGGTTAAAATGTTCAGAACACTCTTCTGCTTATTCATATTTTACACATTTATCAAATAATGTGATCATCAAAACTGATAACACAAAGGAAGATATAAGGGAAAACATATTGTAGTTTGGTTTATACTATGTAGACAAATTAAATAAAGAAAATATTTTATCAAGCAGCTGCTGTTCTTCATTTAAAAATAATTTTATTGCATTCAATTTTAGTTTGTAATAAAAAGGTTATATTTGCAAAAAATTTTTGTCTAAAGGCTCATTTCAGATATTTGAATACAAATTCTGTCATTACTTGCTCATCCTTTAACCATTTCAAACTTCTTTGACCTTCATTTGCGAAACACAAAACAAGATATTTAGAAAATTGTCACTATGAACTTCTAATTAATGGAAACGAAGCCAACTCTGTTGCAACTCTGTTGGATTCTTTTACCATTATTCTTAAAAAAAAAAAGATTTTATTTTCTGCAGAAAATTCATATTATACCTATCTGAATTGCCAAGATTAAATGAGTAAATTATTAAAATTTTATTTTTGGGTTGAGCAATCCCTTTAAGCATACAGCCAAATCTCAAAATAAGTTTAAGCAACATAATGGTTCAGCAAGAGACAAGAAGATATGGACTTTAAAACTGTACATCTTCATCTTTAAAATGCCAGTTTCACCTGTGGTACACCCTGCCCCACGAATGCCAAACTCTGAAGTTGACTGCTCACGATGGGAAACACAAAACACTGATTAAACAAAACCAACAAGCATTGAAATTCAGTGTTAGTCAGCATTCGCTGGGACAGGGGGATCTAGCCTTCTGAAACATTCATCCGTACACCTGTTTCGCCCCAGCTATGTTTTGTTCAAATTTCAATTCGAAGCATCATTTGTACAACCAGAAACAAATATGATGAACGACGAATGGAAATAATTAACTAAGCAGTTGGATTAAAACTTTATGACCGTTTTTGGTTCGTGGAAACAATACATTTCTTTCTGCAAAGTTATGAGGAGCAATTGGAAGTGATTATTTATGATTTTATTAGATAGCACTAATTAATGTAAAGTTAATTTATACAACAGGTCTTTCTGGTTCTTGAATCTGATGCGATGAGAGCCATGCGATATTTGACCATAGACATGACGGGACATGCTTAATTGTTCGTATCACTACACCAATCAGAACTAAAGCACAGATACACAAATGCAGGGAATGAGACTCCAGACACGCTTTCAATGACACAAATCTTTCATCAATTTGCGACTATTACACAGGTTGGCAGGACACACCAAGTGGGTTTTGCTGCAATGCAATTCATCTTGAAAGAAAGTTGTCCCCAAGTTCCATTAAAAACAAGAGGGTTGTAAAAACACAGAGTATTTTTTGGTCTATCCACACACCTGTGACCACGAGTGCCATATTGCATTTATACAACAGATATAGAGCACCATCACATGCTGATATAAAGCACCATCACACGACCGAGAGTGCCATATTACATTGATAATGCAATGCATGCAATGTTATCATGTTTTGAACATGCAAGTTTTATTTAATATCAAGACACTTTCCTATTTCAAGCGGCAACTCTCTTTAATCGTCCCGTGCTTCTTTTTGAAGCCGTCTCTTTTTCAAAAAACAGTTTTTCTGTCTCTGTCGCACGGCTGATAAAATGTGAGGGGCTGAATGAGGTTTTACAAATAATCCAACTTCCATGGCAGCAAACCAATTACTGAAGCCAAGATAACCTCTTCCCTGTCAGGAAGAATTAACCATTGTTTCTCAAAGGCCAGTCAGAGCTCTTCACTATCTGCGTCACACTTGTTGCCTAATGTAAAGTTTATGCGGCGTGAAGAATTGGGTTCCCAATGTAACATGTTCTGTATGTGGGACTATGTCTGAGTATAAGCCTATGTGCGATACAATATATAATAAAAATACAATCCTTCCACCCACCGGTTTCACTCAATCTTCTCACAAGTGGATCCAGTCGAGTCTCTTTGCTTTTGCTCAGATTGCACCATTCTGAACCGAGATCTCTGTTGAAAGCGTTCGATCGTGGGTATCACAGGTCCAAGAGCCCATATTATCAGTGGAACTACTCTGGGCTTAAGTTCACAATATTCTTCGGAGCTTCTCTTTCGATTTCTGAGTTTTCGAAAGCTTGGCACACTCTTACACATACTGGTTTTGGTCCATGTCTGTATAAAAATGTCTACAGCTACATTGTCTTCCAAAACTTATCATATGAAAGTAGTTACGATACAGTCGAGTTAAATTTTTACTAAACTACATTTGAATCCTATTTATGAGGCACAAACGCTTTATTTATATTGACATTATATGAAATGAAAATAACTTTATTCATAATTAATAAACAAGTTGAAGTGTTTTCTACACTTGCCGCATGTGCCTCACAAGAGTCCAACGGTGCTGGTTTTATTAAACCATTTAACTACAGAAGAGTCAAGTTTTTAATAGGACAAATTTCGAAACAAGCTGGTCCTTTTTATACTCGAAGCCATTGGTCTAATGATCTACGCTAAGAGAACAGGAGAAGGTCTGAATGGATTTCAAAATGGCAAAACTTAACTTCTAAACTCGGGGGCGGTTGGAGAATGAGAATATTACCAAAAAAAAGTGGAGTGTTCCTTTAAAATTATATTTTTGATACAATACAAGAACACTATTTATCCTATTTCAATTTTACATCTATAGTTGGTCTCAAGGATATCTGTTCATCACGTGAATTCAGTCCTAAACATTCTGTCCCATTATAATAAACACATTATTATAAGAGACACATTAAAGCAAAACATGTCAATCCATTTCACTTGTTTGCTTGTCTCATTAACTTCTAAATTTGAAATTCTACTATTGGGCAAATGAAAGCCAAACAAACTAACTTGTCTTATCATACTCCTTGTACTTTGTTTTTGATGTTGTATTACACAAATGTATTATGTGAATCAATAGCCTTGTTAAGCTGAATCTAAAAAGCTATTGTGTTGAGCGCTCAAATTTCTAGATAGGAAAAGATAGAAAATAGCAGAGGAGGGAGATAACATCCCCATTGAATAGATGAGAAGTAAACAACTACGATTTTAAAAAGAGACATGGTTTGGGCCAGAGCCAAGGTATGATGGCTCTGAATATGACCATCCTGATGTTTATCTTCCAAATCCCATCACAGACTAATATCAGAGTGGAGAAATACAAAAGTGACTTATTCAAGTGATAATTTGAATACATTAAACCCTAAACCTTCTTCAGATGGAGGAATGGTTTGGCTGTATTGTCTACAACACCTTGGCTATTTATTAGCAGAACTGTATCACAGAGACGTGCCTCATCACATTAACATCTGTTTAACTGTTAAACTTCACACGCAAGCTTTACCAAGATAAGGTTTCAGCTGTGTTCTTAATGCTCTGGAATGACATTAATAACACGTCGTGCCTAACAAACGCCCATGCAACAGGAAAAGCCGGGCCGAGACCGAAAATCCCATCATGCAATACTGCCGACCTATGGTTATTCAATCTGACACATTTGATACTGTGCCATTCCTCAATCAACCACAAAGGAGGCTTCATTACGCAGACACCGTTCCCCCGCCGGACCGGCGATCAATAGACGGTTGATTCGGCTGAATTAATATGATTGCAAAGGGTGCATTGTCCCGATGCAACAGTGACAAATGATAAATGAAGGTCCTTTTGTAAAACTGTAATTAATGTATCCCTATAGGATCAAAATACAGGCTTTAGACCTTTGTATCAAGACGAACTGTGTTTGTGATTTGGGATTCAGCACAAAAGCGGCACAGTGTGTGATTATTGAGTATTGGCGACTCTATACTGTGGGATACTGTATGTTTTATCAGACAGACAAACATTGAAGCAAAATTATGGTTATTGCAACACAATGCGTACACAATGTTTATCGCTCAATCCGAACTCAAAGTATTTTACGAGGTGGCCCATTTGATAAAATGATGAAATATCAAGTAAAACCACACGAATATTAGAAAAAAAGCAATAGTAAGAACAGAAATTGAACAGCAAGGTTACAATATGCAGATGGCAAAGAATACATCACTAATTGTGTCCTGTCAGATGTTATTAAGACGTCTAGAACATGTCTGTTCTAGATGTTTATGATTGAGAATGTACTTAAAATACTAATAAGATGTTTTTATACGCAGTAGATGTTTTCAGATCTTTAGAAGACATCTAATAGACACACAGTACCTTTGCTACCAGGGACACAAAATACGTCTGCAAAAAAGGACGGTGCAATTATGTAATTAAAAAACTAATTAACATTTTAAAAGTTTGCAGAATTAGAAAACGAAGAATATAAGTTCAACCAAAATGAATTCTCCTATACACTCTAATGTCATTCCAAACCTGTAAGACTTTCTTCTGCAGAACACAAAAGAAGATATTTTGAAAAAAGTTGGTAACCAAGCACCATTGACCCACGCTGACTTCCACTGTATGGTCACAAAACCACACAGACGTTTCTCCAAATATCTTTTCATTTACAATAGTCAGACACAGATTCTGAACAACGTGCTTTATTTCTGGTGTCCTATCCCTTAAATACCTTTCACTGTTTGATTAAAGGGAAATGGTTAATCCTAAGTAAATAACTGCCCAGCATCCGGAAGCAAAAGCAAGGCGCACTTTCCTATAAGTGTTATCCATATGCACTACCGGATGTTATCATGACTGTGCAGACAGATGTTTTTGTCCCAGCACATCGTTCTGCTCGAGGTGATGAGATCAACCACTGTGAATATCCAGCGTCCTGACATTCTCAGGTATTTAGTAGCCCTATTGAATAGCACCTCCCCTCTGAGTCACCATCTGTATGTTCTATTGATTGGTCACTCTCTCTTACTCAGACAGCTGGAGTCCCACTCTCCGTCTAAACTGATCGATGGTGATGCGATCTACGCTGGAGAACGCATTCAAGATGTCAAGGCAAAATCCAACTAGCTCACACCTCTGTTTTAAATATTTTAAAGCGCTGAAGATGCAATCAATTTTCAGTTAAGGGGAGGAGGAACAAACGCTATATGACTATAGAGACCAAAACAAAAACAAGGCTTGAGTGAACGCAGGGGTCTCTGGAGACCATGCTGAGACACTATAGGTTCCATCAACGGCTAAGTGGGTCACATCTCGTCGAGCTTGGGAGGCACGCCATCGTTCATATGTTTCTGAACATTTTTCACGATGACACTCATAAGCACAGCGAGATGAAGTAGGTCATCTGAACGTGCGTATAAATACGTTCTCGAAGGTCTGTCAGAAACAGAAAGTTTGTAAACAGATTCCGGCACAGTACAGAATGAATTGTAATCTCATTGGGTTGTTTTGGAACAGATCTCAATGGATGGAATGTTGGAATTCATACCTAGTAAAATAAATACATTCCCCCTCGTGTCTTTGTAAATCTGAAAGATGTTCTTTGTTCTGCAGAACACAAAACATTTTTTTGAAGAAGGTTAGTTACAAACATCATTAAACTCTATTGATTTCCGCTGGACGAACACAACCCCAAATATCTTCTTTGGTATTACAGAAGAACGTGTCATATACAGGTTTCAAGGACATGAGAGTGAATGAATGACGGAAGACTCTTTTTGAAGACATCTTGTATATTTGTTAATGATTCTTTGAAAACTTGTCTTTTATGAAACATATCTCAAATTATTCAATGCTTGTTATTACTTAAAGACACATAATTCATGAACGTATTCCTAATGTAACACGATAGGTAAAAAAAAAAAAAAGTGCAACCAAACAAGTTATGGAAGCTTAAAAAAATATGACAGGTGGTTGGAAGGAATGTGAATACTTTGGGATATTCAAATGAAGCAATTATTATTTTTGATTAATAAATCATTTCAAACAAACAAGAAATCTTCATTAAAGGGCTAGTCCAACCCAAAATAAAGATTCTGTCATCATCATGACATTTCCCTCCTGTTTGTGACTCTGAAAACACAGAGAAAATACAGTATATCGAGAAATGTCAATGGTTCTGTTCCCATTCATTGGATGTCAATAATGATATATGATTTTTGCTTACCATCATTCTTTAACGTATATTTTCTTGTGTGTCAAGAATGTAAATATCACATATTTCTTTAAAGATGAACTTGAAATCTTTAAGATATTAACGTTTATCAGGGTGTACTAAAGCATGACATCTGAACGGTGGCATCTATCAAAACACCTAAAATGACAAGAACGTTACAAACCGATCAATTCTATCAACGCCCCCCGCGATCCCACACAGCTTTCCACAGCTCTCCGGCTCTGTTAAACCAAGCATTCCGTGAACTTTGCGCCCTGATAAACAACGCAATTCGATTTTTTTCATGGTCGGTGCCAAAACAATTCCACCAACTAGGCCAGACAATGTGCCGGGTCCATGAAAGACATGGGCAGAATGAGAACAATGACAATATTTATCACAGAAGACAGGAGTCCCCTCCCCACATCATATTCCGCTCTCATTACTCCAGCAGTGTCATGAATGAAGCATTCTCTCACCACTGGGGTTTTCTTCAATCTGTTACAACTAATTGACTATGTGCCGCTGCATAGTTCACCATCGGTTCTCTTTTCCACAGCAGAGATAGTCTATCGGCTTCAAGCATCATTTTGTTTACGGTCTAGTACCGACGAGAGGATACTTGAGCTCTGATGTTTAGTAATACAGAGTTATAAACAGAAAAAACTGAGATAGGAGAGCGCTTTGAATCTTCCTCTGTGCTTGCGTGTTTACTCGCCGGAGAGGGTATATGTTGCGAATGTTACGTAAGCTGTAATATGTAATAACTTCAATGGAGCTGAATAACAGATTGCAGTCTCGTATTAAAGCATGGCCTGTCTGTTTGAGTACGTGCAAAAAAATGAAGCAGAATTGTTGAGTTGTCAAAGTTATGTAACTTCAAACTTCAAAAGACGGCTTTGAAGAAAGATGCGGTTATTCCGATTCTAGTTCCTTTAAAAAACACACATATTAAGTTGTGTCATTTTCTCATGACACCTCATCATATCCGCACTTCTTGAGAAAGTTACGCGTTTTCGTCTCGGCGACTTAGCATCTGGTATGACCATAATGTAGTGTTGTGCATTATTTAGCAATCAGCACAGGGCCTATTAAGCAGGGATAATGTAAATCTAATGAGCTATAAATTCTAACGCTTTAAATAGAAAAGAAAATTACGCCTTGGAAAGCAAATGCACCGGGGGTAAAGATTTTAATGTACTGCCAATCACCGGTTAGTCGAGTTTTGTGAGAACAAATAAGTAGCGGTGTGACGATCTCGGCACAGGCGTGCAAACTGTGGTTTTAAACGCAATTCCTCCACAAGTCCTTTCTCCGGGGGTACGTTTGAAAGGGTTTGCTTGATTTTAGAAGATTTTAAATTAGCGCTGATTGTTGTGGGAAGTGTCAGAACATTCATCTTCCATAACATTCATCACGGGGCATCGTGAATTATGCAAAAGCAGCAGTGCGTTTCTAATACTTACAGGTTTCTCGCACACTGATGGTGACGCTACCTATGAGTCACGCGTGCTGAAAATTACCCTCGACATGAGGCAATTTACATGAATAACCCATCTCACTAAAGCATTGTTTACCTGCGAGAATTGTCCCATGCCAGAATTTTATTACCTGTTATTCTATTTATATATGGAGGAAATATATATTGGTCTAGTAGAGCAAATGCATTGCTCTGGTAAACCAACACACGGTTCTTTTTTCGACTCATGCTGTTTACTGCGGTCTGCATGGTCATTAGCTTCTTCTGGTTCTTTGGGTAGTGGAGTTATTTCTTTAGTGTGAACTTAAAAAGTGTGAAAATATCATGCTAGTGGTCCAACTACTAACATTTTTCTTCATTAATGTGTGGTCACAAATCAACATGTATATTTACTAAACAATGTTTTATGATTATTAATAGAACGACATAAAGTCATGGCAAAAACATTTTAATGTCAGCTACCCATTTGCTTATGAAGAAAAAAAACGCAGAAATAAGAGAACATTTTGGATTTGTAGTGCTCTTGTGTCCGCATTCGTCAAGTGTACGTTCGTTTTTAACAAAACCAAGAGTGACTTAACCAAGTAACTTTTGTATAAATATAACTGCGAAAAGTGAACTTAAACTTGTTTTCTTTGAAGAATTTGAGGTCTACAAAATTCAGAACATCTGTGTTACTTGTTTTCTAGTTGCTCATTATTTGCAAAGAAAGACAAATGCACAGAAAAAAATGGGTTGTTGGAAGTACTTCACTAAAAGTCCACATGATTGAATTACATTTTTTAACCCCATTACACTCTTATATTCTTAAATTCTGAAAAACGTCAATTCAAAAACTTGATTTAATCACGTGGAACAAATGGATGACATAAAAACACTTACTAAACTAAAACGACTATTGAAAGTGTTTAAGAATCAGAAGGACACCGTTTTTAAGAGATAACAAACGTATTAGGATTTATGAGCATAAATATGTACAAACCAGTAGCTAGAACATCAAACTTTATAGAAATGTAAGCTCTTTATAGAACATAAACTAATTACTTATGTTTGTTTATGAGCACAATGTAGTGTTATGGATGTGAGAAACCTAAAAATAGCCCAAACTTGACTATAAAAAAGCATGCACCAATAATAAAAAATAATGCAACAAAAAAAGAGATTCCTTACATTGGACCCACCAAATGTTGACATGTATGCTATGAGCATCCTACAAACTATTGGTCCAAACTGTATATTTTCATGGTAAGGTTGGTAAATTCATCTTCACAGAATTGCTCACACAAAGCCTATAAATTGTACATGTAAAAGGGGCTTTAATTTACATTTTCATTTAGTCATTAAGCCGACACTTTTATCCAAAGTGATTTGCAAATGAGGTTTACGAAAGAACCATTTGGAGCAAGGGGTAACAAAGCAATCATATTAAAATAATGCCAATCTTAGTAAGAAAACCACAAGTGCCGAGGGAATTATTATTATTTTCTTTGGATTTGTGAAGATGTCTAAAGAGGTTTATTAGAGGGTTGGTGCAAACAGAAAAGATGGGTTTTAAAGGAGACTCCATGTTCATGTATTATAGGTATAGCAATAACATTATGTAATGACTTATATGAGCATATTAATAAACAGTCAAGTGAAAAAAGTAGACAGAGTCAAAATGAAAAGATGCTTTTGAGGCAGCAGCATCCCATAAGATCTGTCTCAAACACATCCATGTGAGCTCTTAAGATGCTGGAAGGTTCACTTTACACATACACTGATGTTAAGCATGTAAAAAGTGCATTTTTCAATCCAGAACACACATCAGAGTAATAATACATTTATACAATACAATAGGACACTGTTATTCCCAAAACGCACAATCCTTGCGCAAAACCTGTTGATGGATGGGAAGCGCACGGAGCAAAACCCTCACAAATCTGATTTTGTATATCAAAACCACGTTTTATCACCAAGCACAACACCACCTGGGTCTATCCAAACCTCCCACAACACAAAAGAAGAGTTAACTTTAATAAGACAAGCACAATAGTGTGCGCAACGCAGCTGTCAATCTTGGTCTCATCCTCTCGCATCAGCACCACTGAGCATCCTCAAGCAAGTACTTTCCTCCAGCTGCCAAACGTTCAGTACACGTCACACACATGCTTTTTCAACACAATCTCCTTAAGATAGACCACAAGACACACTCAAGATGCACAGTGTGTCCAAGGCATCATGAGCAAGTGTCTTGCAAGTATCCAGTTCCGTCTCTCCTATACACCACACACACGTGAGCACACTCCTGTTGCCTTACCTTTATGCAGAAACGTTGCAAAAATCACGTAGAAAAAGAGTGAAAAAGAGTGAGATCCGAATCCTGACCACGCCATGTTGAACACCTGCTTCAGACTGGAGGCTCTGCATCACCTAGAGACGAGATGCGAGGATAATGAGATGCGAGGATGGGAGGAGGAGACACATGCACATACAGAACCATGCAATTCACTGCAAACTCTGGCACATGGTGTGTGCAAGAAGTGATTGAAAGTTAGTTGTTTGCTTTATGTATTTAAAAATGATGTTTCATGCCATCTGTAAAAAATAAAGGTGGGGTAGTTTCTGTGCCAAAATGATTAGTTTAAACACATCTGGGGTTAGGCTAGACTATTTCTATACAATGAGTTGGCATTTTGTTTCATATGAAAGTGTGTATATTGAGCAGTTTGGTGAATCAAAGCTCTCTCTCTTCCCTTTTATACACAGACAGTGCCCCCTGTGTTTGAGAGTGAGCATTAGAGACTGATTCAGTACACTGTACATTGGAAATTTGAGTGAGGTGTTTCTGATTGAAACATGTTTTGATCTGATGGTGTATGGATAGCTGAAATTTGTAGAATAGAGAAAATGATTCAGCAAACATGCATTTGATTTGATGAGAAAATGCATGTACATTTACTTTTTTACATTTACGTTTAGGCATTTAGCAGACGCTTTTATCCAAAGCGAGTTTAAAGAATCGAGGAGACAATGAAGCGGTAAATAGCAGAGACAACAAAAGGCGAACAAGGTTACTAGGTTACACAAGGGAGAGATAAAACCATTCCGACTTTGTAGATGTCTTGTAATTGTATTAGTCAAGTGTATGTTCATTTTCAACAAAACCAAACCCTTTGAGTGACATAAAGCGAACAGCAATCTGAAAGACTGGAACTATGACAAGACACATGAAAACACAAGGAAAATCCAGTCATTTTTGTATACATATAATTGCGAAAAATGGAACATAAAAGTTTTCCTTGCAGAATTTGAGGCCTACAAAGTTTTGACCTGATGGTGTTTGAATACACGTCTGAAATTAGTTGAATAGAAAAAATAATTTAGCAAACATATATTTTATTTATTAGAAAATGTTTGTAAGTTAACGTTTAGACATTTAGCAGACGCTTTTATCAAAAGCAAGTTTTAAAGAATCGAGGAAAAGATGTACAAGTGCTATAACGAGGTTACTAAGTTACACAAGGGCGAGATAAAACCATTCCGACTTTGTAGATGTCTTGTGTCCGTGTTAGTCAAGTGTATGTTCATTTTCCACAAAACAAAACCCATGGAGTGACAAAGTGATCTGAAAGACTGAAAGCATGACAAGACACATGAAAACATAAGGAAAACAAGTCATTTATGTGTGTATATATAACTGTGAAAGGGGAACATAAAAGTTTTCTTTGCAGAATTTGAGGTCTACAAAGTTTTGTTGTGATGGTGTATGAATACACGTCTGAAATTAGTTGAATAGACAAAATGATTCAGCAAACATACATTTAATTTGATAAGAAAATGTATGTACATTTACTTTATTACATTTACGTTTAGGCATTTAGCAGATATTTTTATCCATAGCGAGTTTAAAAGAATCGAGGAGAAAATGAAGCAGTAAATAGCAGAGATAACAAAAGGTGAACAAGTGCTCCAAGTTACACAAGGTAGGATAAAATCTGTAGAGGGGGGAAAGGTTACGTTTTTTCACATATAGAGAGTGAGTAGGTTAGAAAGAAGGTGTCAAGTGGGTTAGATGTAGACGGAAGAGATGAGTTTTAAGGCATTTTTAAAGATAGAGACTGAGTCTGTGAAATGGGTATCTGAATATTAAAGGAGGATCAGCCAATGAGACGCAGAATAGATGGGGACTCCTTAAGAATTCTTCAACAGCATCTCAGAACATTTTTCAAGATGCATGACAAGATGGAAAATAAACACTTCTGAAAACTCTGAAGTTGACTACACTGATCAAATATAACATGTTTTATGTTATGGTTGAATTTTTAAGGTAATGCCTATAGTTCCCTTCGTTCTACTTCATCGTTTTAAATAGTATTAATATAAAAAATGTCAGTCTTGGTTTGGTGGTTAGAAAGTTGGACTTGTAAGCAGAAGGTTGCGGGTTTGAATCTCAGTGCCAGCAGACAATAACCGAAGTCTCCTTGAGGAAGTCACCTCACCCCTGTTTGCTCTTCAGTGATAATTGACCACTGCACAATACCGTAAGTCGCTTTGGATGAAAGTGCATGCCAAATGAATAAATGCAAATGTAAAAAATCTGAATGCGAGTAAATCATGTGCCCTGGAGTGTACCATCAAATGTTCCTGTACCCTCAGATCTTCACCATTAGCTCATATTATTTACCTATAATAATAACAGCAAACATACCGAAACAATAAAAATGTTTAAGAGGAGGATAACAAACAGAAGTGACATCACAAAAATGGGATGAAATGCATTTGTCCAGCTGCTCACCCATAAATCAAACCGAACACTCATCCATCTGTGTATGAGTATTTGTTGTGATTTATGAGCGCAATCATTTCTGTTGCATTCTACCGCATTAACCCGTCAATCATCACAAGTCAGCTTAATGCAAATTAAATCTTAAGCATCCCCTTTTTTCCTGATATCTGAACACATTTAAGTGTTTTTCCTGAGATACTTTTCATTACATACTGGAGTGTCTATTAGTTAATTCGCTTATAACAACCATATAAATATTTTTATGGGTGGTTCTATGTAATAAATACATTTAGCTCACTTAAAAATGAACATTTTGTCACTAGTTTGCTCACCCTGCAGTTATTGTTAACCTGTTTACATTTCTTTGAATGAATTTTTTTTAATAGAAGTTTGAAAGTTAAGACTCCCATAGTAGATGAAAAAAAAATGGAAGTCAACAGTGGCCAAAACGGCTTAGTTAAATACTTTCATCAAAATATCTACGGCGTATTAAAGAAATATATACAAAAGGTGGATCCCTAATAAATAACTTTTCTTGAAAGCTGTCAGTGGCGTCAAAATGTCTTTATTCCAAATTTAGTTTTAAATCCGCTCTAGGTTATACAAGTTTATGTTCAAGCGGCTTTAAAAACCCTCTACGTATTTCTTTCTAACCAGTATTCAGTTCTTTAATACAAATAGGTTGACTCATTAATAACATAAAACCAGATGTGACCCTGCCAGGGAAATCCAAAGTCATTTCTGTTATACAAAAATCATTTTACACAAATATTAAAACCATTTTAGGAGTATATAACATCGAGATCTGCAATATCGACTGAGTAAGACCATGTCAAAGATTGGAATAATATTTAATTTAATAGGTAAAATTAAACTTTAATGCTTGTTTTATCAGAATTTGATTTTCTTACTTTAGACTGGTTTTCAGAGGCAGGGTCGTATATTCAACAAATCTCCAAGGGTATCCTCATCTGTTAAATCAAAAACACTTCTCCGACTCAACCGGAAATATAATTCTCAACAACAAAACAGCAGGAAATAGTTCAGTGTCTGTAGGGGAATAAACACACACATGCAAATGCACGCACACGCAAATGCACGCACACACACACACACACACACACACACACACACACACACACACACACACACACACACACACACACACACACACACACACACACAAACACACACACACACACACACACACACACACACACACACACATACACACACACACACACACTTTTGGAGAAGTTTAGGGGATTGGAAAACTGTAGTGCATCATCTGCCCTGTCTGGATTGCCATGGCAGTACAAGTAACCCAGTAGACAGAATGCCATCTAATTGCTCAATCTATTTGCATTTCTTTTTCTAAACGTTTCATGTCAATCCTCATTCTATGGCAGGCCCAGATAGCATTTAGAAGCTAATTTTAATCTCCCAGCCAGTTTTCTCAGCAACGATTGAATTCCACGCATCAAATTCACTTTTGATATCATTATCCGTGGCAGGCGGCCAACTCAAACGTTCTTAAAGGTGGCAGCGAGACATCGTATAACAGCAAGATAACAAGCACCAGGTAATACCTATGTGACACGCCGGTGTGATTCTTTCATATTTTATTTTGAGCATTAAGAGGGCGGTTAAATCAACTGGTATGAGAAACCGAGCAACCAAGCAACCCTTCAACTGGCTTTCTCAATAAAGTCAGATTGCTTTTACAAAACATTAGGTATTACCTATTTTTTATAATAAATATGATGCAATGTGACACTAATAGTATTATTGTTAAAGTGACAGTTCACCAGAAAATGAAAAATGTCATTTTCTCATGTATTCTCAAACCTGTATGATTTTCTTTCTACTGCAGAATACAAAAGAATATATTTTAATGATATCTGGGGTTAAGTTGCACCCCTTTGCATTGGTTTGGTGTCTATTACAGGACACATAAAACTGTGAAATTGACATACAGTGCAATTTGTTGTTTATCTTAAGTCATATTTTGTTTACTTTATTTATAAGGTTGAAAATAAAATGCAAAATAATAAATAAGATCGAGTCGTTTTCTTTTCTAATATATTCAAACTTATTTATTATAAAAAGCCCTTTTGTCCATTTTCTAGAATAACTACCTTCACGAAAAAATTGTGAAAGATATCGTAATGGAGAAATAAAATTTATCATACCATGAATTTTTTTTAGGCATACTGTCCGACGTCTATTCAATAGAAGTAAGTAGGCCCTACTGCTGTTGGGTTGCCAACTTTCTTTAAAGTATCTTATTTTATGTCCTGCAGAATAAAAGTCATACAGGCTTGAAATGACAGGAGGGTGAGTATAAGAACTTTCATTTTGGGTGATCTGTGGAAGACTGCACAGACATCTGCAGAATGGATTACAGTTGTATTTCAGTTTGTGCGACTGGTCTGGAAACATCACGAGAACATGATTTTAAAGTCTGTCAAGAGTGTCTTATCTCGCAGTGCTATGATGTCACTCGTGGTTGGTCTGCGCGGCACACGGCTTGCATGCAAACCCTTGTGACCTAGGTATGGATTGTGTTTTTTCTAGAAAAATTTGTCAAATAATAACTAAATACAATTTCAAATCCATTTTTCCAAAAATTCTATGCAGAATTAATAAAAGAAAGTGTGCAGATTTCTTCTGACCCTGTTCACGGGTGAATCATCTTCTCCTTTCATCTACTCAAACACATTTTCTGGGACCTCTTCAACACAAGAGTCCAATAAAACTTTGACATTTTTCAGTGAATCCAAACCGTCACGGGCTCAACATAAATCATACAAAATAAGAAATCCTGAGACGATATATTGGATGATTGAAGCTTCCCTGTAGTGCAGGCCGGTCACAGCTCAGCCTGATCCCTGTGGCACATAAGACCGCTGAACCGCAAATCCTATCCGCTGGTGCGTGTGTGTATGTTTGTGTGTGCAGGTGACCGCTGTGTGCCATTGAACTCTCCGGGGAACCGCAGGAGAAACGGAGAGCCAAGACAGTTGAATTCCCTTTGTTTTGCCTTGAGGCTATGGCCGTAATGAATGCTGACAAAACTCATAAATTCCTCATGCCGGGGTGCCACATATTTCCTTTCGCCAATCGTATCAATGCGGTGGCAGTGGCAGATTTAAAAGGCATTAAGCAATTTATCAGGCCTCCATGGTAGATCTTAAGGGATGCGTAAAAAAAACACACAGAAAACATTGGGGCTGTTTCAAATCGCTGCCTCAGATCATCCTCGCTTACGGAGTTCTCCATCAAACTCAAAATGCAGGAGCGGCTCACTGTGTCTGGGGAATGCCTTTTACACAAACTATGACAGAAAGTCTATTAAAGTCTGAAGGAGTATAACTTTACGAACAGTGATCTGTGGAGCTTGTATAAACTGGCCATTTTGATAAAAAACATTATACTTAATATTTTTTATATTTGAGACACCCATCGTCCCAGTTTGCATACTTACCATCCTTAATAGTATTCAAAATTAAAATATGATATGATAAAATGGTTTTCTCAACATAAATATGTGGTTTATCATCCTATAATTCAAAGCGTGTATCCATGAACACTCAAACGACTGATATTACCCCATGCTCACCAGGACAGGCGGCGCTTTGTTAACGCACACCAAATTATTAATCAATAAACATTACATGATACATGATCACAGAGTCGTCGAGGCAACACAAGTCACATGTCACTTTAGTATGTTAGTAAAACAAGACACACTTTTATGGCATTGTATAAATATAACTGATATGCAGGGATGGAGTAATGGATTATTCAAACCAATATATTACTCATGGGATTAGTTTTTAATATATTTGAAAATCCCTGGATTTTTTTTACATTTTATGTGCCATATTTACACACATAAATAAAGAAAGACAGAAAGATAGCTTTGCTTACATTTTCTATTGAATTCAATAATATTAACTGACATTTGTTAACAATGAGTAATTTCATTTTTCAATTTATTTCTTTTATTTATTTATCAGTCCTTAATAATAGGTTAATAGTTAATATAAGGTAACTTCAATACAATTTTTTATGTTTGTTCATGGTGTATTTGACCAATGTTAGGGACAACTTTTGATCTTAATACTTTATGAGTAAATGGTGAAATAAATGTGAACTAACATTAATAAATGCGGCACTAGTAATGCTCATTGTTGGGTAATAACAAGGAGAAAGAAAGAAAGAAAGAAAGAAAGGAAGGAAGGAAGGAAGGAAGAAAGAAAGAAAGAAAGAATGAGAGAAAGAAAGAAAGAAAGAAGGAGAGAGAAAGAAAGAAAGAAAGAAAGAAAGAAAGAAAGAAAGAAAGAAAGAAAGGAAGGAAGGAAGGAAGGAAGGAAGGAAGGATGGATGGACGAAAAACAGACAGACAGACAGACAGACAGACAGACAGACAGAAAGAAAGAAAGAAAGAAAGAAAGAAAGAAAGAAAGAAAGAAAGAAAGAAAGAAAGAAAGAAAGAAAGAAAGAAAAGAGAAGGAAAGAAAGAACGTAAAGAAGAGTGAAAAGAGAAAGAAATGAAGAAAGAAAGAAAGAAAGAAAGAAAGAAGGAAAGAAAGAAAGAAAGAAAGAAAAGAGAAAGAAAGAAAGGCAGTAGGGAAGAGTGAAAAGAGAAAGAAAGAAAGAAAGAAGGAAAGAAAGAAAGAAAGAAAAGAGAAAGAAAGAAAGGCAGTAGGGAAGAGTGAAAAGAGAAAGAAAGAAAGAAAGAAAGAAAGAAAGAAAGAAAGAAAGAAAGAAAGGAAGGAAGGAAGGAAGGAAGGAAGGAAGGAAGGAAGGACGGAAGAAAGAAAGAAAGAAAGAAAAGAGAAAGAAAGAAAGAAAGAAAGGAAGGAAGGAAGGAAGGAAGGAATTTTTTACATTTTATGTGCCATATTTACACACATAAATAAAGAAAGACAGAAAGATAGCTTTGCTTACATTTTCTATTGAATTCAATAATATTAACTGACATTTGTTAACAATGAGTAATTTCATTTTTCAATTTATTTCTTTTATTTATTTATCAGTCCTTAATAATAGGTTAATAGTTAATATAAGGTAACTTCAATACAATTTTTTATGTTTGTTCATGGTGTATTTGACCAATGTTAGGGACAACTTTTGATCTTAATACTTTATGAGTAAATGGTGAAATAAATGTGAACTAACATTAATAAATGCGGCACTAGTAATGCTCATTGTTGGGTAATAACAAGGAGAAAGAAAGAAAGAAAGAAAGAAAGAAAGAAAGAAAGAAAGAAAGAAAGGAAGGAAGGAAGGAAGGAAGGAAGGAAGGAAGGAAGAAAGAAAGAATGAGAGAAAGAAAGAAAGAAAGAAAGAAGGAGAGAAAGAAAGAAAGAAAGAAAGAAAGAAAGAAAGAAAGAAAGAAAGGAAGGAAGGAAGGAAGGAAGGAAGGAAGGAAGGAAGAAAGAAAGAATGAGAGAAAGAAAGAAAGAAAGAAAGAAGGAGAGAAAGAAAGAAAGAAAGAAAGAAAGAAAAGAGAAGGAAAGAAAGAACGTAAAGAAGAGTGAAAAGAGAAAGAAATGAAGAAAGAAAGAAAGAAAGAAAGAAAGAAAGAAAGAAGGAAAGAAAGAAAGAAAGAAAAGAGAAAGAAAGAAAGGCAGTAGGGAAGAGTGAAAAGAGACAGAAAGAAAGAAAGAAAGAAAGAAAGAAAGGAAGGAAGGAAGGAAGGAAGGAAGGAAGGAAGGAAGGACGGAAGAAAGAAAGAAAGAAAGAAAGAAAGAAAAGAGAAAGAAAGAAAGGAAGGAAGGAAGGAAGGAAGGAAGGAAGGAAGGAAGGAAGGAAGGAAGGAAGGAAGGAAGGAAGGAAGGAAGGAAGGAAGGAAGGAAGGAAGGAAGAAAGAAAGAAAGAAATAACAGTCAACACAAAACATTTACATTTTAAACAAAATAAACTTTAACCAAAATAAAGGAATTACAACATAATAGTCAAAAATACAAAAGCTTCTGAGAAACCTTTCAGAGAACCACACACCCAGTGAAACATGCTGGAGGCTTCTAGGCAAATGTGAGGTTACTTTGCCGACACAAAAAATGAATGCTATTAGGATTTAGCCAAAAAGTGAATATCTAGCTCTCTTTGCCTTTGCTTTTCCTGTAGCTCAAAAAGTGTATGCTAATATCACCAAGGTCATGGTAAGAAATCCCATTGCTTTGAATAAAACTGCCATTGAAATCACTTACGTACAATAACCACTGCTGGATTCAATGGAATAAGAACGTACATTTTTGGAACGGCCAAGTCTTGACATCAATCCAACGATATGGCAGTACCGGAAATAAGAGTTTGTGCTCGAAGACTGTCAGAATCATAGGAGTTCTGCAAAGATAGAGCCAAAACTCCACCATAAAAATGAGAAAAGCTCCCATTATAGGTGGTGTGTATCTACCGTTGAGTGTAGGCCAACCAGACATTATGCAAATCAGACATTCTTTACAACCAGACATTATAGTACAAATGTATTTTGGTTTAACTTTACTCATATTTTACAGAATGATCAAAACTATTAAAGCGTTATGTTTGGTCTACTTGTGTTTCCTCTGGCCTTTATGTTCTAGATTATTCCACATCGTTTGCACGGCGTCGCATCCAAACCCAATAAGACAACATTAAACACAATTTTGTGTTGGTGTGTTAAGACAGCATTAGCCTGACAGTCTCAATGATGATCTACACGGCACATTCACATTGAGACAAAGCCATTTTATCAGCGTGTTCTGCTAACTGCGGTCTTGCATTAAAGTGAACCACTCTGTCAGATCCAGTCCGTCATTCCCTGATAGAACAAAATAAAGCGCTGTGTCTGATCGCCATGTGTGTCCTTACGTCTTTGTGATCTTGTCAGATTCTCTTTCAAGACCGACTGAATGTAATATCGGTTATGCATCTTAGAAATCTGTCAACATCAGAGTCGTGGTAGAATTTATTGACTGTATTTGTGTTCCCTCGGGTGTTCAAGGCTGTAATGTTTTAGTGGATCTCCGTTTAGTTATTTATTAGAAACTGACAGGCAGTTGTCCAGTGGGTATGTATGGATTTGAAACAGCACTGTTTTATTAGAAAATATTTAATGGATTTTATTCTGATAGTTGATGTGTGTACTGTTTCTCAGTGGGTTTTAACCTGCCAAGGTTATAATGATTGTAGTGTTAAAAATCGTATTGTTAAGCTTATAAACAGCATTTATTTTACAGTCTAAAACTGTCTTTGGTAAATATTATGGAGGAAATGTTCAGCAATGGTTTGAAATGATATTCGCAAAGGGCGATTTTAAAACACAATGTAAACATATACTGCAAACAATGTTAAAATCTTGATCTTCCCCACAAAAGGACATTAAAGGGATTGTTCAAACAAAAATTTAAATTGTGTCATATTTAACTTACCATTGAGCTGTTGCAAACCGGAACATATTTCTTTGTTCTGATGACGGTGAGAGAGATGTATAAGATTCTTCTAACCATAGTTGGAAAATTTCTTTATATTTTTCAAAATAAATATTTTATAGAACGTAGGAAAACAAAAAGTTATGTTGTAGTCGTGACTTCCACTATTTCCTACTTGTCAATGGGGTCCAAGAACTTTTTGGTTCCAAGCATTCATATAAATATCTTTCTCTGTGTTCGTCAGATCAATTGAAACAGATCTGGATTTAGAAAGTGACAAAATTTATATTTTATCCCTTTAAGAGAGAGAAATTAATGTCCTCTTATTTTGTTTTCTATACTGAAAATACAAGCACACTGAAATTGTATCTTCAAGTATAGATTTTTCCGCACACTGCCGCATTAAAAAATTCAAGCGCTGAAAATAATCTTGTGAACTGACCAAATTCAAAGTTCAAGGAAGTTTACAGGAGAAAGATTCGAAGGTGCCCTTAAATAACCTTCTTGATTGAAATCAATGTAAATCTGCAATCAGGGTTGATGATCACCAGCACATTTTTGGGGTTGTTGTTGTTTGGGCTCTTCCTTTAAGCTGGACTGATAAGTGTATTAATTATTCATTCGTATTGCCGAACCAGGACCCATAATGAGACGAACAGAAGTGTTTGGGGTACTTAAGTGTTTTATTTTAACTGATGGCCGAGTGACAATGGGCACTGATTGGAGGGCTTTGAAAAAAATAATAAACAGGCCATTTTACAGTCAGACCCAGCGAAAGAAGAAGAGACTAGTTCAATCACCAGGGTACAACATGAACACTTGCCCTGAAATAAATGAAAACAACAATTGGCTTTGCTAAGTAGATAATACAAACTGCAAAACACTTTCTACAATATCATGAAAATCAAAATGTAAATAGTGAATATGATTGAGTGATGAGTAAATTTAACATTTATTTTTAAAAAATGTAAATGTGGATGTGGAATATTCCCCCCAAAAAAGAGGAATTAATTTTCTTTGCAATGTTTTGGGAAATAGGATGCAAATAACTTCAAAATTAAAAAAATTACTCAGAAGTACTCAACATCCTGTAAACACAAATATATTTAAAAGAATGTAACCAAATTAAATTTCTATGTTAGTTATTTTTGCATGAAACAGAAAAACAGTACATTTTAAAAATTTGCAAACCATTTTATTCTGTTTAAATTTGGTGTATATGTAAGTAAAGAAATAAGAATCTGATTGACTTAAAAAATATCAGTATATTACCCATTTATGTTTGTTAATAAAAACTTTATTTGTTTCATTATATAAATGTAAAAGATATATAAACATTTGTGGAAAAATTTAAATCTTTTTCATGTTATTAAAATATTTTATTAAGTTAATAAAACTTTTGTGACATTACTGAGCCACATAAACTCTTATAACAGTGTTGTAGAATAAAGTTTATTGGTAGATAAAAGGTGCCCAACTGTTTGTTTCTCAATATTCTTCGAAATATATTATTTTGTGCTAAATAAAAAAAAAATTGAGGTCACTTGAAACTGTATACAGGTTTGGAACAACTTGGCTTTGTAATTCATGACAGAAATTTAATTTTTGGATGGACTGTCTGAGTAATTTACAAAAGACTAAATAGTTGTTATGAGAAATTCAATTTAAAGGTTGTCAGAAAACGCTATAAGTTATAGCTGGTATATATCTGATTCATATACCAGTGTCAGGTAACAAACAGTTTATGTACCATGCGACCGTATCACAAAACAACACAAGTAAACAACTTTTGCCATGGCAAAATCGCAAAAAGATTTGTGGAGGTAAATTCTAGACTACGCTGTGACTTCAGGCAGTTTAACACTTTCCTAAATGACGTCTTTTTACAGACTATTCCCCATTCCAAACTCAACGTTTCCGAGTTCATTAACTAATTTTAGGAGCGAAGTAAAGTGTATTCAAATTCAAATTAAAGACTGAGATTGTAAGGAAGGTTAGGTACTTTTAATTGGATTAATTTGCATAAGAAAATTAGTTTTATGTATCTTCAGACATCATAATCCATAATTACTTTACCATTCTTTCCTATGCCATATGTACTCTTGTATTTGCATAATATTAATTAGAGAAACGTTTTGTCACAAAGGGTCACTTTAAATGAGCATTGTTGAGCTTCTTGTCGTTTGAAAAGCAGGATCATTACCTATTGCTGGTGGTCATTGACTGTTTTAAGAAGAGGGAAAAAAAATCAATAGAGGAAGAACAATATCACGCGGACTGGACTACACTCAATATATCTACTAATATCAGTATCGCAAAGCCTGGCGCTGCATTTACTAAAAGCAGTTAGCAGTGACAGTGATGGGTAAATAAAGAGCTAATATACCAACCTCTCGGTGCATAGAAAATAAAGCGGTAAATGTTTGGTTTTGTGTACAAAAAGAGAACTGTGCGATTCGATTCAGCTTAAAACGAGACTGCAATAACAAACATTTTACGGGACGGGGAATAATGGTTTGAAGAATTGAAAGTGCACTTTACAGTGTACGCTCAACAGATTTGGTCAAAGGCAGCAGATAACATTCAGAGAGTGGAACCATCATTCCACTGTCCATCAGAGACTGAGTCTAACAACAAAGTTCAACACTGGGTTTGAGGAAAATAGACTCTGGACACAATGCTGTCAAAAATGTTTGTAGGGATTTCAGTGTGCTAGAATAACCAATATTCTGAAGTTTGTTTTGCCAACTACACATTTTTTTGGCTCAATAATAATAAATATAGAAAGTAACATGCAGTTTTTTGTATCCCTGTCTGTGATAATCACATTTTGAGATAATGGGCGTTAAAATTTAATTTCAACACAATTTCAATCTGTGACCTCACTCATTCAGTATTAAATATATCAAGATTTTATTTTACAGGATGTTCTTTACATTATGAACAATTGTTGTATGTAGAAAACCGTGAATCACAAAAAATGCTTTAGTTGGGTTTTATAGGCGGGGTCACATTTAAAGCTTTTCCATAATGATGTGTTGTGTTCTTTATCTTAGAACGAACTATTTTGACTACACACAGAACGGTCCTCTTACAGTAGCCCTAAATGGACAAATCGCTTTACACAACGCCTATCCTAATATTAAGTCTTTTAGCAAAAAAAAGAAAGGGTGACGAAATCTTTGTCCTTTGTCAGCCCATGTAGTGTTTGAAAAGGGAGGATCTAGCAGTGAACAATTATACAAATCCAATTTGTAATTTCACTGCTTTCGCGAGTGATCTATTAGATCTAATTTTATAAAGAAGAGTATAATTGATTAAATTGAAGTAGCCTGAACAAAATAAGCAACTAAAGTAGTTTTTTAAATGAAAAAAACATAATATTTCCTTGAGCATGTTTACGCCTCTATCCCTAACTCGGAGACATTTTACAGTACATGTAATACGCGGAAATTAAATGATATTTTCACTATCAAATCAGATTACCGGGGTTCACCTCACTGATGCATTTTAATGCGGTGTGGTTCATTACACTGTGCTGACTGTGTCTGGCCCAGAGATAAACATTAGCTTCATGGCTCACAAAGCAGAACTGCAGTCCTCTGGCAATTTGGATGTAACAAGTTCCTCTTCATACCCCCGAGACCATTTTAACTGGGTTTTTCTGCACCGACCTGCCAATCATACACTGCAGAGGGAACTGTGGATGGGTCTACTATTAATCTATTTGGAGCGGAATCTATCCAATAATCAAGCAAAACTGTGTGAGTAGTTCACTGAGCGCACCTTAAAGAAGAGCTTTGAAAGGAGGATATTAAGCTGGGTTTGAGATATATGAAAATGTGTGTGCGTCTCAAACATATATATATATATATATATATATATATATATATATATATATATATTTATATATATATATATATATATATATATATATATACCTATATAAATGACTGCATTCTCCATGTAAGAAATTCAGAGAGCAGATGTCAAACTCACAACCTCCCTGACATTAACAATTAAAGAACAAGCCTCATGACGAATTAAAACCCAGAGCATCCACAGTGTGTTCAATTCGACTCAGTTCTTCAAGGCCAAATGCTGTTTGTGTACAAATGTTGAGATTTTCTCGCATTTCTCAAGTTTGGTTTTCTTGGTAAGGTTTCAAAATGTTGCCGAGATAAAGATCACGCGGTGTCACACCAATACACAGTAACATCTCAAGCCTGGAGCTCTCGGAGCATTAATTGGAAATGATGATTTGAAGCGGCTCATTTTTAAGAATACACTCGAGCAATCAGTGAGCGCCACTCATTGTGTTTGTATGAATGCCTCGTTAGGGGTGAAGGTCCTGCTTTTTTGAAGGTTATCTCATTGTGTACATGCTCATGTTTGTGTTATTTGGTCATAAAAATACTTTGAGTGGAGCTGCCAAAAAGTATGAAGCCTTGAGACATTCAACATCGACGAATATTCCGCGCAAACAGTCGATAACATTCTAGCAAAAAAAAAGTGTTATTAGTATGTCGCACTAGACATTGAAGGCAAACAGTCATCGGCCGAAAAAGTGAAGATTTTTTTCCGTCTCGTGCAACGAAACAGGCTCTCCAATATGAGACGAGGACTACATCATGGGCCCAGAGCCCTTGCTGTTACACAAAAGGACCATATTGGTGAAACTATGCATCATAAACTGTTTGCAAACTGACCAGCTTAGGTAACCTGTAACATATACAGGTAATCTTTTTTACCAGTAGTAGGTCTTGTTTAAATCATTTTATATGCTGCAATATTAACCGCATGTCTTTAATATTATGTGGATTTTGAGTTTTGGCTCAAAATAAATAGCGAGAGGAATAGCGGGTGACGAAAACCGTTTAGCTTTTGATATGAAAGCTTGATTCGTCGGACATGCGTTTTGCTTTTTCGGTTCGTCGGCAACCAGATCACGCCTTAAAACGTTCCATTTGTGTTGTGCAAAAATTGCACATCATCAATTTATCCTTTGTAATCCTTTGTCTCGCGTTACATTATGTAATCACATTTGTATTCGCGTAAAATGGCATGAGCCATAACGGTATATACATTGGCTCCTCTAATCGCTCAAACTATTTTACCTAAACATTTTTATACTAGCACATGTTTTTTTGCAATTAAAAAATGTGTATTTAAAAAAAACATACTTTTCCGTTTTTCTTGCATTTTCAAGTCATGTGGAAAAAGTCAAAAGATTCAGGCTAGATGTCTTTTCACACTCCGTTACAGTAGGTGGTGTTCCGCGCCTCTAAAGTTGGATTGCAAACCATCATAAACCTGGAAAGTGGTGGTTTATTAAATATTACTATTACAAGGAAAACATACTTTATTGCGCACATGTTAAATTACTTGAACATAAAAATATATTTTAACCATTAATGTTACATGAGAAAATATAGTTTTTTTACTTGAATGATAGCACTTATTAAGACAAGATGTCTTGAAATAGAATTTGTAATTGAAATGTCATCGTTACTCTCAGTTTCAAATGCCATCGACCGACAAAAGCCGAGGTACTAACGTGGAAAATGACTGCAAAAGTACAACAAAATGTTAAATCCTAATAAAATATTAAGATGCTGTCGGAGCACTGTGTGCTTAATTTAACATCGAGTCTTCCCCGTGGAACATTCATAATGCAATATTAAACCAGAGGGCTTTAATAACAAAATGACCTTAATTATTCTAATCCTTCCATAACAATTTGTTCATTTCCTTAGCTCGCGAGCGAGTTTTACCAATATAGCCCTGAACATATCTTTGTGTGTTTGCTTAGAAGAGGGTTCAATCGTTGATTTCAATACTGTGGCAAATCTATACGAATCCTAAGAATAGCTGTGTTAAGTTTTACCAAAGGTCATTTTACTGTACGACAGAAACGGGGACTGCACATGTTGAAAGAAATATAAAAAATCGGTTCTTATTCAATGCTTGAGGCGATCATAACGAGTCTTACAAAAGGTAAGCATACGCAGTGGGTCGGAGGTTGATTCTGCATCACTCTACAAGTCAAATGCTTTGGGTTATTTTATTAGAAACGAGTGAAGACAGGTAGACAGAGAGAGAGAGAGCTAAATCTCCCTTTCATTCCCGTCAGGATACTTGTGGTTTTAAATTTCACCGGGGGAATCTCGGGCCTGCTGTCATTTCCAATTTGGCAAAATTTTGTGCGTTCGGGTACTGCATGACAGATCAGCAACCGCTTAGAAAGGCCATGCGTAGCTGCCATGCTTAATGCGCCCAAGCACAGAATTTAATTTTCTCTTGGTAATGATCAAATTTGTCACATTATGTAATTATCTGAGAGCTGTCAAACTTTATGAAATGGGCAAGCATGACATTTTGTGAGAAATTGCTTAATTAGACTGCAATGTACATGGCTTGCTCTGAGCAAACAAGTTTCTAAAGCATTTGAATAGTTCTGATATTCGGAAGGTTGCGTGCCTTTCTCCTCCGAAGCGTGTTTTAATCCAAGTGGAATATTATAGTACTGTAATATTTCTGACTTTTGCCCTTTGTTGTCGCCCTTCATTATTTTGTGGACAGTTGTGCATGTGCAGTGTCACATTATGACATCGGGGTGTTTTCTTTAACCCCTGGCAACCTTGATGTAGTGGGCATGCATGAAGTGAACACCTTGAAATCATTCTTTAATACATTTTGTATTAAATTTAATAACGTTGGATTGAAATTGTCTGATAACAATGTCCAACAGTATATGGTAACTGCATGACAGGATGATTTGTTTTATTTGTTTTTCTATGCACAGTAATGATATAAGAAGGCATATAAAAGCAATCGTAAAAGAAAGAAGCCTAGGGCACTATTATGTAGGGTTTAATATTGCAAAAAACAAGTTTGCTTTTTCGTGCATGCCTTCAACAAACTATCAAACCCATTTGAAGGCTGACAAGTTCAAAAGTACTCGTTGTTGATCAAGTATTCAGCAGATGACCACCTTTTCTACCAGATAAAAGCTGGGACGGATATCAATAATTCCCTTTGATATCGCCACCATCTCTTTGCAGTGTCCATGCTGCTTGATTGTGGCTTTGAATACCTATTACAATTTTTTTGATGGTATGTCCCTGTAGGCATGTGTGCATTATCTTGACAAAACAACTTCCTGAACTCTAATGAGCATTTGTTGCCACAATGTGAATGGGTATTGCCGATTCACATTATCACCCATCAGCCACATCCTTAGGCCAGACATATATACTAATAGAAAATAATGCTTTACAGTTTTTGTTTAAGGGAAGACCATATACTCTCTACTCCAAACATTATGGAAGTAATAAATGTGAGAAACAAATGTGAAATCTGATCCCTTTATATTTCCATAAGGCCCTTAAACGAAATCCATAAAATGTTTTGGTGATACATAGTGGCATGGTTAGAATTATATTTAGCATTATTATTAGAACATGAGAAAGTATATCATCTATAATGAAAAAAAATTGGTAAAATGCATTATATAATGTTAAGAAGAAAATAAAAAATATTATAATAATATAGTTTATATTCATATTCAAGTATCCAAATCTAAGTAATGAATCTATATAATCTCCCTTTTGTTTATGTATATGGTATATGCTCATAATCCAGAAATATTAACAATGAAGGGTACATTTGGTGATAATTTTTCGCTATAAAAAAACATAATCCCAAAGTTGATTGGACAACAGCGTTTCGACGACATCCCAACATACAGACACAGTCCACAAACGCAATTCTTCCTCTTCGGCTTATGAGCGCACCAAACCACGCACCTTTTGTGTTTCGCTGTGGGCGGAGGTTAGTCAAAAACTGTTCTAGTGATGTCATTAAAGCAGGAAGTTGAGGGATGTAATCCCAAGTGTTTTTTTCATGTAGACTTATTCTGCTATAGGAAATATGTCTTTTTAAAATTTTAGCTTTATAATTTAAAAGTTATTATTTATACTCTAAACAACATTATACAATAATTCAAGTTTGAAACGTGGTATCATGAAGAACGGGACCTTTAAAGCCAACAGGCACCCGTAGCGACCGCCCACTCCAATGAGGGCATGGTGAGTGATGCCAACGAGCTTCCTGTATCTCATCCTCAGATTTCATTCTAAATCCCGTAATTCAATCCTGTACTCCCTACCGTTTTATCAATCTGATTATCTCTAAAAATCCACAATCCAAAGCGGCCTGTTTTTAATAAAGACGGTCAAGCAGGTTATCAGACTTAAATAATACATGATCAAGAACAACAAAACACGCTCTTCACATAAACCTTCTTAATGTTCATTCATTAATGTAGAGACGGTCTCATAATTAACCTTATACTTAGAATTATAAAAATGATTGTTACAATAAATTGTTTCTTTAGGGATCAGTGTTGTAGATTAGTTTAAATAGCTTCTTACAGTACTTATACAGTGGTATTGCAGCAGCAATATCCTTAACATATAAAATAACACAATTTTCTCAGATTTTTTTGTGTGAGGTAATCATGGCCTGTGGAGGAGAGAGATGTAAATCACAACCCACAGTGGCGCCATCTTGTGCTTTTACTTTGTTGAAAAGATATCAAATTTGTTCATAAGTCAGGCCATCCATCTCTGCTTCTGCACTGCACTTCCGACAAGCTATCAATGTCCAAAATAATCCAGTTGACACTTAATTCCATGTGTACCGAACAAAATTAAGCACTTTAAAGTGGGATTGACAGATATTTTGATCACATTGGTGTGTACAATATTACAAATATTTCATGTGGCCCAGTAAATATCACAAAAACAGTTATATTAGATTAAAATATCTTTTTTAAATATCTTTTTGAAAAACATTTAAATAATTTTTTTTCAGTGGAAATTATTAAAATGTAAATCTCTAAAATTTAAAATTTGTATGTTTATGTAATAAAAAAGTATTTAATTAAGATATTTGTCTTTGTAATATAAGCCAATATTTTGGTGAATTCTAATAGAAATATATGAGTTGTGTTTAATTTTTACTTACATATACAAACATTTAAACAGCATACTTATTATCTTATCTATATACTTATTTTCTTATCTTTTAAATTGACTCATTTTATTTATGTGAATAGTTTTACTTTAAGACAGAGATAAAAGTTTTTGACTGTACATGACCATGATCCTTAAAACGTAACCTTGTAAGAAACGTACATTTTTTTCATAAAGATCTATTCTGTTATTACAATCAAAGAATGGACCAAGCAACCCAACTGCAGACACGATATGTGACCCTTCCTGTGAAAATCAGGCTGAAGTCGGAAAATCAAATTCTGAGATAAAGTTTGATTTCAGCATTCATTTCAGAAGAATTTCAATCTTTGACATGGCCTTACTCCGTCAGTATTAAATAAATCTAGATTATATTTCCACAGAATGTGCTTTACATTATTTAGAATGATTTTACTCACAAAGTTAAACACAAAAGAAAAACTTTATGATTTTCATAGCCAGGGTCACACTATTTCCATAAAATAATAAAGGGAACATAAGAAAAAGGATCTTGCACAGGTTTTTTTTATCAGACAAAACCTCAGGTATGGCTACCTTCACAGGAATGTGCATGTCTGTGCTACTTCTATAGCCGAGACCTTCATACTAAAGACTAATAGTGTTGTGGAGACCAAGACAAGATTTACAGCAAGACAAGTCCAAGACTTAAAGGCTGTCGAGACAAAACCCAAAAAACTCAAAAAAATAGTAAATAAAAGAAATAACTCATTTTATTTATTGTGCAAAACTGAATGTGGTGGGATGTTTTATGTTCAGTGTTTTATCACCCACCTACTGTAACATATTTTTTAAAAATCTGGATTTTTCTTCAATATTTACAAAAAACCTAGACTATTTAATTGGTGTTAATTCAGGGATCATTGCACATTGATAAACAATTGTTATCACGTCAAGTGTTATAATATACGTTGTAAAATCAAAAGCTAAGATACAAGATATTTCAGATATTTTTTGTATGTATTTTGCAAGTTCATAACAGAAATTTTTTGATCTCTTAAGTGAAGGTCAAAGCGCACACTGTGTTCCATACTTGGAATTTGTGCTCTGCATTTAACCAATCCAGTAAGTGATCACACACACTGTGAACACACACCCGGAGCAGTGGGCAGCCATGCCGCGGCGCCCGGGGAGCAGTGGGGGGGACGGTGCCTTGCTCAAGGGACTCAGTCGCAACCAGCAACCTTGGGACCACGAGTCCAAGACTCGAACCACCAGGCCACGACTGCCCGCGCAGTTTTGCCTCTTATTGGCCTTAAGAGTTACAAAAGAATCGAATAAGAAATTACTGAATGCTTTTAATTCCAAAAGTTTTACATGCAATCGCACGAATGATGATAACACATAGATCAGACAATGCACCAGCAATTCAGTGTTATTCTCACAGTTGTGGTGTTGATCAGTCTTGGAAAAAAATCTGAGACCAAAGACAGTGAAAAAATCTCACGACTAAGTACAGTCTGGAGTACAACAAAACTTATCCTGAACTTTTGGCAGCTTATTGCCATTTATCAGATGTCAGAACTCGCTGAAGTGTTTGCATAAAAGTGTGCCTTATGCATCAAACCTTTATCCAGCGGTCCGCGAGCGTGACGCCCGAGGCCGAGACCATTTTCTAGCTGTTCCAAAAAACCATCACAGAGGACATTTTCGGTGCCCACAGAACAAATCAACAATCACATCAATATTCAGTGTTATTGAAGTGCTACGCCAGGGAGGTTCAAGTCATGCATATTTCTCGCTTTGTTATTGCATTGCTAAGCGCAAGCCTTCATCCCTTATATTCTGCGAACGCAGAAGCGTAAAGGTCAGGCTTTTGTGACCTTAACATGTGAGTTGCCTTTGAAGAATGAACTTTACAATAAAAGAAACACATACGCTACATTTAAGCTTTCATCCGCCTGCGCGTGCATGTGACGTACCAATAATGTGTTAACTTGGAAGCTGCTTTATGCACATTTTCACTGCATCACATTGATATGCAAATGTTCCAACTTTAGTCGCACAAAACTAAAGGACTTCATTGAAGCCCTCTGTGTGATTGCTCACTTCACCTGTGCACTTGGCAAGCACACTTCTCTCGCTGAAAAATCACCTAATTGCCATTTAAATGATCTGCTGCAAATTGAATCTGATACCCCACAATTACGTGCATTGTGCCCGTGCCCCCGCCTGTGATTGCCCTTTGTGTTCAACAGGTAGGGCGACGCAAACAAGGCGTTCGGAGTCTGACGGAAGCAGAAAAGCACTCAAAAGGGCCACGTGTGCCTTTTGGGTGTTCGGGGGTCACTTGAATTGGATCGGGGTCGATCCCGGAGTGAGCTATCGGAGTAATGAAACGTTTGTGTGTGCGTGGTCAAGTAGGGAATTGAAAATTGATAAGAAGCGTGTGTCAAAAGAAGACGTGCATGGTAAAAGGGTTGTGAATACAAATGAATTCCTGGCAGACAGAGCCAGCTGAATAGAGTTGAATCAAATACAGTATAGCCTGGCATTTACAACACGGTGGGGGATATTAGAGAGGATTGCTTTTGACTTATATAGCAGGGATGATGTTAGATAATGAAGCAGCTCTTTTATAATAGATTATAAACTGCTAAGTGCAATTTTTTATTGTTCACAGACTCAGCAGTTGGTTGGGCATTGTGAAATATTATCACCGACTGGATTTTTGCGTTACGAGAACACTGTCTTTGACTCGGTCAGCTGAATTACGTTCCTTTGCTTATCCTGAAGATACCATATTGTTAGGAAATGGTTTTGTTTGATGCCTAGACCTACAGCAATACAGAGTTGTCTGTTTTATATTGACGTCAGGTTTGTATCGTATGTTTCACATGAAATGTTTTTATACCTATCCACAAATGAGACACTTATTTATGCTCCATAAAGTGATAGTTCACCCAAAAAATGGCACTTCAAACGTGTGACTGTCTTTCTTCTATAGAACACAAAGATAGATATTTTGAAAAAACCATGTGACCGAACAGCAGCGGCACCAATTCGTTTCATTGCATGAAAACAAAAAACATACAAGTGAATGTGTTTCAGTTACCAACATTCTTCAAAATATGTCCTTTTGTGTTCTGCTGAAAATAAGGTATTGCTACTGTACAGCAGCTGTACTTCTGTTGTATGCACAGAACACTAGTGCAATATACTGTGTTTACGTTACTGCATTTTTCAAAATATCTATTTTTGTGTTCTGCAGACGAAGGTTGATAACTGAGCAGAAGCCAAACTCATTCACTTCTTTTGTGTTGGCAGAACACCAATACAAGATATTGTGTTTAAGTTATGGCATTCTTCAAAATATCTCCTTATGTGTTCAGCAGAAGACCAAGGTTGATTACTGAGCAGAAGCCGAATACATTCATTTCCTTTGTGTGTGCAGAACACCAATGCAAGTAATGGGTGCTTGTTACTAACATTCTACAAAATATCTCCTGATTGTTCTGCTGAAGAAAGAAGGTTGGTAAAATTAAGGCAACTGCACTAATTTATTTCTAATTTATGCATAGAAACCAGCCAATTGAGTGGGTGCCAGTTACTTACAGTCTTCATAATAACTTGCTTTGTGGTCTGCAGAACATGAAGGATGATATCTGAGCAGTGGCAGCACTCATTCACTTCTATTGTATGCACAGCAACCTGGTACAAGTGAATGTGTTCCAGTTACCAATTTTTCAAAATATCTTCTGTTGTGTTCTGCGGAAGAAGGAAAGTCATACAGGTCCTAATTCCGTAAGCATTCATTTGTAAGGCGGTGTAACCATCCTTACATTTAAGTCTCATTAAATGCAAAGTTTGCAAAAGTTGTACATCTTTTAAAGTGTAGATATTGTACAGAGCTGTTGTGGGTCAGGTTGGTCTATGGGTCTCGATGTGAAAACACAATATAAGAATGTGGGCCTGTGTGTATCTCACCACCCAGATGAAATGTGTCAAATAGCTTGGTGTTATACAGTGTACTGAAAAAGACACCGCAAATAAAATATTCACATTCAGGGATGATTTAAAATGAAATAATAATAATAAGTTGTAGATGTGTTCTCAGTGTGGCGGCTCTGTCTGGCCTTATTGTTTACTGACACACTGAAACTGCGAACAGTGTGGTTTCCATTACAGTTTGTTGTTTCTTTTTTCTTCGGGAGAATGTTTTGTTATTTTGATTTTGCTCAGAGCAAGATCTATTGGACGAAAATGGGGAATTGCTCTTTCTGTGTGGGAACGAGAATAAAGACTAAGGTGCGAGAAATGAAAGGTGAATGTTCCATCTAGCTCTCTGCTTCTTTCATATAGTGTAGCACACAATCAATAACAAAGAGCATAAAAAACACCATTCTTCAAAGTATGGCTTATTCTCTTTGAAGACTGACGTTATTGGGCTTGGAAGAAGTTTGATAGAGCTCATGAATGAATCATTGTGAGCTTAGATGTGACCAGAGCAGCAGATGTAATGATGTTATCATCATGTTTAGGTAAACTCAATGTGTGTGTTCAGGACTGTAAGTGCATTTATGTCTTAAGAATATAAATCGTTATCCAGATCTTGACGCCAAGAACGATGTGTGACCTTGTTGAAAATATCACATTTCAATCTCATAGTGGCTTCAAACTATGACATTATTATGCAAACCTTTGATAGTTTCTATCCAAAAATGTTTTTGAGAACAGGGCCCATTGTTGTCTTACAAATGCAAACCTCTTATTGTATTTTCCTGTCAACCAGCACACACTTCAGACTCAATTGAAGTTAATTTTCATCATAGGGTAAAAAATTTAACTAACCATAATCAAACTAAAATTGTTTATTCCAATTTGTTTTTTGGAATCGAGGCGTTTTGGGGCATGTAATGGATTCAAATGTTTTGGTTTGTTTTTTATTAGACAGTCTTATTGCTGCTACATCCAATGGAAGTAATGCAAACCTCTCTCATCCGTCACAGCGGGGTGATTCTTCTCTGAAAAAACATCATTACATTAGGTGTTTATCTCTGCAAACAGAGGAATTTATTAGCTTGAAAATGAAAATGACTGCAAGATATTTTGTACGTGGAACATGCGGGAGATCCAAAGAATCTGGAAACTGTTTACAATTAAAAGTGGCTCCAATTATGATTATCATAAACGGCATACATGTCTAAAATTCAAATGCATGTGTTTTGAAGGATGAAGGGGGTTATGCGAGATGTGTCAGCCACTGAGAAATGAAAGCTACATAGATGGAAAACACACAAACAGAATGCGTTACATATTCTAAAAAAAACTAATTGTTTAAGATCTGAGATCTGAGAGTGAGGGGAAAAACATGCTTTTTTCTTCAAATGATATAACCAATAGACTTTGTAGGTCCAGTTTTTAAAATTTTGCGGCATCTAAATGTACTTCAAAATGTTTAACTGTGTTTTTATGTGAAACAATTAACATCAAAACACAAAATTTAAGCTCTTGAATTAATTCAGTTAATTCAAAAATAAAGCTTTGGAATTATGTCAATAGATTGTTTAAATGTTGTGCATGTTTAAGTAAATATTATATTAAAACTTACCACAAATATAAGGTGTACATTACAAATATGTTTTTGGTAAATAAATACTTATTTGCTATCATTAGATAAAAAGAAAGAATATGTTTAAAATAACTGGCTGGTTTTTATCAACTCATACTTTGCATAAATTATTTTTAAGATTTATTTTATATTATTATAATGATGATTTTTATTATTATTGTTATTGTTATTATTATTATTATTATTGTCATTGTTAATATAGTTATTATTATTATTGTTATTTTTATTATTTATAATAAAACGCAATATTATTTGTTATTATTATTTACTTATTATTTACATTATTTTGTAATATTTTCAAAGCCACATGAAACATCTGTTGAAGTGTAGTATAGGAGTAAGGAAATGCAACTTGCGGTTCAGTGGTTCAGTACACCACTCATCCCTTCTTTCACAAGAACCTTGGTGGCTGACACAAAACAATAATGTCATCAAATCTTCGCTTCTTTTCCAAATGAGAAAACATGTTTTGGAAATGCATTTTGTGGAGCAGTTTATCTGCCGACGAATGCAAAGGAAGAGTACCTGTGGTGCATATAGATAAAAATAATTAATTCTATGATAAAAATGTTACGATTCAATACGTCCGGTCTATACACCTCCAAAAACATATTAATGTGTATTATATTGTGATCCACATAGTTGCACATTGAGCATTGAAATCTATACAAATAATCAACTAGTTTAAAGATGTAAGAAAAATTATAAGATATAATGTGTAAAGAATACTGATACATGCTTCCAAGCATAACCCTGAGGGAAGTCCTTTACTTATACATATCCACTAGGATCTAAATAAGTACAGATGTCACGTCTGTTGAGATCACAGTTGTTGCTCATTTAAAAATATTTCCTTTATTTCAAGAAAGGTTATACGGGTCAATAAAAGACTCATATTCTCTATTTTACATACAGAAAATCTACGTGTTGTTTTGAGTCAATAATCCTAAACAAGATGCAACATGATTGCATTTTTTGCTGTATTTTTCCCAAAAGAATCTTCAGTATCAGACAAACCCTCATGTTTCAGGCCTTGTATTTCTATTGCAAAAGGGTTCTTCAGACAATAAAAAGGTAACACATATTTTTTTGTGTTTTTTCTATGGCATTGGTGGCTTTGCAGGACCATTTTTTTTATATTCTTTAGTAATTGGATAACAACCAATAAGTGATGGCTCATAGATATTTTGGCATCGAGAAATTCTAAACAGAAATTTTTATTTAATCCATATTGGATTTGAAATATCCAGTCATATAAGTAACTTAACTATCTAATATAAGCCATCAGTGGGTTTTATTGTCGTTGCTATAGAAACCCTGCTGGGACCAGATAGCCGGACGGTGGTTCTCTTGTATTGGGCTTGGGAATCCAGTTTATGGCCTCATAATTTGTTGTTAAAGGGCTTAACACCTCATTGCGTCTCCAATCTCCTCTTTCAACAACAGGCTTGCGGACCTCAAAGGTCAAAAAATAGCCTGCTGCCGTCTGTTCCCAGGACCTGTCTAAATTTTACCAGTGACCTCTTAAAGTCCTTAACTTCATTTGAAGACCATTGCTCTGTAACATATACAATTATGTGGTAAGGGTTGGTTCACCCATCCTGACAATGAAAGTATAAATGGAGTGTTTAATTTTTTTACTGATCTTTGGTTTCACTGAAATCATAGCCTCATAGAAATGTGCATGTTTCAAGCCTGTCCTCTACTGGAAAAATTATCAAATGACAGAAGAAACATTCTGTTAACCAGCAGATGTCAGCCTGTACAAACAAGTATACCTTGCATCTGTTCTCTGACATGCTCAATGGTCCTTAAGAAGATTAAGACATCACATGTGAAACAGAATATTGTGACAGAATAGCAGTCACAAAAACACAGAGTAAAACATCACTGTTTTTATTTTGACAGTAATATATGCATGTGTTAACATTCGTTTTATTGCCCAGACATGAGCAAATATAAGCTTTTATTTTACTTGTGGACTCATCAAACAAATCTTTGGCAGACGCACATTTCCCCTGGCTAAATAGGCTGCCAAATCCTCTGCAGAAATGCAAATAAAAGATCATTAAGAGAGCTCTCAATTAAACCAATTTTTGGTTATTTGTGCTTAAAACATCTGTTTCTTGCTTTAAAAAAACATTTTGTAAAAATAGGTATACTGCATACTTGAATATTTTATTGAGCTTGCAGTGATCTTCTGTAAAATGCCATAACTGACGTTATTCTTGCTTTATCTGATATACTTTATTAAATAGATGTATTTATTCAAAAGCTGAGTCAATCCATAAAGAGGAAGTTATCACAATCAAGCCTGTCTGAATCTATGATTGTTTTGTGTGGTTAAACTGTTTATTATGCACAGCCAAACATTAACATTACATTCACATTTAGATTTATGTATTTGGCTGACGCATTCATCCAAAGTGACTAACATTGCGTTATGCTCTTACATTTTTTTTTTACTTTTGATTACGTGCAATCTCTGATGTCGAACCCATGACTCTGGCAAAGTAAGTGCCATGATCTAACCATTGAGTGGCAAAACAAAAATGTTGGCTTATATGCCAACATTTAAATAGGAATTTTCTTAAAAAGGTGCAATTCCTCTGAAATTATTCACATTTAAATTAATTGTGATTAATCGATACCAATGCTGATTCTGATGTTTCAAGTTTATATAACTGATATGTAATCTATCTGATCCATGTTAACCTTTTTCAGCTAAATGAATACTATGAATATTTCCTTTCTTATATTTTTGATACATTTAACAGTAAATATGTAATGAATGCAATGTCACTATTGTTTTGTACTAACTGATTACAAAAAAGTATTCATTATACAGTTAAACATTATACATTTTAAAAGGCCTTTACAATGGGGTTTCAGCATCAAAACATTTACATCATGTACATCCTCACGCTTTGACTTCATCAATTGAGAAAGGTCCATAAGATCGCCAGATTCAGTGACCGATTGAGTCATGGAATGTGATTATCCGCCGATACCGATTTTAGGCCGATCGATCGGTGCATACCTACTGTCCGACAAACGTGTTTCCCATCCACTACAAAATTCGACATCTTTTCCATTCCAACAGTTTCCAAAGTATTTCTTTCCCCGATCTTCTTTTCCAAAACCACACACCTGCTTGAGACTACATTGGATATTTTACTACCACCTATGTGCAAATGTGAAAATGGCTGGCAGGAAACATCCCAGCATCCACCCTTGTTTGCCGGCAACAGATATAAATAAATAAACGCATTGCCAAACTGCATACTGATAAACCGTTCAATAAGCAATGCATGTGAACTGTGTATGTGATCTCAAACCTGTAATCACAGCTGACAGCAAAAATACATCCGCTCTTATTTTCAACATTTTGGAGGTGTGGCCCACCTATTGAATTCAATGGTTCACAATGGCACAGAAACCCTACAAAGAAAGATACCATGCAAGATGTCTCGAATGACTCAGACGACACCCGCTTTTAATGACATGATGGCTCTTGATCGTAATCTGACCTAGAGATTTACAAAGCATTGTTTATTAACCGTCTTACATTATTTTATAGGGATGCTGGCCATAATGGATTTTTTATTCTTTCTCTATTTAAAAAAATGCACGGATTGTGTGTTTGCAGGGAGCGTCATGATATCAAACAACATCAAGTAAACAAGTCATTGCAAATAAAAGTGCATGAAAACAACATTCACATCCACATTTGGCTGAAACTGACACAACCATTATTCTCACAAAGTTCACCACTTTTCTTAAGACAAAGTACTGGTCTTGGATGTACATAAAGGGAGCATCAGTGAAATGATCCGTAAGGAAGATCCCTATTTAGGGAAACAATGAAGAAATGAGACAAGGCCCTAACAAAGCACAGAAAAATGTGCAAAGAAATCAAATGTCATTTATATTTTCCTTGCATTTGCATCTAATCCAAACATATAACAATAATAAGAATGTATGTATTTTTACATCTCCTCTTCTCTATATTTGAGTGCATCTCCTCTCTCCTCCCAGTCGACGCTGATTGGCCGGCTCCCTTCGCCTGCATCTTAATGCTGCGTGCGCGCGCACTCGCATCATCATCTTTACGCGGACGCGCACACCGCAGCGACACCAATACGACGAGCGCCTTATCCGATTTCTTCAAGGAAACTTCGAGGAAACTTCGGATTAGGGATTGTCCGTGGAAAATCTTCACAATAAGCGCGTTGGGTGTTTCCAAAGGGATTTGCCATGTTTCAGAACAAGGCAATCGTGCTGGTGCTTGTGTATTTGGGCAGAGCAGGTGAGAGATGCTTCAAGTGTTATGCAATGGGGGTCAGATCATCTTTGTGTGATGCAAAATGTTGGGCATCTTCCACTTTTATGGGACCTCCAGTGATGGAGATGCAGGTGCATCAGGGGACCTGTTTGAATTTGGCTGTTCTCATCCATGGGATGTGTTGCTTGCATTTATGATAAAGAATTCATCTCGAATGTATAAGAAGGACCATTGTTGACCAACCGGTTGGGTTATTTTGGTGAGCTTTGGGAATTGGACTTGCAAGACTTGAAGAAGTCAAGACTGTCTTAGGAATGTGAGTCCAGTGCTTTATGGTGTGGTGCATGCATCACACTCTTACTTTGTATATTTCTCTTATATGTTTAAATATATATGATGTAGATTGTGTATGTTTTATGTAAAGAAAGGGTGTATTGGGTTTTTCTGTGTTTTAAAGGACGCCACTGCTCGAATTGGAGTTCCTGGGGAATTCTTTTGGACAGTGGTGGGATGGATTTCTTGGGAATCCACCTGCTGCACGAGTCTAGAATGATCCAATCAGAGACTTTGGGTGGGAACTGTATGTAACTTTAATCTATGATGTAATGATATTTGTTGCTTTCGTCTATGGTGTGTTAAGCAACCAATATACTCGGATTCATGCAATTCCGTGGAAATGCCATGAAATTATTGGGTTTTTACCAAAGGAGTTGAGTTTACTTATAGCACAGATGTCAACATTTGGTTGTTCAGATCCCCATCTAGGTCTCTCTTTAAATGTTTAGAGCAATATTTTGTGTGCATGCTTTTTCATAACCAAGTAAGGGCTGTTTTCAGGATTGACATATCCATAACGCTACATTTTACTCATAAACAGACATGTAAATATTAAAATATACTAATTTTCTTTGTGTATAAAGAGCTATCCATTGGCCACTTGTTCGATATTTTTATTTTAATTCATAAAAATTCATTAAATTCATATATTAGTCTCCCAAATACGGTTTCCTATATAGTCACATTCATAATGCAGGTTTATCCACTTTGTCCACGGACTGATATTTTCTCATGTTTAAACACTATCAACAGTGGTTTTATGTAATATTAACAATTGGTTTAGTTTACCGGTCACAATTAGATTGAGAATTTGTATGTCACTTCCATAAGACTGGATCCATTCTTAACGCTCTATGGTTCTGTTGAATTTTGTGAATGTTCCAAATCCGTGTTTAAATTTGAATTGACATAGTTTGCATTGCGATTGAGCAATAATGTTTTACAAGGACCTTAAAATAATTCATGGACTTTTTTTACTGATTACACTTGGTGTTATTGTAGCTTTGCAGCAAATATTATGGTAAAACTGTATTTGGAGAGAATGATAAAAATAGGGTTACGATTGTAAACCCATAGATAATTTCCTTTAGTTAGACTTAAAGGTATTGTTTGTCCAAAAATGTAAATTGTGTCTTCTTATTTACCCCTTTGTAATGGGTGTTAGTGGCACCCGATCTAAACAAATGTGTTTGTGTTAGGATGCCAGTTATCAGCATTCTTCAAAATTTCTTCTTTTTTTTTCAGTGTAAGAAAGCGTGTCATACAGATTTCAAGTGAGTAAATGACAGAATTTGTCACTTTAAATGTCCAATGGACACCATGAAAAAGTGTAACCTGGTTGTCTCCTTGCGTTTTAAAATTAATTGGATGTTACATTTGCATCCTCTAACGTCATTGTTTTGACTCTACGAGGTGGAACAATGGGCATAACGGCCGGAGATGCTCTGGGATCCCATCATTGTCATCGGAGAGATACGATGGGGCGGGGCACTCTGGTCACATGATGCATTTCCACAGGCGATGGGCATGAGTCATCTTTGTGATGTAATCTCTCTAATCTCTTTGGGGTTTTAATTAGCTGTGCCCGAGAGAGCTTCCTCGGACTCCTAGGGCCGAAGAAAGATGAAAACAATAAATAACACTGAGGCTAACTCGCAGTGAGCCGGAAACACAACGGCACGATTTCCAGGCTCGTGTAGATTTGGCCTGAAAAAAATAGGATTTAACAAGACAGATGTTGCCCTGACGGATCAATTTCCCATGATCATTAAAACCACATGCGTGCGTTTGTGCGGATACACACATGGACACACACGGATGCTTGTGCTTGTATTTGACTGTGAATCTGTCTTCTCGCAGCAGATGAGAATTGTGCGTGTGTTTGACGTTTCGCAGGAACACTGTTATTTAGTGTCTGCAGTATGTTCGAAGCAGTCCATCCAAATAAGTGGATTTTCCATTTCAGTGCTTCCCACTATTAACCCTTCAGCATCCGGCGTTACATCATCACCTGTTGTCTTAAGTGGAGTCATGTGATTGGTGATGTAAAAGGGATAGTCCACATACAAATTAAAATCCTGTCAACCATCAAGTTGTTTTTAAACCAGAACACGTATCTTTGTGTGGTTCAACAAAGATAAAATATTTGGGAGAATGTTGGGGCCACTATTGACTGTAATGGTGGCGGAAAAAAATATTGAATATTTTTATTATTTCTGTTTAACACAAAATAAGATAGTTTGAAAAATGTATTCAAACAAGCAGTTCTGGTGCCCCCTTGACTACCTTTTTAACTTTCATAACAGAAATCTTCAGCAGAATTTTCAATGTTGGGCGAACTATCCCTTTAAATGTTTTAATTATTTTAAAGGTTCATTGGTGTAGTGGTGTAGGATGGATACATCAAGAATGCCTTTCGGTCAAAAGCTTGTTATGTTCCACCTTTTGGCAACATTTGGTGGCGGAGAAGGTTTGGGCCACCCTGTACGTGAAAATTGATAAATTGAATTATTCCTTTTGGATTTTTTACTAACAACATACTTTCTATAACTATTTGTTATTTACATTATATTATTTAGTTTTGGATGTTGAGAATGTGCCATGCCGCTGCTTCATAGAAAGTTATAAACATGTAAAATAACCGACAACATTAATCGCAATTACAATATCAAGGTGAACAATAGACAATTATGATTTTTGACATAATAGTGCAGCCATAATTGAAACCATTGAAACCATTAGTGGTGATTGGTCTTACCCTTATCCTCTAGCAGGCATTGTGCAACTGGAACTCTTTAAACCTTCATTATTATTTCCTAGAAATGCTGATGCAGCTGATTTGAAGTTTTGATAGCAATCATCCCTCACTGTAATACTGCTGATCCCATATAGGAGGGTTTTATTATGATAAATCGTACCACGGGTGAGTAAATGTGGATGGATGGACGTGTCACAGGCCATGATGATAGCTTCAAACCTATGCCCTGGGGTTGTCCTGAAATGTGTAGTGGCATTCGGTATTAAGCCCCGTGTTCTGCAGGACATCCTGTTTTACTTCAAATCTACAGTGTAGCTCTTCTGCATGGTCTCACCTTTTGATTGTGAGTTGTGATGGCAGATTTAGGCCTGGAAATGCTGGAGGAACAGCGGCATGTACATGCTTAATGAGACTGGCCTTACCATGGCTACCTTTGCAGTTTGCCTGGATTTTTGCTTTTAATGATGTTTAATACTACTTTAATAATATTATGTTTATGCACTTGCAAATTCATTTTCTTTTAAATGTGATATTTCACTGCAAAATTTAATTTCTGTCATCGTTTACTCATACTCGTCACTTGGATGACTTTCTTCTGCAGAAGTTATTTTGAAGAATGTGGGTAATCAAACAGCGACCCATTCACATGCATGGGTTTTATGTCCATATAATAGAAGTGGCTGCCAACTTTCTTCCAATTATCTACTATTGTGGAAGATAGGAAGACATGTATGATTAAAGTAAAGAGGGTGAGAGCATGTGCACATCATTTTCATTTTCAGTGAACTGTGCCTTTAAAGTAATAGAAGTGAAAACGGTAGACGTTGTCAAGGATGGAACACGTTCATTATTGACATGACTCAAGAGTTGTAGCTTGGCTACTCTTGATAATTACGGATAAGCACTAAGGGATGCTGGTTTAACTTTTCCAGTTACTTAGAAATAGTCAAGGAGTTTTACATTTTTGAAGCGCAGCATCGCAGTGTTTTGTAAAAGGCAGACTAGATTGTAAAGGATTTTCTGTCACACCAAGTGGTAATGATGACAGAATGAGGCAAATTTTGTAGAAGATGATCTAGACGTTTTTAACGCGTGGAAAAACATCCAGATGTGAGAATGTAGAAAACCAGTATGTGACGATCCAAGTAAATGGCACAAAGTAGTCAAAAGCGTTTGTTCTCGGTTTTCAAGTTGGTTGAATCTGTGTGGCACTTTTTCTTTTCTTCATTTATGGTCTTGATTTATTCTCTACTCGGTTCTAAGAGGATGTGTTCTTTCCTGCGGAATCGACATTAATTCTTTCATTGTGTATTCTTGTTCTTTTGCAATTGGTAACTTCATAGTATCTGTCTGGTGCTGAAAAATATTGGATTAAGAAATGAAATTACAGTCGCTCTGTGTTGTATAAAGTGGAATATATAGACAATATTCTACACTTCTATAACATCTGTTAGATGTAAGTTTCCTCATAATGCCGTGTGTAAATTGGTGTTTTGTTGGAGATTCTTGACCCGTATGGCACAGCTGGATGTTTATTTTGTCATCTTTCTAGCTAGTGTGCAAGCGCAAGATTGCATCAAACTAAACTGAAAGCCACAAATGTTTCTATTCATGGGTCCTATTTAAGATGAAGTATGTAATTCAACAACACATGGCACCAAACCAAAATAAGGAGGTCTAAACTTATTTCTAAAAATCATTTAGAAAACTGTAATTTAGTTTGGTGCCACAGGCGGTAAAGAAATGACACATTTCTATTTTCAAGCTCCAATAAAATCAAACATACTGCGTTTTTGCAGTTCAAATATTGTGCACTTGTCCCACCGTTTCATGAGGTCTTTGTAATTTCACCGTAATTTCATCTTTCATGACCCTTAAATTGAAACAGGCTGTTTTTGCTAGTGTCATCTTAAGACAGCCTAACATATATCTTTCGGTGCCTCAGTCGCCTTGCATTAAATCAAAGCATTATGACGTTAAGGCATATACAGTTAAGCTGCTTTGCAACAAATTGGATTATTAGCGCTTTACAAATAAAAATAACTTGACTTCATGTAAATGAGTTATAATGCTTACAGATATTAATAACACATCATGTTTGTCTTGATATTTCCCATTCTGTACACTATGTGTGAAATAAACTGTGCTTGGGTTCGATTTTTAGCTTTGGTTTTCAGTAGAATCTTTATGTCTTAGAATTAAATTTATGTTGTTTCTCCTCTGGCAATGGCAAAGTTGTTTGTCCCTTTAGACATATTTAAACCCACTGTAGAAATTATTTAAATATGTGTAATTCTCGCATTAAATTTGCAACAAAAGCTTCACAACTGTGCGAAGCTGCTTATTTCCATACAATGCAAGTGATACACATGAGTTGAAGCGCATCCATTCTGCGAAATATCCTCTGAGAAGCAAAACCTTTTCAACATAAATATAATTGACAAAGAAAGCGATTTCAAAAGATAGAAAAGATATTTCTGGGCCATCACTAACTACCATAGCAGGTGAAAAGCACCCCAGAACTGTCAGACATTCTTTGAAATATCTTTTGTTCAACAGAATAAAAGGAATTCTACAATAGTTTGTCTGCTATTGTCGTGAATGGTGCATTTCACATCTGAGTTGCTAACATTTTTCCAAATATCCCCTTTTTGTGTTGAGCCAAACAAAGAAATTTACACAGGTTTGGAACTACTTGAGTAATTCACAACAGATTTTTAATTTTTATAATAAGATTTACGTCCAATAATTTAAAAACAAATAATTTAACAGTGTAATAGCTTTATAATTAAGTAAATACACTGTTTACTTTTTGTTTTTATGGAAGGAAACAATATGTAAATCTGATTAATTCAAGTAGTTCGTTTGTAATATAAACCAAAGTTTGTGGTGAATTCTAAATATATATTTGTTAAAAATATTTGTGTATTTCGAGAAATAACTGATGAATTTGTCATCAATTCATTTATTATTTTCCACTGAAAAAAATCTATTTAATGTTTTCAAAATATTTTATTAAGGTTATTTTTGGTATATGTACAAAGCCACATGAATTGTTTTTACATTGAATGCTGAAATAGGGTTAAACATAATGAGTCTCCATTCATGTGCCCTGCAATTCTTTTGGTGTGTCTCATTGCACATGCACGCTCTGTCTCATGTTCTTTTCTCTGGCACACGCACAACCCTTCTGTCTGTTTTTTTTCTCACTCTCTCGCTTTGCAAGCACGTGCCACGCGCACACACACACACAGATGGAGAGTCCGACGTGACTGGGTGACCTCCCCTGCCTGAGATGCCTCACACTTATTTGCCCAACATAAGCTGGATGAATCATGACCCCTACAGCCCTGTCTTTATTCTGCCCGGACGTTCCATGTGGAGCTTGAGGAAAATATCCACAGACAGTCAGACCAGCAGAGTAACCGGAAACAGAGCCTATGAGACAAAGAAACAACTGATGAGTGCTCCACTGCTGCGGATAAAGATCCCTTCTATCAGAACTGCATTACTAATGCCGTTGTATTATCCTCACCAAAGCGGTGATGCTGGGTTTCGGTCAGGAATATTACATTGTGGATGCACTTCTAAGGAAAGACTGGGGTTTATTTCGGGGTGGCACCGTGCACCAGCAGGCAGTGTTATGAGGCACTCAATCAGGAATGTCCCTTCTGGTCAGATGGCAGAGAATTTGCCACGTCAGGCTGCAGCGAGTGCGTCATCTAGGCCCCACAGCTTGATGGGAACATGGATGCATTAGTCTGTCTGCTCGGCCGCTCTCGGTCCAGCGCTCTGTAAATACAGGGTGACTGAACAGGGTCACTGCCTCATTTTTTGGGTCTCTCGTTTTATTCCAAGCTCCATCATCACCAAACAGCATCCTTTAGTGGCTACAGTACGTGGCTGTTAGTGCGAACAAAAAAAGAATAATTTTGTTCCGCTTTTTGCTGGTAAAAATTTACACGGGGAAAAATAAATAGAACTAATAAAGGGAACTCCACCAAAAATTTAAATTCCGGTGTGAATTCCTCAGACTGAAGGAGTTCCAAACCTGTGTACATTTACGTTTAGGCATTTAGCAGACGCTTTTATCCAAAGCGACTAACGTTTCTTTGTTTGGATGAACACATGGGATTTATTTAGAAGACTGTTAGCAACTGAGATTCCTCTGTTTTTTTTTTAACACAAAAGAAGACATTTGGAAGAATGTCAGCAACTCAGTTTTATTTATACCATGGTAGTCAATGTTGCTTTAGAATTCTGAGTGGTTGACATTGTTCAACAAAAGAGAACAAATGGTGTCGATTCCTAAGGCACCATTGACTACAACAGTAGAAAAATATTTTATCTTTTAATTTTTGTTGAAAAAATTGTATTTTGTCATTTCCTTTTTTTGAACACACAAGAAGATATTATGAAGAATGTATGTAGAAAACAGTTCCAGGGCCGATTGACTAGCATTTGACTTTCTCCAACTATGGTGATCAGTGGTGCCCCAGAAATGTGTTGCTTACATTCTTCCGAGTATCTTTCTTTGTCTTCAACTTAACAAAGAAACGTATACAGGTTTGGAAGAACATTTGGGCAAAGTAGCCCCTACCTTTAAATGAGTGTGCTGGGACAAATCCAAGAGCTAAGGGATTATCAAGGGGGGATGGACGGGCATTCTAAGTTAAGACAAAGGAACTACCCAATAAAACCTAACAACAGTATAGCAAAATCTTTTGTTTATAGAGAACCTTTAAAGTGCTGAAGGATGCTTTACAAAAGAGTACAATAAGACAGTCATATTGACATAGACATTTGTGCCTTAGCAACTGCATACATAGCAACGACCTGACAACCACCAAAAGCACCCAAGCGTTGCAAACATTATTTACATATTCTTCAAACAATGTAAAAATCTTCCATGATTAAGTTGTGTTTCTGTAGATTCATGATCAATTGCTAGTCAACGGGGGGACACTGTTTAACACGCATCAATTCATTTAGTACACAGGCATTTCTGCAGAAGTACAGCTTGTTAATCTATATTTAGAAGAAGAGGAATTGTCGGATGCGAGCATCGCTTCCAGCCACGGATCTGTTCGCTGTAATCATCTGTATTCTTTTGCAATGAGAGCGTTGATAAGCTCACTCAGCTAAAAGAGTCAAGCCCAATGTTTGGCAGACGGCGTGAGAAGGAAATCATTGTTTTTTTATTGTTAGTGAAAGACTTCACATGTATCCCTATTTACACATCAGGACAAATCCAGCCTGACGGGTACGGTTAGGCTTAATATTGTGGTGGTGCAAAACGTGCTTACCGTTTGTGAACGGTTTACTCAAGAGTGACTGTACATTAAACCAGACTTGATCTCTCAAAAGTAAGAATAACTTTATCATTTAATTACAAGAATGTCATTTCATAACCTGGATGACTGGATGCCGAAGCAAGCCTCAAAAGAAGATATTTTTTTAAAATGTCAGTTATCAATCAACACTGGCCAACATTGTCTTTCAGTTGACATTTTTTATAATATCCTTTTTTGTGTTATGTGTTTTTAATGACATGATGGTCAATAATGACGCAATTCTTGTTTTTGGGCAAACAGTCCTTGTGATATTCACCCATAAATTACATTTCTGTAATCATTTACTCACCCTCTTGTCATTTTTAACCGGTTTTACTTACATCTGCAGAACACAAAAGGAGATACTACGAAGAACGTCAGTGACCAATTGACATTGGCTCACACTGTCTTTCACAGAGACCTTATCAAAATATCTTCTTTTGTATTATACAAATAGTAAATACAGGTTCTGAACAATTTAAGGTTGAATAAATGTTGACCCAATTTTTTTTTTTACAAAACACAAGATAATTTGAAGAATGTTGGTAATGGCATCCATTCACTTGCAATATTTTTCATATCCGAACAAAAGGAGTAAATGGTTTTTCACTCCTGGGATTTTTTTTTTACATAGGTTTGAAATGATAATAGGATGAGTTAATGATGACATAGTTTTCAATTTTGGGTAAACTGTCACTTCAAGTCAGTATGTGTGTTCCTTCACAATCAAACCACATGTCCTCAACATATTTCCCCCCAAATTATTAGCTAAATACGATGTAACAGGTGAGTTGCCCTGGCAACTAGCAAGTGACCAATGATAAGTCGCCACATCACAGCATCTGTTTCAGAAAAACGGCGAAAAATCTGGTCCCAGAGCTTTTTTGTAATCACATTTTTCTAAAGTGAAACCGCAACTGAAAGCGATCCCCGTGATGCTCAGGATCATTCCAGTCGATAGCGGTTATCCAGACACCCAGTTTATCCCTGCACTCGAGCAGTTCTGGCATGACTGCAAAGCATTGTGCCTGCATGCAGTGGAGGATGCTGGGTGGAGGTCCGTCTCCACCATCTGTTGCCCTGTCGCTAGATATGACATACCCCTATTTCGGCAGCTTGTCTTATCAAACATCAGTATTTTGGCAGATCTCGCTGCATTCTTTACTGGGGCATCGATTTCCACCTAAATCAATTTCACAAGTATCTAGGCTATTATATTTACCACAGTGCCTGGTTATTGAACACACAAAACTGCCAGCTGGAGTGTTATTAATATCTGGTATGGATTACAATGGCACGGTTTAAGTAGGATGTGACCGATCCCTTGATGACGTGACAAGTGTCGTACTTCTTTGTGGGCTTAATTCATACAGTAACAGTATCTCGGTGTGCCAAGTTGGCGTCGGTTCAGTTGAGAACATTTCGAAAAGTTCATCGGATATGAATGGCTAAATTGTTTCAGACACATCTTGTTTTCTTCACAAAAGGTCTCGCGGTTAAGAAGCAAAGACGGGCCATCTGTTGCTTAAACCCGACCCTAGAAGTCGACAATGTGTCGCTGATGCTGAAAGCTCTCATTCTGTGCATTCACAATGAGATTAGGGGCCTTGTTGCTCCCAAAACTACAGCAGTGGAAAATAAAGTTGCAACGGATATAAAACGGAATAACTGCTGGGATCGACCGACTCATTTGTCACTGCTCTGGGGTTCCTCTCAGGTCCTCTTTATGCTGGCGATCAGCATAGTGCTGTGTTTTTTCCAGAGGATCTGGTTTAAGAGTATTTAAGAATATTGCTTGGTGCACGCTGAGATGCCCAGGAGCCGAGCAGACGGGCTGGGATGGATTAGCATAATTAAACCTGGCTTGGATTAATGAGAGGTATCCCTGACGTGCTGGAAATATTAAAACCGCTCAGTGCTACTGTACCAGTTGGTTATGGGTTCCCGGAAGAACTAAGCCATGATCAATATTCAAGGAAAAATGTTGACCACACGGTCAGATATTGAATCTTTAAGAAAGCTTTTGAAATAAAGCTGGTGTATGATCCTATACAATGACTTTTGATCGAAAGTTTCCAAGAAAAAAATCGGTTCTGTAACGAATCTTTGACCGAATAGTTTTTTTGGTGTTTTTAGTTTTACGGAAAATTGGAAAGATTGTGATTTATTCACCCCTTTCTTCAGCTGAACACAAAATAAGGTAATTGGAAGAATGTCGGGAACTGTTCAATAACTATGTTCAATAACTTTCTTCAAAATATCTTATTTTGTGTATTGCAGAATAAAGCAAGTCTTACAGGGTTTCCAATGTCAAACGGGTGACTAAATACTGACCTTTTTTATTGCTGTTTTAACAATCGCTTTAAGTCGGATGATCACGGGTGTCAATGTTTAGAAGTTTAAGAATCTTCTGCAAAAAAGGTCAATGTTAATAAAGACTTCAGTGTGAGCGGTTGTCTCATTTGTTCTCCTCTTAGTTCTGGTAAGAAACCTCTAAGGCTACTGTGAGTCAATACTTGCAAATGAAAACTAACTTAGAACGCCAAGAAATCTCCTGAGATAAGAAAAAGCATCTACTGGAAAATGACATTTTCCTCTGGGTATCTAGTTTTGCTCTTAAGTGCCTTAAATTTTAAATCTGATGCCTTTAAGTTGGCAAATGATCCAGTGACTAACTCAATTTGGTTTCCAGATGGACTGGTAAAAACAATCTGTGCAGGTGACTCACAGAAGTCACGTAAAAGCCAGCCAATCAGATTAAAGCTTGCCAGATCGATGAAGTGCCTTCCAGTCTCGTGTCAATATGCATCAGGCGGTTGGAGAACAGACTGCTGTGGGCGTTCTGTCTGAGGTTAAAACTTGAGTTCTGGGTCAAACTGCTTGACCTACCTCGCTCGTCCCGACGCACAAGATGATGGCAGAAATAAATTGAACTTGCCATGACTTGGGATCCAGATTTAGCCTTTCATCAAGATTCTTCATCTAATTTTTCCCGGAAATATTGTACCGCATGAGAAATAGGATTTATTCATTCCCCGACAGCTTCAGGGCTACGTTTACAGTACGATATTACGAAGAGGCTAAGCCGTAAATATTCAAGGTTGCCAAAATTCCTCAAAGGCGTTTCGGGGAATGAAGGAAATAAAAATGACACTGTTTATACACAGTTTAGTAAATCCCCGGCTGCCAGATATTTTCCGTTCACCCCCCTCGTCTCATATTCGATAACAGTCCCTGTTTAAACATGTCACTTAATCATCTTGAAGTAACGTCTCGGGTGACAAAAGCAATGGAAATAGAACAGGCCTTGTGACATTGAACAGTTTTCACAGGTTGAAATGACATTTTGTAAATTACTTTGGTGAGTTTTCCTCCCACATCCGAGGAACATCTCGGGAGCACCAGCGCAAAGGACATCTGCCGGCAGACGTGCGGTTATTTTCAGCCAGACAGAGAAATCTCAAGCCATCACCTCTTTGAATAGACGCCCACAAGTTTGTTTTCTATGGTATTTAAAAATGTGCTTCAGGAAAGCAGACTTTGCTGTTATGCTGACGTGTGGGTTTGGATTCAAACGGCAGATTAAGTAGAGTAGAGACTTTAATATCGACTCCCACTCGAGGGGTCAACGAGGCCAACGTCAACTTCCGGTTTCACCGGCTGCCATAAAACCACGGAGGTTCGGAGGTTTCACATCCATTTATACCACTTTCATTTCCTCTTCTCATCGTCTAATTTGCACATTAATTTCATTTGTTATGGCAAACAACAGATAGCGGTATATTGAGATGCATTGGTTCATCAAGGCAGCCAACCAACCTTGAATACTGAGACAGGATGAGAACATTTTGCAAAGCAGTCTCTGACATCAATCGGTTTTCCAGTTGATTTTATGAGTTGCCTGACATTCCAGTGGCGTTGTGCGACTGCATGTCATTCCTGGAGGAAGGATTTTAGACGTGGTCTATTAATTTGACCGCATGCTCCCTAATGGCAGAGCATCACGGTTAATGCTCTAATGTGTCAGAGAATGTAAATCGAGGCATATTATACAGAGTATTTATATACGGTGAAGGAAAAAAGTCTTTGATCCTCTGCTGATTTTGTATGTTTTGCGAAAAAATTATCAGTCGATAATTCTAATGGTAGGTTTATTCGGATGGTGAGAGACAGAAAAGCAAAGAAACACGCATTATAAAAAAGTTATGAACTGTGAACATCTTTGGACCGCTCTTTGGTGTTGGTATCGGTCCGGATATCTGTTTCGGTGTTTTATTTGTTTGTTGATTTAAATGCTTGATTTGTGGTTAGATGATTGTAGATGGTATTGCACAGTATTAAGTTAACTTTGCAAATACTTGTATTCGAGTTTTACCTTTAAAAACTCTATAAACAAAACTATAGAGGTAAAAAAAAAAATTGTGTGCGACATTCAGATTTGCATTTGTTTTTGGTGTTTGAATTTATTTGTTTGCATATTTGTATATCTCTTTTTTGCAATAATTTGGTTTTGAGTTCAATAGTATGTTAGAAATGGATTCTTTTTTAATCATTAATTTGTTAACTAGCTTATAATCAGTTTGTAATGGTGCTACATAATGGTGATCTCAACATGGTGCAAAATAATGGTAATAATGATTTATGTCGGGATTTTTTCATATTTTTACAAATTATTTTATATTGCAGGAAATGAAGTAAAATTACAAAATTATGATGTGTGTAAGGTTTGTAGTTTACTATACATTCAAAGTCGTAAAAGATACAATCATTTATGACAGTTGTGGTAAAATGTCACATTTGTTCTTGATGGTATTTTCATATTGCCGCCAGTCACTTCTTTCCCAGTACAGTAGTGTTGTGATGACAGGGAAATAGTATTCAGAAGGGTTATATAATAGGCTCTTATGCCCCGTTTTATATCAGAGATTTCAGCCATGGATGAAATGAAAATTATTGGAGGAGGGCAATCTTATCCTTTATAGATAGCAGCTGCGTAATAGGAAAAGGAGATATTATTTCTTCATGTAAAGGGTTCTTTACAACAGTGAGACAACTTTCTCAAAATAGATTTAGTGATGACTAAATCTATGAGTCAGTCCTATTGTTTAGATGTAATACTCGCATGATTTGTTGTTAAAGATTTGTAGAACGGATGGTTTACTCTTGAGTCAAAGTGGGTGCCTAGTAGATTCATGTGGTTAATGTTTTGAGTCATAACGAGAATAGAAAGAGAACTAGTGTTTTGAATATGCAAATAAGAAGATCTTACAAATGAATTAAACCCCATTTAGTAGGCCAGACAATCTGGTTCATTCCAAAATGAACGTGTCGTCATTTAATCACACTCTTTCTTTCTTCAGCAGAACACAAAAGAAGATATTTCGGAAAATATTGGTAAAATAAAATTGGTCCAAAATGGGGGACCAAAGCATTTTGATAGCCAGCATTCTTCACAATATCTTCTGCGTTAGTGTTTGGCTCTAGAGCTATTGTTTAAAAAATATTTTGCAATGTTGCAATATTTTTTGGTAAATAAAGAAGATTTATTGGTTTTTCCTAAACAGCATAGTATTACAAATACGTCTCAAATATTCAGTACAAAACCCGATTGTATTCTATTGTTAGATTAAAGGGTTTAAGAAAGCGTCCCAAGACATTTACCAATACCATTAAACAGCACTTTGTAAAGCAAATTGGCTCAAATGTGATCTCGTGCAGTAAAGAGACACTCATGATGTCCCACATGTCCACTGAAAGCGTGGTTTAAAGAGTCCTCCCGCTGTCAATCCGGTGTCTCTTTGGATTTGGATCAGCAATTTTCCACCAGCTGATCCCCTCTCCGGTCACGTTCGAGTTCCTCTTCGAGGCTTGTCTTTGCCTTCTCTTTGAATGACTGACTGTGAAGTCCAAACTAAGAGCTTTAGGTTTGATTTTAGACCAGTCAGCTCGCATGCTTTCTGTTGTTTACATGGCAAGGTAACATCCATTGCTCATAGTTAGTGTGTAAAAGTGTTCGTCGGAGGGATTAAAGACACGCTGTAGGTTTTTATAAGGGTCATTTACAGCAAACATAGTGTATTTCAGGCGAGGATGAGATGCGCAGGTGTGTAATGGGATTTTTTAGCTTACACGGTACAGTAGAGAATTGAGAGGAGTCAGAACTCAATGCATTTCTTTCAATGGGGAGTTGAGCGTGGACCTTATAAGTGATGCTTATTTGGTTTGCTTAATGCCGCTTTATTGCAAAAGTCTGCATTATATTAACAGAGAGAAAATGAAGAGAGCCTTCGCTGCAGTATTGTTTGTAATATATGAGACGTTTTATTTTCGCTTTCCCACTTTACAGTCGTTTTGTCTTCTTGATGATCAACATGCTCGTATTATTATGTTGTTTTAACAGCGCTGACAGTGTAGTAGTCCTCTTGATGCGTTAAACGGATGTTAGAATATTATAAGAAATTGATGTTTAAGATTGTTGCTCAGAAAGCATTTCTATTCTAGTCTTTTTAGTTTAAAACTTGCTTTCATTTCACTTTGGTATATTCATAACGTTTTACAGCCAATTTAAAGATGCTGCCACTGTAAAACTTCGACGCCATATTTCGAAGTGAACACTTACCCCCCCGAAAAATATCAACACTCTCAGCTAAAAATGACATATGATAGAGTGTTTACTTTACCAATAAAAAATATTGCTAATATTACTAAATGACATATATTTCCCAAAAATATGATTTTTGTGACATTTTTGAACTGACACATTCGAAATGTAATCAACCATCTTAATATCTAAAACAGATCCGACATAAAACATCATTTAAATTTCATTTTAAAACATTAGAATATCTTTACGATGCATGTCCTAATTTCTCTGATACATGATTTTTTTTGTATAGCAATGCGAGATAAAATATATACTACAGAGATAGTTATACACATACACAAATATGTGTGCATACACATATTTGTATACTTATTATATTATTTCTTTCTACAATTATAATTTGTATTTTCTGTTAACACATTAATATTGCAGCGAGTTTGTTAAATGAAAATTATTTATTTTTAATAATTAAATGATTAATCAATGCTATTGTGTACTTGCATCCTGTATCTATATATGTGTTATATTTATTTCCAAATTAAATGTATAGCTAATAATAAAATAGCAGAATGCCGTTTTTTCGTGCAGATTGCTTTAAATTTAAAAGTAAATCCTTGGTAAAATGGCTACTTCAATGATATTGGAAATGAGTGGATATTGAAACATTTTTGTGAGTATGGCATGTTAATATTAATATTCTTAAATGTTATTTTGTGTAAAGAGAGAGGCAGAAGGAACATGTTTCTAGTTTGGTGTACATATAATAGGGCAGTGGGGGTTCGCACTGTAACACAAAGTGTGGAAACACATCTATCTTACTGCTCCAGTTTCAAGGGAGCACCGCCGTCTTAAGATTACTCGATTGAGGAAGGTACCATATGGCTTTTTGAGGTGGCATCTCCCCTATGAACATTCAAGGTGATGATGCTGTCCCTCAGTTTGTCTGAATATTTTCAAGAATTAAAAATCAAGTTTAATATCTCATGAGGGTTTCTACTTTAAGAACCGACGATTAAACATTGACACAAGCTTGGTTTCAGAAGCTGACAAGTCAACTCTATATTTGAACACTGAAAAGCCAAAAGTAAGGAAATGTTCTTATTCCCATCTTTCTTTCTTGCTTTAAATCTTCAGCCTGCAATGGAATTTTATAGCACATAAGTCATTTATTTGGGTTATATCAGCAATGTCAGATAAAAGCAATGCTGTGTTCACACCGCACAACAATTAAGCGATTTGCAAGATGAACCTACATAGAAAGTCAATGCAAAGATGCGAATCGACATGAATTCGGTGAAGGCGATGCGAATGATGCAAATGTTTCAACCTGAGCAAGAAATTGCATAGAGCTCATTGACATCTACTGTTTGAAAGGGAACATGAAGACACTCCCCGTAATGTCACAAAATGTTTTTTTGAGTCATCACATGACAATAATCAACTTTCCTGCAAGTTAAGAAAAGTGTGATATACGATTGTTCGTGATTGGTGTGAACACGGCGACAGAGTCCCACATTACTGTTTTCAACCTAAAAACAGATCATTTTCAATTTAGAAGGTAGATTGCAATATGAAACCTTAATGTTTCTGAGAAAAACATTCAATCTTATCTGACAATGTTTTTACAAATTATTGTTAAAATTTTAATGATATCAATAAAATTGCCTTTAAAATACAGATCAAGCTTGAACAAAATAAAAATGCATTCTCATTTCTCGGCTTCTAGCCTGGCTTTTTGAGATCCACAAAATAATCCTAAAGCAGAAGTCATTCTTTAAGCTTTCCGGCCGAATCCCAGCCCGGATTATGGGAAAGGTTCTAGGGGTCGGGTCATGAACCGCCCTCATCATTTACAGGCACGGATGCTTAATTCTATAATAGCCTCCCGCATCAGCGGCCTGATCAAATTATTGAGGCTGCGCCTAGACTTTCAACGGCTGAGGTTTGCCTCTTATTACCAGAATGCAACATGAGCCTCTTGAGTTGAGCACAAACAGTTCTGCCTCCACAGGACCCAGCTGCATTTGAAGAGGGTGGAGGAGGGGATCCGGGTTTTTACGCTGCCTTTTAAAGTGGCTCAAACTCTCTGCCTTCTCCTTTCTCTCGTCTGCCACTTAAATAAAGTCTCATTACGGGCAGAGAGAGAGCGAATTATCTCCAGGCCTCCGCTGCACCCGAGAGCTTCTGTGAAGTCATGTACAGATGTTGATGGGCACTCAGGGCAAATTGCCTGCATACGGTCAGATCCGAGTCGGTACGCGTCGATCTCAGATGCGGCTTGCTGAGTCATCCCTCATCGGGCTGGGGGAAGACGGCACTTCAGACCGCTGAAGTGTACTGCTGCGACTGAAACGTGTTGTGACTTTGATGATGTTTGTAATTGCAAATGGCAAGTTAGGTTAATTACTGCTTGTCAAGATGCACGCGAACTGTTTGTGCGGTCCATGAATGATGTTTTGGAATCGTGGTGCTTTTAACGAAGATGTTTGGATGTTTCTGCTGATAATAAAACTAAAGGAAATCTTCAACTTGCATTTAAAGTAAGGATAGGCGATATATCGGCAGCTTTATGGGTATCGGCCGATAAATAAACGAACGATATTGGTCAAATAATAGAATCGGGTCGATATCTTTAGGCCGAAAAAATTTCATATTCTCATGCTTGCTACTGGCCACTGGGGATCTAATCGACAATTGCTTTATGTTCTATTTTCTGTCAAGCAATAGATATAATGTGAAAAAAAGTTGCCCATACAAATGTCTAATAACTATAGTTCAGAGATCAGTTCATACTTTTCTGAAGAATGTAATCAGTTGTTCACTGCTTTTTCTTTCATGCTGAGAAAAATAAAACATTTATCGGCATTTATATTGGCTATCGGCCTCCAAATATAAAATACATTTCATATCGGTGCATCCCTAGTTTAAAGGAATAGTTCACCCAAGAATGAATATTCTGTCATGATTCACTCACACTCAAGTGAATCCAAATCCTTCATAAATGTCCTTGTTCTGATGAACACAAAGAAATATATTTGAAAGAATTAAAACAACTGAGATTTCTGGGGCACCATTGACTTCCATAATAGAAAACAGTTTTATGACTGTAAAATAATTGTAGTTGTAATATTTTTCTGTTAAATACATAAGAAGATGTTTTGAAGAGTTGTTGGGGCCTTTTAAATTCCATTTTATTTTTGCTACATCCAATGGTGCCCCGGATGTTGCTCATATTTCCAAATATCTCCCTTTCTATACGCTTCCATTTAGGGAATATTCTGCCCAAATTCTTTCATGAATTACTCACATTTATTTTCCAAAGAAAGATATTTGTAAGAATGTTAGCAACTGAGGTTTCTCTGGCAACATTAATTACTATAGTCAGAAATGTTGTTTTTTTTCTTTATTGAGTACGAATGTAATTTGAAAACACAAACAGTTGTAGTGCACTTTTAAGCTACCATTTTTATTTTTGCTGCTATGGTTGTCCGTGGTGTCCCAGAAATCTCAGTAGTTCACATTCTTTCAAATATCTCCCTTTGTGTTTAACGGACAGAAATGTATACACGTTGGAACAACTTGTGGTTGTGTCATTGATTATAATATATTACTATGTTTTTTGATGTGAGCTTTCCCTTTAAGGAGTTAACTGAGCTATATCTAGGGATCTGGGTGTTATGGAGACTTGGGTGGGCGGGTTCTTATCCAGTAAGCATCAACCCCAAACATCTCAAAAAACCACATAGCGATTCTTTCAAAACCACTCGAACGCCCTGGCAACCACCCACAGCGTCGTGGCAGCACGTTGTGCACAGGCAAGCACCACTTTACATAATGCCTACAAAACCATTCCTGTATTTGAAGAGTCTACAATTAAAGTGATGTGAATAAAATTATAGATTTTCAGTTTATGCTTTGGTTGTTGTTGCATAGCTGATTAATAAACAACTCAATCTATTTATATTATGCATATTGTATAGGAATATATATTTGTTTTTATATTACATAACTAAATACATTGTGTGAAGCAATTTCTTGAGGTTTATATGGCTTTGTGCAAGAATAGTACATTGTAAACAACAGCAACTCTGCACAGAAATTGAATTATGTAATGCAAAGGCATTTGCCTTCAGAGGTGGGTGGAGCTAAATTTAGCAGAAGACAAAAAGTACACTCACTGGATTTCGTTTTAAAACCATGCATTTGTTCCACAACCTTTATTGTTGTAGTTTTTAAATTGTAAAGTAAATCTACAAATAATTTTAATTACAACATATAATAGAAATAGCTATAAAAAAAGTGAAATGTAGTAAAAATGAAAAACTAAACGCTGAACTGTAAATATTTCATCGTTATGTGGTAAAATTCTGTGGTCATTTACTCGACCTCCTGATATTTCAAACCTGAATGACTTTCTTCAAAATAGCTTATTTTGTGTTGTACAGAAGAAAGTTGATAACTGCACAGCAGGGCCATCGTGGTTACGTGAATGGTTACCAACATTCTTCAAACTAGCTTGTACACCCCAAACATTTACTGTTTTGTGGAAATTGTTCAGAAAATGTTATAATTTTTGAAGTTAATTTAAACGGTTTGAATTAACGTAAATATATGTTTACCTTTTGGATATGCAAGGTTAAAAAAAGTAAATATCTTCACCAAGATCACCAAAAATATGGGTTTATGTTACAAATATATATTTATTTTTTATTAAAGACTTAATTTTTCATTACTTGGACTTATAACATCTTTGTCAATTTTAGAGAAATGTCAGGTTTTTAATCAATTATTTTATGATTTCCGCTGAGAAAAATCTTTTGTATTATTGTTTTTTTTGTGATACCGATGAAAATGTTTTTTATACGGTTTAGTATTTTTCAGGTGAACCGTCACTTTAAGATCCCGCTTCTGCACCCCCTCGCATTGAGCCATTCAAGCAGTGGGCCATTGCATCCCATTCACAATTTTACGAGCCAAGGGGGTCGGGGTTTGGGGGGGTTGCCATGGCAACGGTAGTTTACTGCGGCCGTGGCATGATCGGCAAGCAAATGCAGGCCTTTCTCAGCTACAGCTCACTGTCTGACGCTTTCCCAAAGATCGTCCCCCATGTGCGAGCGATGGAACGCGTTATGTAACATCGCCCCATGGAGTTATTCACGAAGACACGCAGAGGCCTTGTTTAATATATTATTTTAAAGCATTAAGACACAGTCGTGAGTGGTGAATAACAACAGCTCAGCGGTTTGCCAGTAGCTTCCTCCTCATTTGAAAAGGGTTGCACCCGCCCCAGGGCTTCAGATAAGTAGCTCATCGTAGTCTACACACAGTCACATCTCTATGGATGCAGCGCCGACTGTAAACACACAGCGGTAATCTCCTTAAGCTGGCCCATGAGCCTGTGCAGCGTGACAGGTGTCTTACACGGACCGTACAGTAGCTCCGGCAAAAATAGCAGCGGCTCCACAATTGGACCTGTGAGGTTGTTAACCCCGTCAGGACAAGACTTTGAACTGTCCAATAACACGTGTGAAATTACAAGTGTGGAAGGAGAACGCTTCATTATTGTTTCTAGTGTACTTTACCCAGCATGTGTCGCAAGCCGGCAGATTGGTTGGTTAAGTGCGGGAATGTGAAAAATATGGGTGGGGAATTTCAGGGACAGTTTAAATGTTTAGAAACATTTCAACAATTTTATAATGTTCTTGTGTCAAGATAAGACGCGAATCGATTTCAATGATCTCTTTCCAGGACAGTCGTTTCTTAAGATTTTGATGAAAGAGATTATGAAGACTGATGCTTTTTTTGTTGTTGGCGTGAGCTGATGAATTGTGCGCAATAATACTAAGAATGTGTAGTGCGAAAACTGGATAAAAATTGATTTTACATTGACGCTGGAGCTTCTGTAAGTGATTTCTCTGCCGCTGGTGGTGCTGAAGAAAATTGAAACAATAATCTTCTCACTAAAGACAAAATACAAAAAAATAAGAGGTGCAGGGCTGATATATTTTTGATGGCCAAACTAAAATTGAGCACACCACGCTGGTTTCCTCAACCGAACCTATGGATTTTTCTCATTGATTTTTGGAAGATTGAAAAAAAATAGCTCCATGAAGTTTTATCTATCAGGACAAACTTTTTCAATCGACACAAAATTTTTATTTTTGATGCCTTTTTACAATCAGCGGAAGTTAAAAGTCCTATTCTTTGTGTGTATCAAAAGCATTGATTGTGTGTTTCCAGTGTGCAATGTAACATGTGTTTCTATTTCGCATGCAAAAACAAACCGTATTTTTGACTTATCTGTATACGGCTGTTTTCACCGTCGTAAAAACGGCTGATAACCACGTTCTGATGAAGTCCAGCCTTCAGTTATAAGTAAAGAGTTCTGATTGGGCCTATGGTTCATATGTAGACAGAAGCTTAGGGCACGTTGCCCAGAAAGGTGACGCCTCCTATCATAATGTGGAGATGGATTCGCTCAGTGTTTTTGTAAATATGTCTTTAATTCTATCGATTTGAGCCTAGATCAGTCCCAGAGAATGATGAAGAGGATCAAGTAGAACTTGAACAAGCCTACCCCTAAACATAGAACAATGATTCGCATGACCGCAGCAAAATTTTCACCCAGATTTAAACCAACATGCGTTTAAACAGTAAACAATAGATATAAACAGCAAATCATTTTTGTTGGATTAGTTTCAGTAACCATCTAGTTAACAAAGCTAAAAAGGCGATGACCTTTGTGTAATAATTTACAGAAATTATTAAGCGCATAAAAAATAAAAAACACTTACCGGTTGTGGTCCATAAACAATAGAGGGAACTTCTCCATCTTTTAAGAATAATCTTCGTAATCCTTGTGTAAATCCATTATTAAACTGATTGAGATTGAGGAACATGTCCTCAGTAAAATGTGCTGCACGTAGTTTAACGTGTGGATTATAATATCCGAGAACCGCGGTTAAACTTAAATTGTAATCATTGATCTCGAAGAACAGATTGGACTCCGGATGAAATTAACAGAGTGGCCAAACACAAACACACTCTACAAACACAACTCTTCCTCTTCTCTGTGGGAGAGCAACAAGACCACGCCCCCATTTTGTGTGTTCCTGTGGGCGGAGGTTTACCATGATAGTGATGTCATTAAAGCAGGAAGTAGAGGGATGTAGTTTTTTGTTGGCGATTTTGGTTCAATAAAATATCTCGCTTGGCATTAAACTTTGACCTTTTACAGACATCTTACACACATTTTACTTATACTCTAACAAAACATTACACACTTATTAAAGTTTGTAACACGGAATCATGAAGGGCGCCTTAAAATAGCTGACATGATGCTATAAACGGACAACACAACAGTCGCTTGAAATTAACGTGAGCGACTTGTTGTCACAAATGGTTTATCATTAGTGTGCGTGATGTCATAGAATATAACTATGATCTGATTTAAGGAATTTAACTCCAAAAAGATGGAGTGGTGGAACCGCATGAGCTAAACGCTTACTTGCTTGCAGGTTTTGCAAAAATACGTTATCTCATGTTTTATTATTTATAATCATGCATGGAATTTTTTTCGCAATTTACATTCTACATTAATTAACTGTTTCTTGTTAATTCTATGTACGTAGATTTGTGTGCATTGTATCATTTCAATAAAACAAAATAATGATTAGAATTATGTTGTGAATTTCAGTTGTATTCCAGAAAAACAAACTCAATCACAGCTACAAAGTAGCAAATAAATACGAAACTATTTGGTAAACTAGATCATTTGTTGATAAAACAATTGCCCGCTTCTTGGCTTGTTTTTCCCAACACCTCTGTTCCCTTTCTGAAATAGCCTAATGTAGTTAAAATGTACCATTCTTTAACCTTTTCTGTCAGCGACTTTTAGTTGTTGTGGCGTTTGGTGAATTGAGTCAACGTAGGTGAATGGCACAGCGGGGTGTAAACAACAAAGCGGTACCCATGGGGCTGAAGAATCTGGCTGTTTCTTAAAATGCCACCATGTTAAACAACATCCCCACAGCTTTGGAAAATGAAAGCCTACATCTTCCGTGAATTCTTTACAGTGCACAGAAATGCCATCGTCTCATTACATATGTTGCATGGCCTGCGGCCTCGCTCTGGTGGATCGCTGGACACCCCTGCCACTCAGAACATTAACATACTCTGCACACGCTCGGGCTTCACATCACGGGATGTCACGTTGCCAAGCAACGGTGCCACATCACACACAGAATGTTGTGAGGATGTTACTCTCACTTAAAGGTACTCTACCAATAAATATTGAACAAATAACATATCAGATGAGCAGTTTCTTAATTATGCTTGTTTATTCAAACGCAGCGTAAAGGAAGTACGGGCGACTGTGTGAATAAAGCAGTTGAGCACTGAATTCAATGCACCAGAATAAAAAACTTCATAATTGGGATCCCTCTCTCTCCATTATCAGTTTTATCAGGGCTTCAAAGGGTTCTGAATACATTTAAGAGCTTGTTCGGGCGGTTATCATTTTCTCGGGGCAACATTTATCTGGGAAAATGACAGGCATGGCAAGAAATAAAACAGTCATTGTGGTGAATCTAGGTTACATCGAAACTGAGATCTCGACACATAAAGACAGGTTATTAAATGAGAAACACATTTGCTTTAAAAAAGTGTTTAAGAGAGATCAGAAGTGTGTCCTGAATAGACAGGTTGAACCCATTTTTATAAATGTTTTACACATTAAAACTCTTTGAAATTAAGACCTTGATTATCTTACAATTGCCATTATTTGGTTTTTCATCAACGTGCTGTGTTCTTAAACAAACTATTTAACTTAATATCTAGGTTATATCTAGTATTTTTTGCTATAATAACTAAAATGTTACATTTTTTGGTTCTACAAAACGCCAACTAAATAGAGATTTTGGAGTCACTATGGGTGACTAGTGGAGGTAAGACGGATACTAGTCAAAGAAGATATTATGAAAAATGTTGGTTAATAAAGCTCTTGGTTCCCATTAACATGCCTTGGGTTTGTGTCCGTAAAATAGAACTGAAAGTGAACAACGTTTTTTAAGGTGACCAACATTCTTCGAGATATCTTCTTTTGTGTTTTGTAAAGTTTAAGTTCACAATGACACGCGTGCGCAAAGAGGATGATTCATTTTCATTTAAGGGTAAACTATCACCATAACTGGGGATTTTTCTATTTCTCATTAGAATAAACATTTTATTGAGGTTTAACAATTTTACGTTTGCTCTAAAGTACAGACAGCACAGTTGCGATTTCCATAGCTATACTTTGTCCATGATTTTTGTGTTTTAAATATGATAATTAATATTGCAATAAATACAACAAAACATGGTTGCCACAATCGTAAACATGATTGTCAATGCAAGGATAAGTCGTCATACATTTTCCAATATGTCACTTTCCATCTTTCCTTATGGAGGCCATATGATCATATAAGGTAATATTAAATGTTTACTTCACTTTTACAACTCAAAACTGGAAATTGATCGGAACTCTGGAGTTTTTGTATGTACAGCCTGGCTTTTTGTTTCAAAGAAAATGCCGATTGCTGCTTCAAAACACAAATATTACCTCCCACTTGTGTCCATAAAATCTTGCAGCGGCGTTGGCAGTGGTTAAAACCATTTTGGAGTCAACTCAACGTAAATACTTAATTATGTATAAGGAGTGTTAATTTAATTTTAGTGTACATCTCATTTGGCTTTATTAAACTCTCAGCTTTAATTCCAGAGAAAACATAATCTAATGCAGAAGTCATTTCAAAGGGTCTTACAGAACTGAGCACACGTTACATCCTCATAGCTGAGCTCCAGAATGCCATTTTATTTCTCGTGTGTCTGTTTTCATGCACAGCGCCGGTAAACGCTTGATTGCACAGGTGCTTTACCCCCTTACTCATAGAGTCTTTGTGTTTTTCTCTTTTGTCACGCCGTTTGAAGAAGCTCTTCCCCGTGGGGTGGTAACCTACCCACGATACCGCTGTCAAACCGTAGGCAGCGCATTTGAAATCCAGATCTAGTCATCTCAAAGGCAGATCTCCCACCACCTTATGGAATAGCTTGCGGCAGAAATGTACCTAGCATAGAGGAAGCATCTCCAGTTGTCGGGCAGAGCTTGTAATTTCACTCCTGTGTTTTATAATGAGCTGAAATGAAATTGGGATGTTTTATGTTGTGTTGAGAGGCTGTTGCCGTTGTCACCGGTAATGGAAAGGGTTCTCACCACACACTTTTACACGGTGGTTTTTTCCTCAACTGGGTATTGGTTTCAGTGGATTCACAAAACAAAATGCAAATGTGTTACGAATCATTTTAATAATGTGCTTATGCAATTACGGTTTATTAAAATGAAACGTTAGATACGGTTGTTTAGAGTAGCACTGTTACTGCATGCCGGCACTCAAACAATCGAAATGTTTTCAACATGAAACAATTCACGCTCGCACTTTTTTTACATTTAAGAGCTTTGAATTTTAGTTAATATGCAGGTTACATCTTGTGTATATGTAAGTTAAAAAAATGTTGTAAACCTGATTAACTCAAACATTTCTTTCAGTATTCACCGCCAATTTTGCTATATTTGACAAATATATATTTGTTAAAAAACCTTTTTAATAACATACATTTAAATATTTGTCAATTTTAGAGAAATAAACTGTTGGATTTTTCCCCAATTATTTTTAAGGTCCCGTTTTTCACGTGTTTTTGAAGCTTGATTGTGTTTACAGTGTGCAATATAACATGTGGTAATGTTTCGCTTGGAAAATAACCTGTATCACGTTATATACTTATCTGTATACCGCTTTATTCACTGGCTGATAACTTCCTCGTTCTAGGAAGTCCCTCATTCAGAAATACGTAACGAGTTCTGATTGTGCCAGCGGTTCCTGTGTTGTGATTGGACAGCATGGTTGGCGCGTGCCTCTCACCATAACGTGGAGATGCATGCGCTCTGTGTTACTGTAAACATGTCTTGTAATAATAACTTGTAATTTGATCAATTTGAGTCGAAATCAGACTCATAGTTGAAGAGGATCAGGTAGAACCTGTGTAACCACGACTTTTGTATAGGCCTAAACATGGAACAGCGATTCCTGTGTCTGCAGCTAAAATTTACCCAGATCTAAACCAGCATGTGTTTAAACAGTAAACAATAGCCGAAATTAACAAATATTTTAAACTGATGATTGCAAACACAAATAATCAACATATAAACTTCATATAAACATTTAAACATATATAACTACACATAAACACACTCTACAAACACAACTCTTCCTCTTCTATGTTGGAACGCAGCAAGACCACGCCCCCTTTTGTGTGTTCCTGTGGGCGGAGGTAAACCGTGTTAGTGATGTCACTTAAGCAGGAAGTAGAGGGATGTAGTCCAAACCAAATGTTTTTTTTTTTTTAGACGTTTTCTGTTCAATTAAATATCTCCCTTGGCATTGAACTTTGTTTTTAATGTTTTTAAAATATTTTTCAGGTTATTATAACTTAAGTGATATTTACTAAGTCACATTAAATATGTTTTACAATGTGCAAGACTTTCTTCACCAAAAAATTAAACATTTATTATGAAGAATGCTGGAATCTTGGCCAATTCATTTCTGTTGTACGCGAAATGTTACAATCCGCTTACTGACATTCTTCAAAATATCTTCTACTGGGTTCTGCAGGTTTGAAATGACCCTTTATCTTCTTCATCGCTTCTTCATCATGTGTGGTAAAAACGAACAACCGTTGCGCTACTGACAAAATGTCACACCTTGGTATAACTTTTGATCATGTGTTTGTAAATTTGTTGTTTTAACATTTCATAAAATGGGACAAATTTCTATTTTTTATGTGGTGTTTTCAATCTCCAGCAGGGATACTAAATATACCTCCAGATCTCCTCATTGCTTTGCTTATAAGATGTGATGTGACAGTTGTGCAGGGCCATTTGATTCTCCAGAGAAAGGTTTGCACAAACACACCAACAGTTTGAGAAGTATGACAGGTCAAATGTCAAAATGTTAAAAAGGATTCTGATATTATAGTAAGCATCCTGTCAGCAGCGTTAAATTGTCATACATCTGCGTCAGTCTGGATGTGATAACAGATGGGGTGACATGCACATTGTGTGACGCAGATGAGACAAAGAAACATCCAGCTGCACACACACACTCGCTAAACATAGTGTATCCAACACAGTTTTCACACTTATCAATTCTGGAAATGGGGTCGACATTATATGCCTAAAAGTTAGAATCATGTGATTCTAAGCTGAATCGCTCTCCTCTGAAGATATATTGAAAAACGTCAGTAGCCAGTCGATTCTATGGATACATAACCAGAGAGACATTTCTCAAAGTATCTTCTTGACACGGTCAAGAGTCATGAAAAGGTTGTAGATGAATAAATGATGACAGCATTTTTGGTTGAACTATCATTTTAAGTCATTGCTATTTTTGTGTCACAAGCTGTTAGGATGTCATCAATCTTTCTGCTCTGAACTTGACTTCTTTTTGCTGAAAAGTTTAATACGGCGATGTTCTCTTTTTATTTAAAAAAATGGAATTTAAAGCAGAGACCTCAGAGCTCTGTGGACATGCATCTTATTCACATTAAAAAAAATCTTTTATTTGCTTTAATCTGCTTATTTTCCACTTCTGCTGGCCTTTTCAAGTTACTTTTTGTCTAATAATTTGCCATGAATGTAGGAATAAACGCTTCATCAAACGCAAACACATCCAATAGTATTGATTCATTATGCTGATGTAATTGAGGTTTACATTTGCCCGAGCTGGAGCATTTATTAAATTACCTGAAAGACAAAAGGCCACCATCTGTGCACTGATCAATTCTGTCTTTGCACTGCTGTCTTTGTCTGTATTAATTTCCCGAACATCTTCTATGCACAGACGTACGAATGAGCAATGACCTCAGCGGAATCATCGGCCAGCCCAACTGGGTTTTATATTCCATCAATTGAAACATATCGATCTGTTTGCCTCTCGCCTTTCTGTGTTTTTAAAGAAAATGTGTCGCTTTAAAAACAGCATTCGAAATATAAAACAGTCTTCCAAAAGGAATAAATCTCCCACTACGGGATGCATTTCTAACGTGTCGCTCAGGCCCGTCAGACTCGGCTGCAATAATGCAATAAATGAACCTGAAAGGTGAAATAGCCGCACTGACAATGAGCTTGTTATCTTCTGTCTGTTGTCGCCTCTCATTGAAAACGGATCAAAATGATGCTCGGTTGTTTATCGGAGGGGCCCGTGTCACGCAGGTTTCCATAGCTACACGTGCGCCTGTAAATGCAGAGACATCAGCTGCTCGTGTGGAGTTAATGAAAAGTGCTTAGAGACTCGATGTGCCGTTGAATTATGCATGAGACAAAATACAGTTTTCAAAGTTTCAGCTCGTGAGATCTCTTGTTATTCTGACGCTCTAGTGCTTTTAATGTGTTTTAATACGCGTGCTTTCATTTTTTCTCTTTAGTTTCTCTGCAAGTGGATATTACGCCTCCTCAGGGTGAGATCAGTGTGGGAGAGTCCCGATTCTTTCTGTGTGAAGGTAAGTCTTTATATTGACCAGACACATTAAATAATAATAATATTAATAAACGGGACATTTTTTCTGTTTTCACAAATTTCCATGGATTTTATTCTGTTTACAGTGAAATTTAGTTTTAATATGAAAAATGATGTCAACTGTATGATTAATCCAGAGCATATTTTAAGAACGAAGGGGATTGTCCTAATCTCACATAACATGCATATTGTGATGTCATTAAATTGGGTGAATAAAAGCAGGAATGTCCTTTCTTTTTCACAAATATTGGTAAATGCATGTCAAGAGTGGGCGAATAATCCGTCAACAATGTTACTCAGTTTATTGAATGTTATGATTGACATTTTGAGTAAAATTTGGGTGTATGATTTCTTGTAAATAAAGTTTGCCGTTGTTGGCTTCTGATGAGCATAGGCCCAAAATGATTTAAAATGTCAACTATAAGCCCTTTCACACATCAACACTGGTAAATAATAAATAGTTAATACACAAATGTCCTGTTCACACAAGCAACAGAATATCACTTCTAACAATCTTTTGGTAAAGCCAGTAAACTGAAAGAATGCATGTTTTTTGGGAAAGTGGGCTGAAGAAAAATTTCTACAGATAGTTTGGAGTAGGTCCTGTAACTTGTGAAACCCACAAAGTAACATAAGACTACCAGCTGGTGCAAACCACTAGAACCCGACTCAGCCTTATCATGGTGCTGTGTTGGTCCGCCATCCGGGCGGAGGAGAAGTGATTTTTTGGCCTAAACTTTGGTGTTCATCCTCATTCTTCGATGACACAAGGCCTCATAACTGTAATTTCCAAGTAACATTACAACTTGATTTCGCAGTAAATTGGGAGTGCTGATTTTCCGACAAGGTTCTGTCTACACATGATCTAGTACCTGCAATTAACTGGCGATTTAGTGTTGAATACTGTATGTAATACTGTTATACTCAGTAAGTTAAAAATGTTATTTATAAAACCAGGTAAAGTTTAACATAATAAGTATTTGAGAGGGCATTTGGTAAGGAAAAAATCATAATAATACTTTAGTTAAAAATGTCATCTTACACTCTAGATTTGAACAATTGATCTATTTATCAAAATAATAATTTCCAATTGAGAATTTGCCCTTTTTCTTCGGCTGAAGATCTGAATTGTTGTTTTATACACCGTAAAAGTGAGCTTAAAGTGGATTTGTTTAAAAACATTTCCTGTCTTTCTTGAAGCTTGGCAGTATAAATCAATGCCCCCTTTCATGTGGAAAACAGAAGCTCAGGTGTGCTCTGCAAGATCTTCATTCGTGTTTCAAAGGAGGGAGAAAATATTTCTAGGTTTTGAATTAAATGGAGCGAGTAAATGCTGACAATTTTCAAATGTAACCTATTTCTTTAACACTATTTTTGTTCCATCTTGCACGCAAATGTGTTCTCTTCATGACGGGCAGATTAAGGTTAAAGCACTGTTGGTTTTTGACGGTTATCTATATTTGCAAGTTTGATTATCTTCTTAGAGATTTGAAACCATGTCTTTTGAAGGCATTACATCATTTCCAGTCCTTTAAGTAATAATGACCGGTTATGTAGGATCAAACTGCTTCTCCGGGATTTTGTGACTTCGAATAGCTGTATGTTTCACTAGATTCAAACTAGTTTGTGAAACGTTACACCAGTGTGAATTCATCTTTGATGTGGCTGATGGTTTCCTATGTCAGTAAATACCTCTGAGGACCCTGTAAATGAGACCCATGTGAAAAGAGCTTCCGGGAGAAATACGTTAAACCTTTTGTCTCTCCTCTTTTCACTCTGGAAAGCGTTTTTTCTGGATACGCTCCCCCGGGTTTCGTTTGAGGACTCGGAGACGCGGAACAGCAGGTCTGATAATTGCTCTCAACGTTGGGTCTTCACAAGCACTCTTTTCTTTGGTCTGGTGATTTGGTTAATAGACTGGTAACCAGAGAATCGGTCAATGTTTAAGGTGACGCTATCTGACAGCTGTTACGCCAGTGACGCCTAATCCGCATTGATTCAAGCACACAATTCAATGTGATGTGTCACTTGCTTATGTTTGATAAGAATGTTGTCTACAGTAATGGCACATTTAACACATCACATCTTCAACGGTGATGCTGACCGATGCTGCTATGGGTTGCAGTTATCGGCGGGGTGAAGGAAATCGACTGGTTCTCTCCCACCGGGGAGAAGATTGAGCCTGGCAAACCGGATGTCAGCGTGGTCCGGACCGACGACACATCTTCCACTCTCACCATCTACAACGCCAAGGTCGATCACGCTGGAACATACAAATGTGTGGCCAGCAGCGGCGGTCAGGAAGCCGAATCCACCGTCAATCTTAAGATATACCGTAAGATGCATTTTTACAGTCAGTCTGTGTCCAATGTTATTTAAGCCTTTCAAGAACATCACCATTATGCTTTTTTCATTTGAACAAGTAACTTTTTATAAGCCGAATCTTTAAAGAAAAAGTAAAAAAAAACTTTACAACTCAAGACATTTTGGATACAATAAAATGTAGGAGTTGAGTTTATATTTTAGTTCCTTTGGTTTAAGGTATATCATAACATACAAAACTGAATTAAAACTTATCTTCCAGAAAAAATCACCTTCACAAATGTTCCGTCACCACAAGAGTTCTCAGAAGGGGACGATGCCGTCATTGTATGTGATGTCACAAGCTCGCCTCCGCCCACTGTGATCTGGAAGTACAAAGGTGCAAAAATCCAGTTTGAAAAGGATGGTAAGATTTTACACACTAGATTTGTGACCATTTTGTTTGGCCATATCTGATAACGGTTAATAATTGAATCAATTCATTTATAGGGGACGAGGAAGTTAATGAAATAATTTTTCCACATAAGTAGTGATGACGCATGCAGGCACATGGGGATGATAAAGTAGTGAATTCACACCTGTTGTCACCTAGTTGACACTCTGTGTTGTTTATATGGCTATAATACATTCAGTTATCACTTCTATAATGTCTTACTGTGTTAAATATATGAATGTTTATCACTTGCAAGTATAAAGAAGCATCCCTATGAATTAAAAAGTGTTTTAGCAAACGTTTTTACTAACTTGCAGTTTTAAAGGAATAGTTTCCCGAAAATGAAAATTCTATCATCCTTAGCTCACTGTCTTGGTTTTTTTAGTCATTTGACTTTCTTTCTTGCTTCTGTAGAGCCCAAAAAGAAGATATTTTGAAGAATGTTGGCAAAAGAAAAACGACTCCATTGACTTACATTTGTTTTCTGTAAATACAGTGGAAGTCAGTGGGGATTAATGGCTTTTGGTCACCAACATTCTTCGACATATCTTTAGTGTTATGCAGAAGAAAGAAAGTCATAAAAGTCTGAAGTGTCGAACGGTTTTTCATTATGGGGTGATCTATCAGGTTAAATGCTTTTCTTGTTCTTTTTCTCCAAAAAGATATTTTGAAGAATGATGGTAAACAACCATACCCTTTGATTTGCATATTTTTTCTATAAATACAATATAAGTCAATGGGCGTAAAACACTTCTGCTAACCAAAATTCATCAACATATCTTTAAATGCTTTTCTGTATGTTTAACCCTCCATCCTGACTGCATTTAACTTATGATTGTTTCATTCAACAATAAATACCAACAGTTAAAGTCTCTCAGAATTGTTGCACATCATTAATCATCGTCGGAATGAATAAAGTTGCATTGACTTCATCATTTGTGTGCTCGATTTATTCCACACATCTCTGCAGGCCAGCGGACAAATAAATTCCCTCTCGTTCTCTCCAGTACGTTTTAGGACACTGACGAACAACCACCTGCAAATCCGAGGGATAATGAAGAGCGACGAAGGCATGTACACCTGCGAGGGTCGCATTAAAGCACGGGGAGAGATCGACTTCCGCCCCATTCAAGTTGTGGTTAACGGTACAGTCTCACGTTTTTGCACATCGGAGTTACAAAGGGGCGGTTTTTTACGTCTAACCTGTCATTTTCTGCTCAGTCCTTCCTACGATAAGAATCCGTCAAGCGGAAACAAACGCCACCGCAGACATGGGCTACTCGACAGTCCTGGCCTGTGACGCAGATGGTTTTCCGGAGCCGATGGTGACCTGGAAACGGTAAACCCACTCATAAGTCAACAATCCTCTGAATAAATGAAGATCTTACATGATGTACAAGACGCAGTGTGCAGAATTGGCACTTGTCTCAGGAGCTCGGAGGAGAGGGCCTAAAACACAAATCCCTCGTATCCTCAGGGAGCTTTTATTTGGACGTGAGTGAGTGCAGGAGGTGAAGGAGGTATTTATTTGTCCCATAATAGCTCAGGTCCTCTCCTTTGACAAGACTTGTGGTATATTTATTACCTGTTTGACCTTAAATCAAGAGGTCGCACCCATGGCCAGGTATCCAATGATTTAAGGAGCATCTGTAAAAGGACTGCAGATAGAAGCCAAATGAAAAGCGTTAGCTGACAGGGAACGGATAACAGTACATTATGTTTCCTAATAAACCTTTGTGTGTTAAAATGCTCGGGATGAATATTGAAAAGGCATTTTTGTCTGTGCCGGCTATTTCTCTCAGGAACGATCTTCTGCTTGAAAGTGGAGAGAAATACAGCTTCAATGAAGATGGTTCAGAGATGACGGTGCTGGACGTGACAAAGCTGGACGAGGGGGATTACACATGCATCGCAACGAACAAAGCCGGGGAAAGCGAACAAGAGCTCAGCCTTAAAGTCTTTGGTAAGAACTAATGAGAGATCTCAGAGGACACGAGTTCAACGCAGAGACATCTGTGAAAGTCAGTGTTGGAAGTTGATTCTGTAACATAAAGAATTCGGTTTCATTGGGAAGACAGGAAAGTCTTCTGACGTGTATGATCTTTCTGAAGGTACACCTCACATAAAAATGGTTGTTGGTTACTCAGCTTCGGTGTCGTTTGTGACTTCTTGCTTTACAGTATGTGAAAATTTGGTGTAAAAGAGGCTAAATTGGTAAAAAACACCACAATTATGCAGGAGGGAAAACTATTTTTTTATTTGAACATTTTCTTTCCCATTAAACCTTTATCACGCCAAAGAAGCAATTTTGAAGAATGTTGGTAAACTTACAACATATTCCCTTATTGACTTCCGTTAAATGGACACAAAAACACAGAAAGTTCTCGAAGGATTTTCTCCTGTGTTCTGCATAAGAACAGGACATACACAGGTTTTGATAAACAAGAAGGTGCGTAAATTATTACAGAATTATTAAATCAAAAAATGAAAATGAGGATTTAATCTCTCTCTTGTTGTTTTAAACCTGTATCAAAACAAGATTTTGAAGAAATTGAACTGAAAATCATTGAAATGTATTGACATCCATTGTATGGGCACAAATTACAGACATTTCTCAAAATATATTCTTTTGTGTTCTCCAGAAAAAATCTAAGGACAAAAGACATAAACAGGTTTTGAACAATGTAAAGGTGCAAAAATGATGACAGAAGTAATAATTTACACAAAAGTGAAAAGTTTGTCATTGTTTATTCACTCTCTTGTATATTCAACCTGCATCAAAAAGAAGATATTTTGAAGAAAGTTGGTAAACTGACAACATTATACGTCATTGATGTCTACTGTATGGACACAAAACCAATAAGACAGTTCTCAAAATATCACTTTTTCTCTGCAATAGGCCACTCACGGGTCAAGAACAATATAAAGGTCCATAAATGTCGGCAGAAGTTTTATTTTAATTTTACAATGCAAGCCAAAAAATTGTAATTCTGTCATTTAATCTCTCTCCTCATTTCAAACATGTCTCAAAACAAATATATTTTGAAGAAGGATGGCAACTGATCAGCAGTGGCACCCATTCACTTCTATTGTTTGGACACAAAACAATTCAAGTGAATGGTTGCCAGTTCCCAACATTCTTTAAAATATCTACTTTTGTTTTCTGCAAATGAAAATCATGCAGATTTAAAGGACTTAAGTGTGAGTTTGTGATTCAATAATTTAATACTGTCACTTTAAAACAACATGTCTGATATGTTACGCCTAACATGGTGTAATCGTGAAGAAAATAAATTTGTATAATAACTAAGCTGTCAAATTATGTCTTAGTGCAACCCAAAATCACATTTTTGGAGAGCCAGTCTACCACCGAAATGGATGAAAAAGTCACGTTAACATGCGAGGCCACAGGAGACCCCACGCCCACCATTACCTGGAGCTTCGGCACCCGCGTCTTCACCGAGGGAGAACAGGTAACTCCAAATTCTCCTCCACAGGGTCTCAGTTTCGTTTCGTTCTGTTGAGTTAGAATTGGTGCTAGAAGAGTAGCGGTATATTCATCATGGTCACAACACAGAGACAGGAAACTGCTAGCTTAATGGAAGAGTCGTGGTGGTGAACCTGCCGCTGGCCGTCTCATGCATACAATTCTTTTTGTCTGCAGGAGCATCAAAAGAGGATGTATCAGGTATGAGATCAGAGAGTCAGGTATAGTAACAAACCTCCAGAAAATGAACCTGCTCAGATCTGTTTCTCAATCACAGATTACAAAAACGGCATTCTCGGAGCGTTTGCTAATTGACCATCTGGTGTTTTGATCCCCTGAAGTTCTCAAAGTCGTGATAGTGTGTTGATCTGTGGAAAAGAGATGTGCATGGTGGTGAAATTGCAACGCTATTGCAACAGCTCCCGACTGAAATGGTGATGATGGATGTGGGCACTAAAATAAAAAAAATGACATGCTTGACTTACTTGATCTGCACCTGGTGAGCTGTCTATACGGACACGCATTAACACGTTTGTAGTCGCTATTCAGTAATTCGCATTTTGTTTTGGCCAAAACAAAAAATCATTATTTACCCACTATGCTTATAATCACATTGCATTGCAATGAATAAATCCAAGTTGATGGACAAGGTCAAAAACATCAAACTCGAGCAAATTTTTCTAAGAATTTCCTATTCGTGTGAGTGGTATTTCATCTCACCTGTGAGTTAGGGTGCCCGCGTAGGCAGCAGAACAGCTCACTTGCTCGACCAACTGTGGGAGAGGTAAATAAACAATTTTTGGTGGTCCTGAGTCATCATCACAGTGTTTCTGAAGGAGCATGTTTTGTTTCACTTGTTGGACCGCTTTGCTGTTTCTTGTCTTGCTGTCTGTCTCCCACTGTCTTGCTCATCTCATCATGTGGGTGTTGGGTTGTCACGAATGCCAACTTCTCTTCACCCGACTGTGTTGAGCACCATGTTGAGCATCACGGGTACACAAAGTGAACGATACATAGAATTATGTGCTGCATTAATTTAATAGTTACCCAAAGAAGAAAAATGCTGTCATCATTTATTCACCCTCTTGTTATGACTTTTTTCCTCCTATGCAAAACAGAAAAGATATTTTTATGAAATGTCAGTTTAACAAAACTGACGGTCCCCATTGACTTTAATTGTATGGACACAAAACCAGGGCAAGGGGGACCGTCAGTTTTCTTATAACAATTTTCTTCAAAATATCTTCTTGTGTATTCTTCAGAGAAGTCATACAGGTTTAAAAAAAGTCAAGAGGGTGAGTAAAAATGTCTTAGGTCTGTCACTAAGTTAAGAATAATATCTCTGTTGAAGTCTCAAGAAATGGAAAATCTGTAATAAAAAACAGGTCTTCCATATTTCCATCTTTTTTCTTAAAAACGATCCGCTTTACAATATTAAAAAGGTTAGGGATTGCTGTTTTATGTTGAGTTTAACCGAGCTGGTTCAGTTGAAGACAATCAGCTGTAGGCCTGGGATATCAATTGAAAAGTAATCATTAAGAAGCTTTCCCATGTCGGTTAATTCTCTTACTTTCCCTCACTTTTCACTTATAAAAGCAAACTTGACTCGACTTTTCCTGGTCATACACATATCTATGTAAAACATTATTAAAAAGTTGTCTCATATGTACACTCACAATAATATCAAACTGTTGTTCCTTTGTAAAATGAAGATTTTAAACAAGGACACACGTATAAGTTTCCACTTACTAATGCTAATCACACAAATATTCAAAGGCTATGTAAAAAGAAAGCTGAAAGTGTTTGCTTTTAGATGACCCGATTGAAATGAAAATCAAATATTCTGAGTTTGTTATATGGGTGAAAGACAGATACAGTTAATAAGACAAATTCATCCATGTCTGCTCCTATTCAGTAATCAAAAGACGTTTAGTCAAAAAAATGTATTCAATATTTTATACGATTTTATTTATACAAACTGATGAGTTAAAAGTTCCGTTCAGCTATTAAAAACTCTGTTATACTCGCTCTGTTTCTTTCATCCGTCACCTTTTATGGTAGCAGGACTGGCGTCTCAAGGCAGGGCCTATTTTGTCCGACTCCAATGAGAGAATAATTTAGAGAAACTTCCTGCGCAAGAACAAAAGAGCTTTAAAGAGTTTGAAGCTACATAAAAAATATTAGATGATATAGAATAATAAAGCATTGAGTAAATAAAATCATTAATTTCAATATTTTTATGTAAGAAATAAAAGTTCTAGGTGTGCTTAGTGAAAGTTGAATTTTGAATCTGTTATTTACAGCAATAATAACAAACTGCATGATTTGGTAGTTATAATATTTTTTTATTGCTATGAATACTTTGACGCGCTGTATCTACTATTACAGTATGGAACTTTAGCCTGGGATTACATGTGGTATCCCAAATTGTAAGACTAACATATAAAGCACAATAATGCATTAAAGGCAGGGTCTATAATTGGAATAAACTGGAATAATTTCTTATAAATATATCCATATTTTAGCTCGCCATATTTACACCACAAACCTTGGCAGTGATCTACGGCAGACGGAAAAAAAGTTATTGTTATTGAGAGAACATATTAATAATCCAAATTAAGATTTTATGCAAAATTGACCTGCTTTAATCAGCTGTTACTGTTTCTGATATTCTTATTTAAAAAAAATATTTTTTATGTGTTAATGTTCTCTACCCATCTAGCAGGGCCATATGCATCACACAAGATTTAATTTGTCATATTTCTGATCTGAAATACCCTAAAAGATCTAAAGGGCCTTGTCATGCTTTTAGTATCTGGACTATGAGAGGTGTTTTGAGATTCTACCTTTATATTTTAGAAAAATCATGAATCATCTTCTCTGGGTGATGCATTCAATCGGGCATCATCCAGAGAAGAACCATGTTCTCTATGCCCTCTGTTATACAATAGTGCATCATGGACACCAGCGTTATACCTTATGTGCAAAAAATCACTCACTTGAGTTCACCCGTCTAAAAAACTGTAAGGAAATTTTAAAACGCTGGTTTTCAGGCGTAGAAAATTGGTGGAAATTAATGAAAATGTTTAACCTACTTTTAAAATTTAGCTCTTGAATATATTTGAGTGCTTACATGATTAAAGATAAAAAAAATTACTGGCATAATAAGTTTGTAATTCCGTTAATAGGATTCATTATGGAAGAGATCTGACTCCATTATTAAAGTCTTTTTACTATTATTGCAATTCATGTGTAGACACTTTGGCTCCTTGTCTTCTTAAGATGGATGTTTTCTTCTTCAGGGGTATCTAACTTCTGTCTTATCATATGATTGTAATAGTTGGGTAAATAAAAAATGAGCTCTGGACTGTCATATATTTCCAACACTGGGCCACTTACCAATGTTGCAGACGGATGAGCAGGTCATAAAAATGGCAGAGCGGGAGCACTGCTGGCGATAAAGAATGGGCTGCGGACCACAGCTTATCACAGTCCTGCCGAAAAACAAGAGAACAGTTCAACCTCTGAACAAGAGCCAATACATCAGCCACTTTGTAACCATGCCCCCCATCCCCCATTCCCTCTCCAGCTTTCTCTGTGTCATTTGTAAAGAACATTAATACATAAAGAAAGCCCAGCTGAATTAAAATGGACACCGAGTGTGATAGGATCACAAAGCTTGCTGAAGTTTAAGAAAAGCACTTGTTTTTAAACTCTCTTACAGAGAGTGTAAGCTATGTCTAGGGCAGCGGGTTTCAACAGAGACAACGCTCTCTCAGATGAGTGCCTCTGGTAGTGCTGTCATTGTCCATTCAAGTTCTGTTGTATGGACACAAAAGAAACATTTTTCTAAATATCTTCTTTTGTGTTCTGCACAAGCATGTTGGTAACCGAACGGCGTAGATTCACTTCTGTTGTATGGATGCAACACCAACATTTTTCAAAATAACTTCTGCTGTGTTTCACAGAAGATGTTGTTCACTTAACCGCACCCATTCACTTCTGCTGTATGGACATAAAACACGCCCTTTTTCAAAGTATCTTCTTTTGTGTTGGTAACCGATCAGCACCTATTCACTTATGTTTTATGGACACAAACCCCCAATTTTTTTAATTACTTCTACTGTGTTTCAAAGAAGAATATAAGTAACCGAACAGCACCCATTCGCTTTTGTTGTATTGACACAAAAGACATTTTTCAAAATATCTTCTTTTGTGATTAGCTGAAGAATGTCGGTAGCCGAACAGCAACAATTCACTTCTGTTGTATAGAGACAATAGCAAGATGTTTGTAAATATCTTCTTTTGTGTCCTGCTGAAGAATGTTGGTAGCATAACAGCTCCCACTAACTTCTGTTGGACACAAAACAAACATTTTTCAAAGTATCTTCTTTTCTGTTTTGTGAAAGAATGCTGGTAACCAACAGCACCCATTCACTTCGATTGTGTAGTCACAAAACCAACATTTTCCCAAATATCTTCTTTTGAGTCCTTCTGAAGAATATTGGTAACCGAAGAGCACCAATTCACTTCTGTTTTATAGACACAGACTCAACATTTTTGCCACAGTTTGGATGCCAACATTCTTCAAAATATATTTTTTGTGGTTTATAGAAGAAAGATCTGATTCCAAATTTTTTTAAATGACAAGAGTAAAGAGTAAATTATTTTCATTTTTGAATGAACTTTATAAACTTTCGGATCAACACTTTATTTGTTCATAGTAATGCATTTGCTAATGTTAAGAAATACAATCTTATCTTAAAGGGTTTTAGCTTTGTTTATTAGAAGATTTTTGCATACAAAGAAACGTAACTAAATTCATAAGTGGATCCTTGGGGAAATGAATTGATGAATAAAAAATGTATGACTCCTTTAAGAAAGTAAACTGAGTCCATGTTGGCTGTTTAAACTTTAATGTGTTGGTCCCACGTGTGCTATAAAATGATCTAATAATGATTTGATGTTTTCCTATTATTATCTCAGATTTATCATGTCAATTTGAGGGATCAGGGCTGGCGTGATGCTTTGGGCACCTGATGTGATCATGTAATATTGTCAATGAATGGTTCAGGTGTTGTTGGGTGTTTTATCAGCATTGATACCATCATTCAAGCCTTCAACATCGGCTAAGGGCTCCACTTTATATTAAGATATTAACTTTAATTAGTAGCAATTAGACGGCGCCGCAGAATAAAAACGATTGATCTTAAGTGTTTATCCCGCTTGGGTCTCCCGAGAACGAGTTATCCGAATAAAAGCTGCTAGTGTAGCAGACTCGCCTTCATAACAAGCCGGCAAGGGTTCTGCTTTTCCCGATGTTCTTGCAAAACATTCAGTTAGATTTCCTTGCAAGCACAGTACAGACACACATTGTTTGGTCCAAGTACTCTAACATGAAGCACAGATATCTGGCATTGGCAATGGGATTTTCTGTGTTGTGTGTGTGGTACAGTATGTGATGTAGCATGTGTTAAAAGATTCAGTGTCCATTGCTTTGTGTTATTTAGCATGTGCACGTTCATGTGAATTGTGACGTGGGTTGATGGAGAACTATGGCCCCTTCGTGGGAAAAATGTGTGAAGTCAAGAGTCTTTTTTCCATAAAGTAATAATTGTTGCCAGGCTCCAAAACAAGATAAAGAAGCACTATAACTTGTCATTAGGTTTTACATGTATAAACGTCATTTAACATCAAATTTGCACCATCTAAGAAATAGAAAAAGTATATAATAGTCTTACTATGTAAAACAGTTGATGACATGAAAAAAGCTGTGTGAAGATTCTTAAAAAAATACTTTCTAAAAAAAAGGTTACAGTACAAAATGTTTGTCAGTTTTCTTTTGTCGGGCTAACTATTCCTTTAACTATATATTTACATTTACATTTACATTTAGTCATTTAGCAGACGCTTTTATCCAAAGCGACTTACAATATATTTATTCTATTTATGAAAATCAGGCATGATCTTAGGTAGTTTGACACATATTTAGAACGATAGCAAAACGTACTTAGAACAACAACTTACTCATAAAAAAAATCAAGTTCAAAAGCTAACGTAAAGTGATATTTTACCCAAAAATAAAAATTCACTCATTTGTTTACCCTCTTGTTATTGGTAATCTGAATGACAGAACACAAGAAGATATTGTGAAAAAATGTTGTTTACCAATTATCTGCGCTACCCATTCACTGCTGGTTATCAGCATTCTTCAAAATGTCTTCCTTTGTGTTTTGCAGAAGGAAAAGTCATAGACGTTAAAAACAGTGACATACTTTTTAGTTTTGAGTAAAATAAATGTTAAATATTTTGGTTAAAAAAACTTTGCAAAAAATCTATTGAAATTACATGAAACTGACTTAGAATTCTAAAAGAAATGTGTTTGTGTTAAATTTTTGAGAAAAGATGCCACATTTTTATATAAAAATGCACGGTGTGTTTAACAGAAAGTGCCTTCGGACAAAGGTTTCTATTTTTCATATGGTCTTTATTAAACCATAGTATTTACATGACTGTAAATTCTCCCAAAAGCCATGGTAACTTCACTTTTACTTTAATGAAATCATGGATGGTTTTCTTAGGAATGCTTGAATATCTTATATAACCAGTGCTTCTTCACACAGCAAGCTGCTAGAGATAAATGTGTGAAATGATTTTATGATTTCACTACACGACCATTTTCAATGAATAATAAAAAAAGCAACCAAATTAAATCTGCTTTTCAATATGGTGGGTTTTGTTTCTTCTGTATGCATATTTTTCTAATATTGTACGGTATGTAAGATGTGCATCATCAGTATGTGTTTTTCTTGTGCAGTGCTTTTGTTCTGACTAACATAGGACTAAAGGAAGGCTTTGCCTCTTTGTGTTGTGTTTGTCTGTTTTCCGCAGGCTTCTTGGACACGGCCCGAACAGCACAAGGTAGAGAATCCGTATCCATGACTGCATAAACTAAATTACGAAGATAGCCATCAACTACATAAACCTCTTTCACACCAGATCCAATCTCTGGAAATCTCATCAGATCCGTCAAACCCCATTACATCATGATTCCGGCATTCTGTTTCATCTGAAAGGAAACATAGTTGTAGTTTTTACTTTTTGTTTTAGTGCATGTCATCTTTTTCATCCTCACCAACCGTGTCTAGTGGGTCTCGTACCACCACATCACCGCTGTCTTCCGCAAACATTCTTAGAGGATATTATGGGATTTTTGGGGTGATTAAGGCTACGCGAAATGGTTTTCTTGTTGTTTGCTTCAATAATTCCCCTTTCCCACCCTGACAAGAACAAACATTTGAGGAAACCGCCTCCATCCAACCTTTGCAGTTGGCTGGTGTGCATTATTAAAAAGACCTTTCTTCGGAAAACGACAGCGTTAATCTTTAATGATTCAGTGTTCTCGCATTGCAAATGAATAAATAGAGCTTTATCTCGGAGAACAATGGGAGATGAAGTCAGCTGACTGGAGCTGTTTGTCCAGCTTGGAAGCAGTGATTCGATGATACCGCTTCGGGTCTGACCCCGGTATCATGTAGTCCAGTGCCAAGTGCACGTCCCGCAGAACAGCGGGTCACGGACCGGCCATTTTACCAGATCAGATAGGGAGAAGTGTGGGAAAGCGAGCCGGAAGCGGGCTGGACGTGGCTCAGTGATTCTATTAGGGGGTTATTCAATTAGCCCAGTCAACTCGGCAGGGCGGCTGTTGGCTGTTTTTTGGAGAAAGTCTCGGCATTATGTAAGAGTGACACAGTTTCGCGACGACACCGGCATAATTATTGTCTCATACGCGACACCTCCTCCAATTTATTCCTAGAAACGTTTGTGTGAAGAGTTTGTGGGTGCATGGTTGTTTTTCATCAGTTGTGCTTTTTCTTAATTCAGTTCATTTGATGAAATGTTTGGATGCTTTATTGAAATGAGTCTTAGCTTGCCATTCTAAATCTCAAGTTAACAGAATATGTTGTTTACAGACATTTATTTTACGTGAAGAAATGGACAAATTGTTAAGAAAATGATTTCTTGCAGTGTGGACGGATATATAATGGAGTTTTCTCTCGCTGGAAGAGGGTTGAATACTAATGTTTTGCTTGATGAAGTCCTCAGAACGCCAATGCATTTCCTGTCCTCATTACCGTCCTGTCCGAGGTTGTGTGTGTGTGAAAGAAAGCGACTTCATTCCATCCATTCTAATATCTATTCAAGCAAAGGAAGCAGTTTAATGTGCTGAAAATAGTCCTGTTGGGCCAGGGTTTCTTTTAAGCTTAATGAACGATATTTCAATTGCTGAAACAAATCACTTGTAAATGTTTTTTTAGCTGGTTTGCGTTGACACAAAATCAGCCCCAACAGTTGTGCTTTGGCCATGTGGTGAAACACAACTGTACAACAATTATTGCTTCATTCGTTTGTTCTTGCTTTTGTTTGTTCGATCGTTTGTTTCTTTCTTTGTGCATTCTTTGTTCTTTTTGTTCATTTGTTCTTTTCTCTCTCCTTCTTTTTCTTTGTTCTTTCTTTCCCTTAGTATATTTTGTTTTTATTCTTTCTTTCTGTCATTACAGAATACTTCATTTTTTTGGTTCTTTCTCAGCAGGTTCTTTCTTCCTTTCTTTCTTTCTTTCTTTCTTTCTTTCTTTTTTTCTTTCTTTCTTTCTCTCTCTCTCTCTCTCTCTCTCTCTCTCTCTCTCTCTCTCTCTCTCTCTCTCTCTCTCTCTCTCTCTCTCTCTCTCTCTCTCTCTCTCTCTCTCTCTCTCTCTCTCTCTCTCTCTCTCTCTCTCTCTCTCTCTCTCTCTCTCTCTCTCTCTCTCTCTCTCTCTCTCTCTCTCTCTCTCTCTCTCTCTCTCTCTCTCTCTCTCTCTCTCTCTCTCTCTCTTTCTGTCTTTCTTTCTTTCTTTCTCGCTCTTTCTTTCTTTCTCGCTCTTTATTTCTCTCTCTCTCTCCCTCTCTCTCTCTCTCTTTCTTTCTTTCTCTCTCTCTCTCTCTCTCTCTCTCTCTCTCTCTCTCTCTTTCTTTCTTTCTGTCTTTCTTACTCTCTCTTTCTCTCTCTCTCTCTCTCTCTCTCTCTCTCTTTCTTTCTTTCTTTTTTTTCTTTCTTTCTTTCTTTCTTTTTCCCTTTTTTGTTTTGTCTTTCCTTCTTCCTTCCATCCTCCTTGCATTTTTTTCTTGGTACAATCGTCTTACCTTCATTCATTCTTTCGGCAGTTCATTCGTTCGTTCTTTCGTCCGTCCATTTGTTTCTCTCTTACTCTTAAATGTATGATTATTATATTTTTAAATTGGAACCTCTTTAAACATTTAAAGAAGAACGATGATTCTATGACAAAAATATGACATAAAAATATTGAATTAAATATGTATACTATCATAAGTATAATGTAACTATACAATTGTAGTGGAAGAACATTAGTTGTAGACAAATCAGTCATCATCATGTTAATAAAAGGGGAAGCTAATGAAAAAAACATAAGCGTGGCATCTTCAGCTCCAGTATTCCCATGCGGCATATCTTAAACATGAGGGCTGGGATGTAGTGAGATGAACAGTTCATGTGACGTAGTTTGATGAAGTAACAGCCGTGTGGAAATGGCTTTCCCTGCCTCTCACCTTACATTATTGATGTACCCCTTACATCTTCAGTCCAAAGACTCGGCACATAAAAGACTTGTATTTATATCTGATGCCTACAAACCCTCACTTCACCCGGTTTGTTTCTTCATTGCGGCTCATTTTAGGCCGTCTGAATACCTTGCATACTTACAAAGAATTGTGCTGTCATATCAGCATTTCTCAGAAAAAGCTATTTTTTTATTCTATTTAAGTTGGAGTGTCTGAAAAGTGAACAAATTATACATTTCTACCAGAATACGTTAAAATTAAAATAATAAAATTTACCCTTTATAATAAAATTCAGGGATATTTGGTTTGGGCTAAATTATGGTCTGTTGTTAAAAATAAATCTGTGGGTGTTTGAGTATTTAAAATGGGGTTTCTTGTGTTGGTGTATAGGGTCCTGATGATGAAGTGTTGGTCCGCAGTGACGCCCGTGTGTCTTCGCTCACCCTCAAGTACATCCAGTACACGGATGCTGGCAAGTACCTCTGCACTGCCCGTAACGCCATCGGAGAGACCGCACAGCCTGTGGATCTGGAAGTGCTCTGTGAGTGTGAAGCCCTATATTAGCTTCTATTAGCTCAGTGTTCTGTTTGATATCCCTCAAAGGCAAATGTTTAATTCACAGCAGCGTTGAGTTTGGCATGTTAAGATACAGATCTCGGCTGCAGTCCAGAGAGCATATGGCAACGCTCTATAATGTTCCTGCTAAGATGTTTTAAATTTGCAGCCGCCCCCTTGAGAATTTTATCTGAAAGACAGCAAGCAGTTTATAGCTTAGGACCTTCTCTTCTAACTTTACAGTTGTAAAGTTTCAAGCAATATGCAAAATGAAAATATTTTATATTAAATATAGGGCAGGAATTTGGACCAATGAGATTTCACTGTTTTGAACAAATCTGAAATAAAAAAGTCTTCAAAATATCATCTTTTGTGTTCTGCAGACTAAAAAGCATTTAACTTGTACGATATTTTGAAGAATGTTGGTGACCAACAATTGTTGGCCACTGTTGACTTCTGTTGTATGCACACAACACTTTTGCAGGTCAATGTTGACCGAAGTTTTGTGTTGCCAACATTCTTCAAAATATCATGCTTAGTTTTTGCGTAAAAAACTTATTTTAAACTCGCAAGACATCTTGAAGAACGTAAGTATTTAGGTAGTGTATGAACACAAAACCAGTGCAATTCAACGAGGACTAGCGTTTTGTGCAACCAACATTCTACAAAATATCAACCTTTGTGTTCAGCATAAAAGACAGCAAGAATAAGTAGCATTTTAACTTGTACGATATTTTGAAGAATGTTGATCACTGTTGATCTCGGTTGTATGCACACAACACTATTGCAAGTCAACGGCGACCGATGTTTTGTGTTGCCAACATTCTTCAAAATATCATATTTAGTTTGTGCGTAAAAAAAAAACTTGTAAGATATCTTGAAGAATGTAAGTATTTAGGTAGTGTATGCACATACCAATGCAAGTCTACGAGGACCTGCGTTTGTGCTACCAACATTCTACAAAATATCTTCCTTTGTGTTCGGCATAAAAGGGCCAAACGTCACATTAGGTATGTAAATAATGACAGAATTTTCATTTTGGGGTGCACTATCCCTTTAACATTGACAGATGCATGGAACTGCCCTGTTGCCTGGTGTTTTCAGTGTCACACCTGGTTAGGACACTGTGTTTAAATAGACAGCGCATTCAGATCTGAAAGAAAATGAGTCTATTAAGGATCCACATGCAGCCTCTAGCGCTCCGCCAGAAAACATGAACCATTTAATTCCCATTTTCAATGGAAAGAACACTCCTCACAGCCACAAATTAAAACAACATTTGGAAACATCCAAATTGATTCCATTTTTTGCTGCAACATGAAAAACAATGCCCACCCTCGATGTTTTAATAATAACTCGTAGCAGGCAAAGCACTGCCGCCCCATTCCGTCCCATTGTTCTTCCCCCTCGCTGTGTGTTTGCATTTGTTTTCGTATTAGTTGCGGCATATGCTGTAAAAAAAAAACAGCATCCCTCCTCGCATGTTTCTCAAGCGTTTCTACCAGTATCGTTGAGATGGGACTAAAGACATCTGAAGCTCTGATGAATGTGAGAACAACAGAAGCATCTCAGAGGGCCGGCAGCTATTCACACACAGTCTGAGATGGAACGTGGGCACAGTCGTGTCCGTCATGTGAGACTCGACTGTTCGGGGAGGAAGCGTTGATGTCTTTTACGCATGCTTGTAACAAACACGTTTACGCACAGCGTTTTCCAAATTCAGCGTCGTGCTTTCCCAAAGCCATGAGTATTTGGATCTTTTACCACATAATCCTCTGAATAAAAACATCACAGTTGATGGGAGAGGGCGGTTTGTTCGCCCACAGAGGAGATAGACTGCCCACAGGTAGATTAAGGGTCAGCTCAACCAACGGGCCTGTTTGTTTTCATTTGCACTCACTTTGCTTTTCATCACAGATGCCCCGAAAATCCAGGGCTCAGTAACGGTGCACACGTGGGAGGGCAACCCGGCCAACATCAGCTGTGAAGTCCTGGCGTACCCCAGCGACGTCTCTATTATTTGGCTGCGAGACGGGACCCAGCTGCCCAACGCTAACACCACCAACGTCAAGATCTACAACACACCTTCTGCCAGCTACCTGGAGGTACGGCCCACGCAGCCTCATTCCTGACAACATAAGCATTTCATATATACACAAACGTCAAGAAAGTAAATCACACGCGTCTTAAAATATACATGGGGGAAGAGTTGATGTTTGCAGGTATTGCTCATACTTTATGAATGGAATAAATGCATTAACCTTTATTCATTTACATTTATGCATTAGGCTGGTGATTTGATCAAAAATTGATTACATTGGTTTCATTTTTCAGATCGAACCCATGACATTGGCATTGCTAGCCTGTTTAGCCAAAAATGACATTGCATTATATTATATGTTATGTTGTATTGCTCATACGTTATATTAATCATATAACGATAAAAGCGTCTGCTAAATGCCTAAATGGAAATGGAAATGTAATCACTCCGATCAAACACCTGACATTGTTAGTACCATGCTTTAAACACTGAGCTTCAGGAAAGCTATTAAGATAAACTAAACATTTGATAATTTTATGTAATTTTTATAAAAAATTTATTTTGTAACATTTTTAAGTTAGTATTTAAGACCAGTTTTCAGGTGTAAGTAATGTTATCACATACAATATTATTGTAACGGTTTGCAAATATATAAAGAATGTATTCACAGAAGCGTGTAACATTATAACATTTTCAGAATGCATATTGGTTGCAATAATGAAAAATATTTTATATTTTACACAGTATATATTTTTATTAATTTATATATATATATATATATATATATATATATATATATTATACAGTATAAATTATAAAAAAAAACATATAAAAAATTATTAAAAATAATATATATGCAATCCAAAACAAAGTGATGTTGAATGAATTAGTAAATATATATATATATATACTGTATTTTAAAATATGTTTATTATATTGAATCACTCTAAAAATGTGTCATTTTAAAGGCATTGTGCTTTTTAATTTTCATTGAATTGGTCTTCATTGGAGGTGAAATGCGACCTGGACATGTTTTGGTGAGATTCAAACAGGATAAGATAGTGTTTCTGTTGCTGTAGGGCTCTGCTGCAGCCCGAGTCTCATCAATATTGTAGTGCTCGAGCGAGCGGTCAGGAGTAAATACACATCCTCCTAATGGAATGACAACACTGAAACATGCGAGTGAAGGATAAGTGCCCAGATAGAAGACCAGAGGTTAATGTATTCACTTGTTCTGCAACAGGTTTATCCAGAGTCTCAGAGTGACTTCGGCAACTACAACTGCTCTGCTTCCAATACGATTGGAACAGAATCCAAAGAATTCATTCTGATTCCTGCCGGTATGTTTCTTATCGATCTTCCTAAACGTACAAATGCACAGTTGCTTGTATGAGCAAAAAATTACATTTCACATCAAGTGTTTGGGTGCATTAGGGGTTGCCGAGTACTGTTGTAAAAAGACTCGACAGTCTAGCCGTTCCTCGAGTTAAAGCTGCACATTTTCCTGTTACAAACAGAAGGCATTTGAGTAAAAGTGCAGTTTATATAATCTGTGTGCATTATAAAGTGTTTCTCCCGTGGTGCAGATGTGCCCTCGGCGCCATCCATCACTCAAGTCCAGCCGTTCTCCAGCACGGCTCAGGTATTTTTCGTCGAGCCCGAGTCCACCGGAGGAGTTCCTGTGCTTAAGTACCGAGCAGAGTGGAGAGTCACGGGCCGAGGGAGCTGGGTTCAGCGCATCTACGAAAACAAAGGCGGTAAGCATGCCTGATGTCAACATCACTTTGTTTGGATTGCAGAGCCAACTTCTTGAGCATATGGTTGCTGACGTTTCTCAAAAGTTCAAATTCTTCCATTATTTGTTCACCCTCATTGTACCTGAGTGATTTTTGGTGTGGAACATTAAAGAAGATATTTTGAGAAATGTTGAGTCCATGAAATGGAGAGCAGCGTTGTTTGGTTACCAACATTCTTCAAAGTATTTTTGTTTTTTGTGTTCGACAAAGAAAGGAAGCCATACATGTTTGAAATGATATGAAGATGAGTAAAATATGACAGATTTTTTTTTTTAAAGTTACCTATAATATAAACTTGTGTAAGTTTAATAGATACATTTTTAAAAGTCTGCTCAGCTTTAAAACATTTAATTATATGAAAATATGAAAATATTTATGGTATATTTTGGTGTGAATGACTTTAAACTGCATTTAGATTTATTGAAAAAAAACGTGGTTATTTGATCACATGAAATAAATCTGTTTATGTCAAATGTTCATAAAACATTCTTTAGTAAAATGTTGCATTCAGAATTATTGTACAAAAATAAATGTTTTTTAAAGACAGAATCATGACAGGTGTAACATGGCATCCATGGAAAAAAGGCTTTCTGCCCAAAGAGTTAAATGTCAAATGAATTTCCTCAGCGTTGAACTGTAAGGTTTCAGGTTGCCAGTTAAACTGCCTGTTGCCAGTTAAGTCCCGCACGCGCTCTGTTGTTAATGAATTAGTAAATGGGGATTTGATTAAATCTTCTCGTTGTTTCCCGGCAGGACTGAATTCGGTCACAGTCACAGGCCTTAAACCCGAAACCGCTTATGAAGTCAAGATGTCGGCCATCAACGGGAAAGGCGAAGGCGAGAACAGCATGCCGGTGGTCTTCAAAACCGAACACATCCGTGAGTATCACGTTCTCTTCTGTCAAGAAGGCATTGTTCTTGCTGCACGGCACGGTGTGAGGGCCCACACACATCATCGACAGTAGTGTGAAATGTTGGGCTTACACAGATGCTGAGAGACACAGACTGTGCTTCTGGTGTTAAAGAGTAGGTCATAATGATTTAAGGAGTGTAAAGTGTGAAATTAGATTCACAGTTTTTACATTAGCAGCTTTTTTGTGTTAGTCTGTCCAACATGCAAAGACATTATAGACCCCTCAGACCAGTTCTTTTGTTTTAGTGAATTAAACATTTTCCAAGACACTTTATTAAACTAATGATTGGCTCAGAGTAATGCTGTCGTCATTGACCATTTTCACATTTTCACATTTCATGACTGTATGGCTTTCTTCTGCAAAACGCAAAAGTATTTTGAAAAATGTAATTTACAGAAAAACATTGATCATCTCTAACTTGCATTGATTTTGTGTACAAACAGTAGAATTGAATAGGGACCAGGTTTTTGTGGGAACCAACATTCTTCAAAATAACTTCTTTTGTGTTTGTCATTTGAAACTCTTGCAGATTTAAAATAACAAAAAGGGTGTAAATGATAGAAAATGGGCCCTCCTTAACATTACATCTTAACCAGTCAGGACTTTGGTCCCAGAGGGTCTACTTTCATGACCAATGACTTGTTATTGTGTTTTGTCTATTTTTTCTGTTCAAAAATAAAAATCTTCATAAATCATGAAACATTTTAAAGTCAGGTTTTCTAAAGAAGTTGCAGTAATGAAGTAATTCACTTATTTTAGATTAAATGTTTAAACTTAAATGTAGAATTTATAACATATAATTATATATTTATACTTTTATCAACAAAAAACAAGAAAAGCATTTGATACATTTTTTTATAGTTATAAGAAAATGTTTAATAAAAGGCATTTATTCAGTTCTTTGAATATTTTTTTTAAGTTAATTTATTCAGTTGGGTTTTGGACCTATACGTCACTTCATTTAATGAGTTTTGGATTTATACGTTTGTTTACAGTACACGTAGACAGTGTTAGATCGACGGCACACATTTTGCCCCGAATGTTCAAGAAGACTTGATTTTACTCCCAACCGACCACAAAATCTTCCCACAATGCATCTGGGTCCCATATGCAAACTCCAGACGTGTCATTACTTGTTTGGTTTTGGGCATTGGTTTTTCTTCTCCTGGCACCCATCATGAGTCAGAGCAATGCAGAAGGATGTCTGGTGGAGCTTTTCTCTGCAGAATCTCTCTTAAGAGGTCTCGTCATGCAGAGTTTCGAGGGACCATTTTTAGACAATGTCTGTTTTTTGTGTAGTCACTTTATTTGACAGCTCATCCAGCAGAGCCCAGTTCAATACCCGAACACTCGTGTGTTTTACCTCTCCCTGCCCGCAAGAAAAACCGAGCGGTTGTTTTAATCTTTTATAGGTTAACCTATGGATGAGCTGTGATTTTACATTGCTGAGAATATTTCTCACTCATAAAAGCCTATTTTTAATTCGAGCGGATGAACTTAAATGCACGAAATCTTAACGCGCAATTTGTAATTCAGTAAAATAAAAGCATATCTTCATTCATATGCTTATGAATATATTTACTGCACTTAGCACATTCTGATATACGCCACGCATGTCAATGATTTATGAGGAATTGATTTCCATACATATGCAGATACTGTATGCCCGTGCCCTATTTTCCAGCATGTTAGAACAAGCTGTTCTGCTCTCGTCAGTCAGACGTCTTGTGCCTGAAAATATCAATAAAAAACAACCCCGGCCCAGTACACTATGGGAATATTCCCGTGGTTTTTTGATATTCTTAACACGTATAGAAACCCCCACGACTATCCTCTTGCCACCCCTGCTGGTTATTTGTAAGATTAGCAGAAGGGTTTGGATTTCCAGAGATGTCAGTTTCACTAATCCACTCAACACATTGTGCATTGAGATTCATTTCATGTCAGTTAACGTTACAACGGAAGTTTACTGTGCCAATATAAAGCATATAGTGTAGAGTTAAAACGATCAATGACGTGAGACCTCGCCTAAAAATGTTATATTTGCATTTTATGTGATTTATGTTTGACACACATTCAATTTTCTTATGGATATTTATGTTCCCCAAATGGAATTTTTTTGTTACATTTTATAAGTTTAAGAGTTATTATACTTTAAGTCTTTATTTCTTTAATTTATATAAAAAAAAAATTCTTATACTTATATTATAATACTTAATACTTATACAAAATACTTATACTTAATACTTGTTGTAGCACTTGTTGACCTATTGTTGTATCGGCTATTTACCGCTTCATTGTCTCCTCGACTATTGTAAGTCGCTTTGGATAAAAGCGTCTGCTAAATGACTAAATGTAAATGTAAATGTAAATATAAAATTTTTCATTTATTGAACCTTCCGTCATTCACACTTAAGTATGTGGGGCTAGTGTTATTTGGTTACCAGCGTTCTTCAAAATATCTTTTGTATTCATCACGAGATAGTAAATGCTACTCTTTGGAGACAATATGGAGAAATTGGAGAAATTATGATTTTTTTGGGGGGGGCTTGAATTATCCCTTAAGGAGTACGGTTTGTTATTGTTAAAAATAAATAAATTTAATAACTTTGGTCAAAGTTAAATGATCAATTTTAAGTCAAAGTTCATTCAAACATTTAAATTGTGTCATTTACTTATTTTAAACCCGTATACGTTTCTGCCTTGCATCGAAGTCAAAAGAAGATATTTAAAAAAATGTTGCACACTGCACCTATTCACTTGCACTGGTTTGTGCTCATACAATGGAAGTGGATAGGTGCCACTGCTTTTCAATCCTTTCTTCAAAATATCTTCTTTTGTGTTCTGCAGAAGTAACAAACTTATACAGGTTTGAAAAGACAAGAAGGTTAATAGATAATGAAAGAATTTTCAATTTTGGATCACTTTAAGCGTTTCGTATGCTTCCTAGATGACATTTTAGGTGTCAGAGGTATTATGAGTCCATTATCCTTCCTTATACAATAAATAATAGTTTTCTTCTTTCTGGCTGCGATGGTACTTCAATATATTTTTCAAGGCACTTGTTGTTAACACATAGGAAGTATTTAAAGCATATCAACTCTCAAGGATCTGAGATCCCCACGAGATGCCGTGTCCAGAACGAACCCAGGAAGCATAAGAATTATATTAACATTGCAAAAGTTTCCTCATTGTGCGAAAATGATTGACAACTTATTTTTATTGCTTATACCTTGGGGGCATTGAACAAATTTGTTTGTGCTTCAGACATGAGTGATTCATCAAATTGCGCTGCGTGATGGAGAGAGAGGTGTGCTATTGCTTTTTTAAATGATAAACATTTCCCTTGCAGATGTTGGAAAAGGTAAAAAAATCTCACACAAAATGTAAGAGAAGTGGTTGAATGTTCCTGTTTGTATCCCTCTAATGCAACCCATGCAATTTCACCTTAGTAACAGCATAGCAACACCCTAACAACCTTGACAACCTCCCAAAGCATTATATATTTGGTAAAGAATACATAAATATCTTGTTTTTATTATTTTATTGTTTTTAAACCGTCTATACACATGTTCAATGTGCCTCCGCTTCACGTCCGATGTTGTGATTGTGTTGTGATTAAAATCATTTTGATTTGCACGGTTTTACATTTCTCTGCAGTTTGCTCTAACCTTTGACATCTTTCCTCATTGTCACATTGTGTCTGTATTTTGTTTTGTATCTTTCATGCAACCTCTTCCAATTTCCTTTCAACCAATCATGTGCGTGCATATGATGTGACTGTGTCATGTGGCTTGCATGGTGCTGGCGATGTCATCCACACTGATGAGCAGAAGGTAAACACTCAGAGCTCCGGCTCCACCCCCCTCTCGTGTTTAGGATTAACCCTCCTCTCACATCAGGACCACTGCATGTTATCCTTAACCGTTCATTACATCTTAGTCCTGTCACATTTCTAGCATAGAATTCCTTCAGACAGGTCTTGCAAATTCATCTATTCTCAATTTAAACGGAGAACGTTACCCTCGAGCAACCGCCGCACAGATTCTCTTCTGTGGCATATGTGGAATCTGAAAACAGTTGATGCAGTGTCCTGCCAACCATGGAAACGACATCAAACGCTCTCGAGCTGAAAAACATTTCCCCAGAGCCATCATTGCATACAACAGACACTTTTATGTTCAGTCTAAACATTTTGACAAGCGGCGGTTTAACAGGCGTTCAACACAGACATTCTTTCATTCCGACTTGGTCTGAATATGCTGCCACGGTGTGCAATTATATTCAAATTACAAACCCCAAAAACATTCTGTAGACCAAGCAAGTGGTTGATCTGCGGATCGTTCTCCGGTTATAAGCATTTTATGGTGATAGTTCACTTAAAATGAACATTCTGTCTTCATTATATCACCCTCTTGACATTAAAAATGTGTTTGACTTTCTTTCTATGAGAGAACACAAAGACTATGTTTTAAAGAATAGATTTTTGTGTCAATACCATAGAACTGAAGGGGTGCCAGTGCCATACACACAATTTTTAAAATGTCTTACAAAAATGTATTGTTTTCTGCAGAGGGTGAACTTTCGTTTTGGGGTTATGGCTTTTTACACTATCCAAGCTAATTTCATCCAGAAATATTCATTCTTTAATTTATTACAAAGTTAAATATGTGGGGCCATCTTTTGCCCCATCACGCAAAGTAAATCCTACAGGTTTGGATATAAAAGGGTTAGATTACTGATTAATTATTGTTTTTGTGCTGTTATATATGAAAACATTTTTCCTTTTTTCTTTATTAAGTGACCCATTTTAATAATTTAGTTTTTAATAAAATAGTTTTCATAATTATCAGCTGTCATAATATACTAGTGAATTAAAAAAACACCATTTAATCTTTATCTTTTTAAGGGGATAGTTAAACTTGACAATGTTTACTCAGCCTTTTTTTTTTAAACCTGTCTGACTTTCTTCTGCAGAACACAAACGTGGATATTTAAAGAATGTTATGAAACAATCCAGAGCGGAACCCAGTATTCTAATGTATGGAAACCAAACCAGTGCAAGTGACAACTTTCAAAATATCTTCTTTTGAGTTCTGCAGGAAGAAAGTCATAAAGTCCAAAATGTAAAATTACACGCATACAATTCAATTATATATGTAGTATTGAATGGATATGTGTCATTTCAATCCTGTATGACTTTCTTTCTTGTGCACAACACAAAAGGGATATTTTTTAAAATGTTGGTGGCCATTCCACAGCGGTTTTCATAAACTTTTTTATATGGAAACAAAACCAAGGCAAGCGAATATATGCTGTTGTGCTCTGCAGAATCGTCATACAGGTTTAAAATGACACCCTTCGTTTTCATACTACATGTGTAATAATATTATATGTGAGTCACACCAACACTGGTTATAAACTCTGTCTATACGCTATCTAGAATCAGTTCGAATGTGGTTCATTGGCCAAAAAGCTTAATTCGATATATGCCTTTACAGAAATACACATAAACTTCACATGAGATCATAAATGACAATACCATGAATTACATATAAAAGGGTGAAAGGTGTGGATAATTTCTGTAAGGATTTCATCATTTATTTATTTTGGTGAAATCTTTCGGACACGGTGATCGTACACTGAAATTCCGCTATCATGACAGTCCTGGTTGAAATGTCACCCCACCTCTCTGGACGGGACACTGACTACATTATTGCAAATTCATTTCGGCTTATGGCATTTCACTTGAACTGTGCTCGGCACGAAAAACTGCATGTTGTCTCATTTGCATCATTTCTTTAGTGAATTATTCGCTGGTGAATCCCCTCCAGAATGTTTCAATCTCATTGCATTGAAAATAATAACCATGCTTCGAGTCAATTCATAAACTCGCTACGTCTGAAAGTTCTCTCTCGTGAGCATCATCATTACATTTATGATATTTTGTAGGGACAGATGTTCTGGGTTGCTCTACGACACTTTCTAACATAGATAAATGTTTATCGAAGACACTTGGTCATCCCGGCTGATTGTTTGGGAAGATCATTAGTTTCTTTCGTGTCCTCCTAAGATCGATTGCTGTTTTAAAACGTCCTGTTAATTATTTTAGGCCGCGTGTGTCGTTTCAATACACGGGACTGATTTAATGTTCACCTCTTAAATAGCTTTGTGCATCGTAGACGTAAAGCTACTGATGCATTTACGGCATCTGTCATTACGCTGATGCCAAGAGCGTTAAGGGAATGATTGATATGATGCTAAAACAAGAAGCTGTTTCAAACTACTGTAGAACAAACACCTGAGCGGTTTGCAAGCCTGGACAACGAGATAACACGAGGACTTTTAGTGAAAGCGTCCGTTTCTTTGCACAAGCGTCGCTAATTACTCAGTTAATGAGAGCAAAATGGCTTCATTTTTCAATCATGTGTAACCTCTCCCAACAACGTTGTTACATGTCACTCGCAACAGAAGCCTAATGCAGCGAAACAAACTAGCGTTCATTGGTCATTAAAAGGAAATGGCTCGTGATGGCCCGTGAAGGAGAGGCCTCGCTGCACGGCACCAGAGGAATATTCCCAACTCACACTGCGGTGACGTACGCAAATGCTCTGTTGGGACGTCTGCCGTATCCGGTGACCTCCAGATATCAGACTTCCTTATCTAAGTAGGCCGGACCAATCGGATGGGGGGCCTTTTTCTGTTGCATGCATGAACTGTTGAGAAAATATAAAACTTTAGTTCTGGTTTTCATCGTTGATACTGCATGTCCAATTTTACATATATTATACGCATAACACCAGTGTTTGAACAATGGAGTTGGGAAATATGAACACACATTGACACATGTAATCTATGCATGCTTTTAAGTTGTGGCAATTGTGGGTTTTCTCATGTCTTTGTGTGTGGGTTGTTGTTGCAGGAGAACCTAGTCCTCCTAAACTAGAGAGCACCGTACAGCCCAAAGGCAATTCTGTGAAGTTAAACTTGATCAAACAAGACGACGGAGGATCACCCATAACCCATTACTTGGTTAGATACAAAGCGGTAAGTTTCAGTGTCATATTTGTTTGGCATGTTTAAAGGTTATGCGAGGGTGTTTTGTCATATAGCAGGGTTAAAAAAAATTTAAGTTATTCATTCATCTTGTTAAGGTTTATGATTTTACATTGGTTAAACATCACAGTTTGGTTGATACACAATTTGATTTATAATTTAGATTTGATAAATATGAGTGGTTTTAAATTGATTAAATGGTGGTTAACCGATTTGAAAATAAATGATTTTGTTTATAATATACAGGATTTAAATGAAAGGTTATTGTGCATTCCAAGTAATATAAAACTGCAGTTGTTTATTATTGAAAAATAACTTAAATATTACAGATTACAAACACAAAAAAACACAAAACAACAAAAATCCTAATAAACATTATGCAGTTTATAGATGCCCTTACGAAAAATACATATGAATTTCACATGTGTAAAGTTGGCAAGGGTATTATTGATTTTGCCAAGAAAAGTATTGGATATCACAATTATATTGTTCCTAAAATCAATGTTTTTGTTAATATAATGTGTTTTTTAAGTTAATACACATGTTTTATATTGTAATAAATCTGTTAAATATAAATCAAGAAAATAATAATAATTCATAACAAGATAGCTAGATAAAACAATAAAACACCCAAAAATATGTTTTTACATTGTGTAGACACACGTGTATATATTTATATAATAATTTCATTTGTTATATTACATATTATAAATGTAAGAAATATGTGTTATGTATATTTTTATGTTTATAATTATACATAATGCAAATTATATTTTAATATCGATTTTATTTATGTTAATATTTGTTATATACACACATAATAATGTTGAAATACAATGTAAAAAATTACTTTAGAAAATCAAAATTAAGTTAATAATTAATCATGCAGTTTTATTTTGTTTATTAAATAGTACATTGGACATTGTTAGTTGACAACACGTGGGAGTGTAAAAGTGTTAACATTTAAGTGTTAAAGTGCTAATAAACACCCATGTATATGGCAGAAATGGGCGAAAATTTCATGGGTGACGTGTTTATGATCTGCCCGCAGAGCGAAGACGCAGAATGGGAGCCCGAGATCCGCGTGCCCTACTTGAACAATCACGTTACGTTGAGCCGGCTGAGGTGGAACACAAAATATGACGTTGTTGTGGTGGCGGAGAACCAGCAGGGCAAATCCAAACCGGGCAGCCTGACCGTCATAACCCCGACAGAGCCAGCAGCTACCACAGGTGACCACCATCCCTCTCTCTCCCCCTCCCTCCCTCTCCTTACTCTCACTCTCGCTTGCTCTTACACCACTCAAGCACACTGACTTTAACAGCTGACTCAGAGCTGTAATGACACCAAACATGTGAATGCAGTGTGGGCCATCACTTACGCTGCATGATAAACAGTGAGTCATGTTACATTGCAGATCACGAAATACGTGGAGAAACATTTGGCACATTGGCATCTGAATGTTGGACTTCTATAACTTAAAACTTCTGTTCATGTTCTTTTTAACGGAAACATTATGATGGAATTGACATATTACATATCAGAATGGACTCTTGAGTCGCTCTCCTTTTGATGTCATCCATCGGGCCGCAGTCCACACATGACCAGACCTCAACATCACTCAACGTCACGTGTCGGTAGCTAAGAAGAGGTTTTGCGGTCTGGTCAGACGTGCAGAGGGCCGCAGATGTGCTTTGCTGCTTCACTTGTAATGTAACAAGCATCTGGAGCTTTTAATGCAGAGAGAGTTTTTCTCCAGCCCTGTCTGGCTTTTTCCTATCATTAACGCTGCGAGGCGGCCCTGCGGACGTAGGAGGGCTGAATCGCCGTTCTCTTTGGCACAGTAGGCTGTGAATGGCCCACATCCAAAAGCTGTTTGTCTCAGTCACACTTCGTGTACAGAGGCGCGTTCCTCGCAGCATGCCAATGAGACCCTAGAGTAAAACTTTGCTGAGGGATCGGCTTCAGGATACATGCAAGTGCTTTGATTTCTTACAGTATTAGCTGTAATGTTAAAGAAGAGAATGGGCTATATTAGTCAGAAAAACATAGTCGTGCTATTGACAACAAAAAACAGCTTAGTAGCAATTATGATGATAATAAAATGAATGTTTAAAATTGAGGCTGTAACATCTGGAATGACTATTTAATAAATGAATACATTTATTTGGTTATTATTTGTTAGGGCTTTCAAATGGTTAGATGTGATTATGCATCCAGAATTTAGGTTTGCTTAAATAATAAATATATTTACACACACATATATACACACATATATATATATATATATATATATATATATATATATATATATTACTATCTTATTATGTCTAATTCATAATTTATTATATATATATATATATATATATATATATATATATATATATATTACAATACATTATTATATCTAGTAAAATGGTTTGTCGCAATATCCTTTAATAATGATTTAAAATGTGCGCTGTCAGGGAACATTTCGGGTAAAATTTTATTTAGAGTTTGCTTTAATTTTATTTTAACTATCCATACGAATCAGAGTTACTCTGTTTTGAACACAGATGGCTCGAAAGACTATTTTTTGTAAATAAATTTTTCATACATAAAATCATTCTATACAATGTAAGGAGTCTGGTTTAAGTCTGGTTTTCACAGGCAGGATCACAAATACATCTAAAGACGTTGTCTGATATTGTTGGTGAATTTACACCTCACATACGAATAATCTCAGATTGTGTTGAACCAATTTGATGATCTAACGTCTTAATAACAGCTACACACAGCTTTATTAATATAAGTCCGGCAATTCTCCACCATATCCTGCACACAGAACAACCTTTGGTCATTTAACCTCAGATGAGTAGTCATGTTCTTTAGTTAAAGATGAATGAAAACAAGTCTTGAGTTTTCTCAACTCATTATTTTGGGAAGACAATCGTTGTATTTCTGATTTGCTTAATGTAAGTAATCACCTATTGGCGGGTCTCAGTGGATTGAATGATTGTGTTTTTGCTTTGAACTAAAAAGCGTCAGATGTAAAAAAAAGTCATTACAGTTCTGAAAAAGTAACCGACCCATTAAAACGTGCTCTTGCTTTCTTAACCGGATCATTGTGAGGAAATAGTGCCATTAATGCTAGAAAATGTTATTAATTTATGAATACACAAAAAAGTACACTTAAACAGAAGCTAGGGTAGGCATGGTATGTGTTGGGTATTTTTCATCATTAAATCATTAATTCATTTCCCTTTATGTACATCTATTATTCTGATTATATCATTATTATAAGTATCATCATTATTATAATTAATACAGATATAACTGTGGCCTTCATTACAACATATCTGCACAAAATACAACCACAATCTTTATATTATAATTATTATTTACATTATACTTATTAGTATTTTTATTGATATTATCAATATTTCTGCTACCACAATCGTAAAATATCAATGTTAACATTATTATCTTTATCATTCTTGTTGTTGCTATTATTACTATAGTTATTATTATTATTGATATTACAAAATAAAATCGTTATCATCACTGTCATTAGTATATTATATATAATAATAATAATAATAATAATAATAATAATAATATATAATATAGTTGTTGTCACTTCTGGTATTTTTATTTTTTGGGTTTTTTATTTTATTTATTACAATGCTTTTACTACATTAACTATTATTATTTATATTATTATTATTACTCAGATTATCATTTTTGCCTATTCTGTTTTTTATTTTATTATTTTGTTGCAATGGTTAGGTTTTAGTGTACACCGTGTTTTGTGTTTTTCAATCTTAATAATAAAAGAAGTGTTATTTATTTATATATGCTTTCTATTGCTCATTGCCATGGATACTTAAGACCGCAGCAGGGGATCTGTCTCTCTTTAAATGTTCAAAAGGTTCAGTGTTACAGTTATACTTTTGTAGCGACACAGATAATAAAAGAATTAGCCTTATTAATGACGTTAATAAAATGAGCTTTTATTGGCACAGTTTCCTGAAAATGAACCGTCGCACATCCTCTCTCTCGCCCTCGGCTTTCATTCATATTTCATTTCCCTTTAAATCTCACTTTTTCATTTGAAATCTCTGTTCCTGTGTTTGACGTATTTTTCTGCCTGTTTTTTTTCTCTCTTTCCATTTCCCTCTTTCCCTGTCCCGTCGTTGTTCCCGGGCTCGGACGTGGACGGATCATCGCATGCACGCATAACGCTCTGGTGCCAATACTTTCCTCCTTCCCTTTATGATTCTGTAAATGTTTGGATTTGTGCTGATTTGTGTGTTTTCAGTCACTCTGAGCGGTTCGGCGGTGTCGTACACGCTGGCATCTCTCCTGCTCTCTCCGTTTCTTCTGCTTTTGCTTTGATAGAGTAGAGGAATGTCTTCTCCTCATGTTGAGGATCTCTTGCATGATGTTTCTGTATCTAATAATCCATGTGCTGGGAACACAGAGCCTCGTAGATAGACTAAAGAACATTTACACTTCAGTTTCAGATGACCAAATGCTTTTATTTAATGGTGTTTTTAAAAGTAACACTTTTTACTGTGAACCGCTCGGTATTTAATGAAATGAAAGATGAAAAACACGACGCACGAGGAATGTTTTCGTCTATCAGTGGCTGTTTTTTTTTTTTCTCTCTGCTAATTTGTAACTAAAACTGTACAAATGAAGACAAGCTTTGTAACAAACCTTTCAGAAGTTATTTTAATACTGGAAATACTTTTTTGAGGCTTATGCATTAATCACTTATTGTAATGGAAACAATGTATAATAGTCACGGCTAGGGCTATTCTTCACATGTGGCATTATTAAATGCATTTTTTACATAAAGCAAAGTGTGTTTTCTTTCTGTTATGTCATGTAATACACTCAGGTAGTTTATTCTATATTTGAGTCTTAAATGTTCATAAGTTCACAAGTTATTCAATCAAAAGAACAGCTTTAATGTATTGACAAGGCCTTAAAGAGATCGTTCTTCCAAAATTACAATTCTGTCATGGTTTACTCACTCTCGTCAATTCTGTATGATTTCCTTATGCAAAACACAAAAGAAGATATTTTGGAAAAACATGTGCAACTAAACAATTTCAAGTCAATGGATGCCACTTGCCAACATTCTTCAAAATATCTTCTTTTGTGTTCTGCGGAGTGAGTATATGATGAAAAAAAACTTCAATTTTAAAGGTGGATTCCTATATATTAGAGGTAACGTGTGTGTCATATTTGTATTAAATTGTGATGTTTGATGTTGATGTTGTGTGTGGTACATGAAGACCCATAATGATCATAATAGGAAAGTAGTATCCACACACTGTTATTAATGCTCTGATATGTTTTGGATATCTCCTTTGTTTCGATCTCTAGGTTATCATGGTTCATGTTTCTTTCCCTGCTTGTTTGAGACCTAGAGCTCGAAACGTTTTATTAAAGTTTTATTGAACCGCCGAGTATTAATATCAGTGTGCAGCGATGTGTCCTGCACCTCTATCCATCTTGTTAGATTTGCACACTTTCATAACCTTAGCTGTCATGACCAAATATATTAAAATAGGTGGTTTTGGGTTCACACATTACCTCGCACGGTGGAAATTCGGTGAACTGAAACCAGTAAGTTCTTTACTTCTGAAGTTTCACACAAAAGCTTTGCCCCATTGTAGAAGGCTTACCCTTGCTTTCCACACTCATTCATTGTTTATTTTGGGCAATCATCTCTCTCTCTCCTAAAGATGCCATCGAAGATGGGACGGGGCTGAACACTGGAGTTATTGTTGGCATTCTTATACTGGTGTGTGTGGTGTTTCTGCTGATCGTGGACGCCACCTGCTGTGTCCTGAACAAGTGTGGCATCCTCATGTGCATCTGTGGCAAACCCGGACCAGGCACCAAAGGCAAAGACATCGAGGCCGGCAAAGCTGCCTTTGTGTAAGTACCCACAATACACTTCTATTCAATACTGTATCTTCATGTTAATCTTGTATCTTACAGACGCATGTACGCACGCACGCACGCACACACACACACACACACACACACACACACACACAGGCCTTATACTTAATGTCAAGTGTGGGTTATTTTTCGTCGCTGTATGTTGTATTCTCAGAACCTCACAGGAAAAAAAAGCTTCTGAAACGTGTCATAAATTACCATTCATTGATGTATAATGACCAGATGTGTATTCGTTCTGTCTAAATGCAGTCAAGATGTGTCTAAAGAGCCCATTGTGGAAGTGAGGACCGAAGAGGAGGCCACAGCCAATCACGACGCAGAAGGGCATCCGGAGCCCAATGAGACCACTCCCCTGACTGAACCAGAGTAAGATCCATGTTACGCCGTGATGCTTAGCCTGTTACACAACAAACCGGCATCATCATGGAGCTCCAATAAAATCTGTGTTAGCTTCACAATAAAAGTACTTAGATTATTTTCCTTACTTCAGTTTATAGAAATGCAAAAATGTTTTGCGCTTCTGCCATTGGTCAGACAAACTGGGTCTTGCCATGTGTATAGTAGTAACTTATTTCTATTCTATTTAAGTACAGAAACATTTTGTGTGTTTTTTTACGTTAAATCATTTACACAGAAAAAAATGTGTACATCTTATCTTTGAAAGTAATTTTATATACTGTTTAAATGTTGTGTATATATAAGTAAAAAATAAGTCAATATGATTAACTTGAATATTTTTATTAGAATTCACCAAAATATTGGGTGTATATCATTAATTTATATTTGTTCAATAAACACTTTGTAAATCTAAGAATGTTAAAAATATTTGAAAATTTAGAGGATAAATGTGTTAACTTTTTTTTAATTTGAGGATTTTAACAATTATTTTAATATTTCCCTCTAACATTTTTTTTTACTGTTTTCAAGTTATATAAAGTTTTTCTTTTTGTGATATCTACTTAGTCATCTGAAATATTTTGAATTTTATCAAAGTGTTTTTACTTGAAATACTTCTTCTATAGTCCATATCGTTCTTTATGCTTTAAAAATTACATTTTTGTGTTTTACTTTTAGACCTTGACTTAACTACATTACCAATTCTAAATATAATTTTAGAATAAAAATGCTTGAGTAAAAAGTGCTAGATAATTACTCCTCTGAAGCATTTCAGCTAAAAAACTATTTTTAATTGTACAGGAATTACATGTGGGTTGTCCTCAAAAAAACAAACATGACCTTACCCTTATGAAAAAGAGGTATACTTGAAGTTTGAATTAAGAAGTATACTTGAGTAAAGGTCAAGTATATGTAAAAGTATACTTATTTAGTTTGTATACTAATATCAATGAACTAGTAGTGAAAAACACTGTCTTCCACACAGAGAGGTTTACCTTGTGGTTGACAAAAGTTTCTCAGGCACTCGTAAAATAAGAAACATAAAAATAAAAACTCTTGTTTTAAACACCGGAAAATGTCATATTTATCTAATCTAACGGAAGGCAAAACCATGAATTAAATTAATATTTGAGGTTATTTATGTTACAGAACAGAGTGGAATAAGGAACAAAACTAGACAGCTGTAAAATGGTTTTATTTGTCACAAAGCCCTTATTTCAACTTAACATTACTATCTCATCGTGTAATGTTGTGATCGGGGGAAACTTTTTCATTTTTTTACTAAATTTAACTAAAAGTAATAATGATGATGTATATTGATGAGTATATATTAAAACACATCCCAATTGATAAGAGATTGTAGAAATGTATTATAGTAAATTTTTGGCAATATTACAAAAATAATATCTCAAAAATCGTGTAAAAAATTAAATGCTTTGGTTTTGAATGTTAAAATAATTGGTCAAAAATCCCACAGTTATTTTATATAGATAATATTTAGTTTGATATAATAAAAATATGTATCACACAAATATATTATTTTAATTCAACCAAACATTTTTGAGAATTCTAAAGTAAATATTTTTGTTAATCAAAGTTTACTTATTTCTTTTCCTTGCGTAAACAAAAAAATGTGAAGTATTTGGGGTGTAATATGAAAATGTAAAATCATCATTTTTTAGAGTTAAAAAGCTAAAAAGACTGTACTAGTATCCATCTCTGGTTTAAACCCATTTCAGAGTAACGTTATCATCTTGCGTTATCAGATCCAATTGTATTTTAACATTTATCATTGAACCTTTATCTTAAATGATTTAAAATATGTCTAAAACAGAATGATATGAGCTATTCAAAGGGTGCTACTTCATTTTATGTCATTAATTTGGACTGACACTGACATTACCTCCCACACTTCCCTCATTACATAAGCAAAAAAATATATATTTTGCCCAAAAAGTAATATGCACTTCTGAATATTGCACAATAAACCAAGCGTCATTTCTCTTACAAACCAGTTCAGTTTGGGTGTTATGTTCTATTACTGTACAAACTGTCTTCGTGTTTTACATCTAGATCAAGTGCTCCCTCTTGTGACCATCCACCACACTCCATTCTAAACACACATGCAATACTGTATTTCGCATCAGTTCTGCATATGTGTTGTAACCTCATGATTAATGTGTCTACCCTCCGTCTGGATCACTTGTCTATGTCTTTTCTCCCTCTTCACACAGGCAAGCGACGGATAGCGCCGCCGCCATGGTCGACTTGCCACTGTCTGTGCCCACTAACTCAGACACAGTCACTGACACCTTTGACCTCAGCCAGAGCAGCCCTGCAAGCGAGAGTACCACCCTAACCTCCAGCATCACAGCCCCTCCCCCTGATCCTAACCCCACCCACGCCTCACCATCCGACAGCAGCACACCCAAATCTCACACCAAACCCTCCATATCATCCCCATCTTCCGACCCCTCGACCGATGTCACTCTCCTGGTAGACCTGGGCAATGCCTCGGAAGCTCGGTCCGAGGTGCCCATGTCAGAGGAACCGGTTTCAGTGCCTACTTGCGAGACAAACTCCACAGAGAAAGAAATTGAGTCATTCCCGTCTGTTCAGAGCCCCTCTCATTCTAGTTCGAATCCCATCAGCCTGCAGGGTAGCGCCCCTGTCCCCTCACTAAATCACGATCATCAGATTGATGGAGAGCTCCCGTTGGCTCCAGACACAGACGTCCCACAGGACGGATCGCATGCGCTGGGGACAGCTGGATTCAGCGGGCCATCTGCTCCGGCCCAGAGCGAGTATGGATCTCTAGATGAAGTCTCTATATGTGTTAGCTGTGTCAGGGACCGGATATTTAGCCTTGAGGATTTACAATTCAACATCCTTGCTTATCCTTAGGATGTTCCAAATCTGTACGACTTTCTTTCAAAGATGCAAAATGAGAACGCTCCAGTCCAGTCCCTATATGTTTAAGGGCAAACTGCACATTCTTTAAAAAATGGGAGAAACTTTTACAGCTTTGGAATAAGGGCTAGATCACCCAAATATGAACATTTTCATTTACTCACTCTTTTTTCATAACAACAAAGTAGATATTTTAAAGAATGTCCGTATACGAATATTTTTCACAATATCTGCTGTTGTGTTCCGCCAAAGAAAGCTGCAGGGGTTTAAAATGACAAGATTGTGATTTAATGACAGAATTTACATTTTTCATTTACATTTTAAGTATAAGTAAATAGTGAGTGATATTCTTCTTTACTAATTCATTCCAGGAACATTTTGGATGAGAAGAACAGTACGACAGAGGTGAAGAAGGCCGAACCCAACGCTGTCTCGCAAACAAACTCCACCGAGAGCAAAGCATGAGGACAGACGGAGCATCACGGCGAACATTTAACAGGGCCCTTAATAAATTTTCTCAACTGAAAGGTGTACATTCATTCACTTCAATAACGTATGTAGGCCTTTATCCACTTATTCTTGGAGTAAAGTTGTAAAGATGTTTTCACGAGTGAAATGATCGGGTAATTCATATGATTCAAAGATTATGAACAGGAGTTTGTGTGAACGCTTCTGTCAGGATAATTCAGGAGAATTGTTTTTGCAGTAAAACACGATTTCTGTAGTACATTGTTCAAATGTAAATGATTTCTCCTATTTTTATATTTCATGTGTTTGAGGGCTAGGCTTGACTATTTTATTCTGTCATATTGTATTTTATTTACACTGTTTTAGTACCATGGATGGTAATAAATCATGGCAGGTACGTACTGTAATATCGCGGGACATTTTCACATGATGGTCCGTAACATTTTCGAATGTCCGTACTGTTTTGTGAATTAGATCTGTTTCTACGGTTACCATGTATTTCTAATATTTGCAGTTTTTTGCATCAAGTCATTTTCCAACACGTGCTCCAGAAGCATCGAATCTTCTCAATTTTATACTGTATACCTCTGGAAAAAGTATGTTTCACTGGAAGCTTGTGCACTGTGATTGTGTTTCCAAACATTGTCTGTTTTTTCAAGAATATCCACATAGCTTTGTAGTCAACGCTGATTATCCTTTTATATAACATGACCTGTATATTGTTAACGGATGAAATGGACACTGTCCTCATGACATCACTCATTGCATGACCATGTGCTTGCACGTCTGATGTTAAACAAGACTGAAGTGTGCTGTGTCACTGTAGGTTAACGTGGCAGTCAGGTGCAGAAATGCTGCTTTTATGACTTCTACGCTTTGAGTAAAATCAATGTTTTTGGATTATCCAAGAGGAAATGACCTTTGCCCATCGTACACATAATCTGTTCTGTTGAGCACTGCCGTTTTACCCCAAAACTGTAAATTGTTTCTTGCATATGGGGATTTGACCAATGAAATAACAGTATGATGGGTATGCTTTAAGAACACGTTATAAAGTGTGTTGTTCTAACACATTTTAAATAAACTCAATGAAACATGAAAGTTTGACTTTTTTGGTTAGTCTAGTGAATGGTATAAAAGCAAACCAAGCTTTAAAAAAAATTGTATATAATGGATCTTGTGTTCAACAGTGATGAGTATTACTGCATATTTTTTTAAAATATTTTTTTAATATTTTTGTATGGATTTTCACTTTTTGAGCCGTTTTGAGAAGACTTTGTCATGTAATTTCATAAAATGAATACATTTTATTTTTGTTAATAATTTTAATGATTTATAGTGACTTAATTTTACTGGGTTAACAATTCTGTTTTCCATTCAGTTTTTCAAATATTTTCACACTTGTAATCTTTTTGGTTTCGATAAATAGAAACATATCCAGAGTTTTAATAATCACATTTTACTCTGATTTAGTTCTTGTTTAAAATGATGAAAAAATAAGGATGTTGATGTACTACATAATACATATAAGTTTTAATACATATTAGTTTTTAAAGCATTTTGTGAAATATTAGTAATTGTTTGAAATGATCCATCTAAATTTGAGCCTTGACGTTAATCTACTATTTACCAATTACTTTTTCATACTACAGATATAGTTACTACAAATAAATACTACAGGACAATACATATGTGATCCTGCATGTGAGATTTAAACTACAGTCAGAAAATCTTGAGATAATAGATTAGATTAAATTGGATTAAACTTTATTGTCACTGCCCATGTAAGGTACAAAGCAACAAAATACAGTTAACATCTAACCAGAAGTGCAATATGCAGTAAGCACAGAATATACAGTTCTACAATATGTATAATAACTATACAGAATAGAGAATAGTATGTATATAATTTACAGATTTAAATACTATCAGTGTGATATATAGGTAGGTGTACTATGAACATACTATTCACATGGATAATGTATAAATGTATATACACAATAGACAGATCTATGGACATATGAACATAATTTACACAATTGCAATGGATTGTAAAGTGCATAGAAAAATGTAGGGGTGCAAATGAATACGCTTTGAACAAGGTTAAATAAGCATCATAGTTTGATTTCACCATTTAATTTGGCTATGAATTCAATCTTTTACATCGGTCCTACTTAGTCGATATTAATTATATCAAGACTACACTTTCACAGAATGCTCTCTACATTATATACAGTGATTTTTTGCACAATATACGCTTTAGTTGGGCTTCCACAAGCAGTATCACATATATTTAAATCTTCATACATTACACATGATAGCACAACTGCAGTGAGTTTGATGGCCAAGGAGTTTTTCCAAACTTAAAAATGATTCAAAACTTTACAGTGTCCCACTATGGAGGGGGGGGTATGCCTAAATGTGTACCTTAAAACTATCTAAAACCAATGATAGATATATCAACCAACCACTACATCTCCAAATGTTATGTGTGACCCATGATGGGGTCATCTGAATGTCATTCCCATCAACAGGTGTCACTGTTTCCCAACAAGTTTTCTGTGGATGTGCTTCTTTGAAACTGCTTGACTTCATTGGAACATGTGCACAGTTTTGTAAAGAAGACTTTCCATGACATCTGTCATTATTCAAACAAACTTCTCTTCTGCAATAACCAAACAGCAGACTGGAATCACAGCTTCCTGAGTTTGTTTAATGTCCAAAATATTTGCTTCGTGACATCACACAGGGATAAAACACTGACCATCACCAACAAATCAGGATGCTCACATGGTGTGGGCATTCCTTAAGTGTGGTCAGCACGTCTTGAAGATGGGAGATGCTTCCATTGGGATGCATTCTTCAAGCTTTCATTAAGGCGGTTTGAACTCCTTGCGTTACTTCGCTTCAGTCCTGCGTACGTGAGCGTTTGAGGAACAGAGCGCACCCCTCCAGACGTCCCGCTCGGGTTCTTGCGCGTCTTCGGCGCGCCTCGGAGAGCACAGTGACGTCACGGCGGTGATGATGCTGATGATCGGAATCCGAACGGCGGCTCTAGTGCGCGTTGAGCGGCTTCCGTGAACATCAGTGCGTCGATGCCGTCATAAAAAGTGTTCGATTTACGCGCCAAACCCAGGTAAGCGACTTTAAGACGTATATTTGGACTTTATTTTAGCCTTGATTTCAATCATTTTGGATCGAGGATGCAACTTGTGCAATGTTAGGCATGCATTCGTATAGTTTAAACAGCATGCATTTGATAGATCATCATAGATGTTAATAATAATGCATAGGTATTAATAATAATGCATAGGTATTAATAATAATATATAGGTATTAATAATAATGCATTGATATTAATAAAGATGCTGATGTGGAGCAACATGTCAATCACATCTCTTCTGCATCCGACCAGCTGTTGCGCCTATGAGAAGAACGCATTGCTGTTTCTTTATTATTCAACGTTTGATTTATGTTATATCTATAGGATTATGTTGTCAAATGCACTGGTTAAGATGCCTCGAATAGAAGAGAGTTTTAAGGAAGTGCTCAACCTTTCCAGGAGTCTTGAAGGGCAAGGTGTTTCTTCGCATCCTTGATATTTAATGTTGGGCACCAGATGCAGTTTTGTCCTCAATATGCAGAACTTACAATCATAGATGTATATGTCGATTTTTTTGTCTGCTTTTATTTATGGAGGTTTTGTTACATGCAAAGTAGTTGCTTGGGTCTTGAGATCTGAGGGTAGTTCTCAAGACTTGTTACTGGATTTTAGGTACAGGTCACAAAGCCATTTCCCACTTTTGGCAGTATGAGACATGTAAGTTCATCTCAAGCATGTCTTGAATGTTGTTTGTTTGGTTTCACCTGGCAGCTTTCCATTACTACTGCCATTGCATAACATTATGATGAATGTCTTGCTGGGATTGGCTACTGCCCCTGTATTGGGATTCAACAACGTCAATGGCCCTTTGCCTTTTTCCCAAAACATTGAGTTGACCGCTTCCATTGATGATTAACATGAACTGTGTAACCGAGATGAATGAACTGATCCGTGTATTGCGACAGGTGATGTGTTCATTCTGTTTCTTAATCTCTGAATGATGTTTGCAGGAACACTCGAGGAGCAAACCCGTGAGATGTTACAGTCAAACTTTGTGTAATGGATTTAACAAAAATGGGTATGATTCACCTCCAAAACCCCAGTCACCCCACCTCGCTTCTGCAGAAGGCCAACCAGATGCGGCTTTCCGGCACGTTGTGCGATGTGATGATCATGGTCGACAGTCAGGAGTTCCACGCTCACAGAACCGTGCTCGCTTGTGCGAGTAAGATGTTCGAGATCCTTTTCCACCGCAACAGCCAGCAGTACACCCTGGACTTCCTCTCGCCGAAGACCTTCCAGCAAATTCTGGAGTACGCTTACACCGCCACGCTCCAAGCCAAGCTGGAGGACTTGGACGACCTGCTGTACGCCGCAGAGATCTTGGAGATCGAGTACTTGGAGGAGCAATGCCTGAAGATCTTGGAAACCATCCAGATGACTGAAGACAACGACACGGATGTGAACATGAACGAGAACGGGGTTGATGATGTCGAGGAACGCAGGATCAAGTATCTCAAGACCACTTTTATCTCTAAAAAGCATTCTGTACAGGACCGCCACCGTCTGGCGTTGGTCAGCATGGTGGACAAAAGATCTCCGGAATCGGCCCAGATGGGTCTTCCGGCCGTCAGTCCGACGAAAGCCGCCGTGGAGGGCCTGATGAGCATGGGTCAGTCCATGCTTAACCAAGGAAACACACCTCAGAGCTTCGTGCAAGGTAACGGATCTCCGTTGCTGGACAAGATTAAGACTGAGATGATGCAGGTGGATGAAGAGTTCCATCACGAAGGAGGCTTTCCCAGAAACGGGGAAGGCGGCGGTGACTCTCGTCAACACCGGGATAGTCCCGGAACTCCTACGAGAGGCAGTGTCATCACCAGCGCCCGTGAACTCCACTCGGCCGACGGTTCCGCGGATTCCCAAGCAGACGGCCAAGCGGGCCAAGGGATCGGTGCCAGTCTCACCGACAGACATTTCGCATCGCTGTGCTCCATACCGTCCAACCATAAAAGTGACGGTATGATGCCCTTGCCCGTTTCAATGGCGTCGTCATTGCACGTGCCGTCCTCCCTGGCCATGTCGATGGACTTCAGTGCCTACGGGGGGCTTTTCCATCAGAGTTTGATTCAGAGGGAGTTCCTGAGCAAGCTTGGGGACTTTACAGCCAACGTGAAGCAAGAGGTCCAAACCCAGAAAGAACGATGCGAGGTGTGCGGAATGGAGCTGCCTGATAATGAAACCGCAGAACAACACAGGTGAGAAGTTCTTGAATCATTTCCTCACCCTCCAACTTTTTTGTTGTTGTGCTGAACACAAATGAAGATATTGGTTTTGACCTCCATAGTCAATGGTAAGTTTTAGACAAACGTTCACTTAAATATCTTCGTTTGTGTTGGAGAGTGAGAAATTGATGAAATCTTTCATATTTTTGGGACTTATCTTTTTTAACATTCACTTTGTCACTCCCGTTGACAATGTCTGCCAGTTCTGCACCAAGCTTTTATTTGATTTGTGAAAGAAGGTTTCCTTGTAGAGAAATGTGTGGCTTGACCCTGGCCATCCCTCCATAACCTTTGGCTTAACTCTGTCAGAGGAGAAGCTTTGCTCAGATAGACAAATAGGTTAAAGGACAATAAGCACTATTCTCTTAGTCAAACCAGCCGTTATCTATACAATTAGGTGTGTTTGCCCTTTTTTAATGGCATGGATCATTATAAAGCTTTAAACCTTCACTCACTTGTGACACAATATCACACAATATCGTTAAACACTTTTTTTCATGAAAGTCATTACGTGCAAACTTAGAATTTAAAGAACAGTAATTCCAGTTCTATTGGATCAGGGCTTGAACGGTTTAAACTTGGACTCTCAAACAGTAGGTAGCGCCTTATCTGTATTTATCAGAGCGGAAGATAACCCCGCATCGCTCTCCTTGGTCTCTGTGGTGAAGATGGTCTGATAGTGACTTTACCCTTCTGTCAGACACAGATAAAGTGGCCACACGTTGTGTGTATTGCGCCGCACCTGATACTCTTTCATTCATTCCCACAAATGTTGGACCCAGTGACACCAGTGCAGGTTACCTGTCCAGGGTCACGGAATATCAGATCTTCTTCTTTTCATTCTGTTGTGTTGCTTTCAACATTGTGGTTGTGTTTGTACATTCTAAGTAATGATAGTAATGCTGTGTTTTTTAATTTGGACCGTTTTGAAAAACTGAAATGAAAGGAATTAAAATAGAATGGGGTGTATTTATATTGGTTCTCTTCAAGGGATAGTTCATGCCAAAATGAGGATTGTGTCTCAAGTTTTTCGCTCCCTCTTGTCATTCCAACCTGTATGACTTTTTTCTTCTGTAGAACACAAAACAACAACCAAAGAATGTTGTTAAAATTCAAATCATTGGCTTGCCGTGGTTTATTGTCCTAACTATAAAGCCCATGGAGACCAAAGGTCTGTGATAACCAACATTCTTCAAAATATCCTTTTGTGTAATTTTTGTGTAAAAAAGAGGATTCCAAAAATCTTGTCCGATCACATTTTTCTTTTAATTATGTTGCTTTTATGGCGCTTGTACATTTATTAAATTATAATAATGCAATTTAAGCCAATTTGAATAATTTCTTGAAGGGTTAGTTCACCCAAAAAAAAATTACATCATTTACACACCCTTAAAAACCAGTACCCATTTACTCTTATTGAATGGACACAAGTCAATAGATACCGTTGGTTTTCTATTACCGACATTCTTCGAAATATCTTTTTTTGTGCGAGAAAAGAAATTGAGGTTAAGTAAGTGATGAAAGCTTTTTTGATGGGAAGACCTATGACGCTTTCACCTCTTGCCAAAGAAGGTAAGTGAGATATATTCAGTGTTGACACAAAAGCTGTAAATCAGATAAGTGGAATACTTAACAGATATAGGTTTATATTTTCAATAGGATGCCGGTACAATAAACGCATCCGCACCTACAGTGGGTCACTGGGTCATCTGGTCACTAATATTTGTTCATAAACTCAAGTTGCCCTTTCCTGCCGTGTGAACGGTGACAGATGTTAAAATCACCCGGCGAGTAACTGACACACCGGACATTATGAAAGCCCGGAGGCCCCGCGGGGTCATTGTGGTCAGGGCGAGCAGATCCTATACCAATAACAGTTCAACTTTTGCCCCATTCACAAAGGGGCCCTCAATCTTAACTTGAGTGACCAACACATTGTCAGTCATCAGGAATGATTCCTTATCTTGTATTTGACAAAACCACATTTATTTATTATAGCATTGTATATGCACAGATATACCCTACATTGGATTTAGACCTCGGAAAGCCGCAGCGCCCGTTCTCGGCCCTTTCATGCATGTCATTTCTACCCTGTGGACGAGCCAGGGAATGTGCTGCTTTCCACTGAGTGGATTTAATCTGCGGCTGATGTGTACTCACAATCCACCACAGGCGCTGAGCCGACGAATGATGCGTGCGGGGGCTCTGGGGACACAGATCAGCACCGCTACTTAGAATTCCCTGGAAGTGGAAGATCCTTGAGCACTCGTTTCGGCCCTGGCGCGCACACGCTCTAATTAGATCTTTTGTTATAGAGCAAATCGAGAGACATTGAGACACGGTGAGAGGTCAAGACTAAAAGAAAAAGGGGAAGATGGAAATGATTGCCATAAAAAACCTATTGTCAGATCAGAAAAGTTGTGTTTTTGGGTAAGACGTAAATGTTGATGAAGAGGTCACATGATGCATGTTAGTCACATGTTAAAGGGATTGTTCCTCGAAAATTAAATTTGCTTCATTTCATACCTGTGTGACTTCAGCAGAACACAAAAGAAAGGGTGTCATTGCTGATCAATACCATTCTTCAAAATATCTCCATTTGTGTTCTGCGAAGAAAGTCAAACAGGTTTGGATTGAAAGAGGGTGAGCAAATTATAGCAGATCTTTAATTTTAGGGCTAACCGAAGATGCTTAACTTTATATCATTTTTTTATTATATTTATATTTTAACTATTACTGTTTTTTAATCATCTCTAACATCTGAGTTATGGTGAATATTTGGACAGTGTAGGTCATAGTGAACACAGGCATTGGAAATGCTTTTTATCAAGTGTACTTAATATTTTTTTAGTTCACTATACTTAAGAACTTTATTTTATAAGGTCTTTGACAATCAAAAAGCAATCACATACAAGTTAAGATCAATATATAGTTATATGGTGAGTTTTCATTTTTGGGGGTACGGGCCCTTTAACAGCAGTTATTTGAGACTAAAAGCACAGATAATGTGTCTCTCACACCCCCGGGGTTTAGACCTCATCTATTGTCTTCTCAAATGTTGCTCCAAGAGACCCTTTGTTGACTCAGCCTAACTCTTTATCTTCTAGGTTAACCACAACAGCGGCCCTAACTACATTCCACCAGTGTTTACAGGCGACATTATATATGCCTCTCTTTAGCCCAAGAATCAGTTTACCTAATTGAGATAACCACTGGTTATCATATATTATGCTGTTGTTTGTTATCTGTTTTGCCATCTTAACTTCCAAATTATATTTTAACCTGAACTGGTTGTTAAAATGAAATAAAACTTTTTGAAGGTAAATGAGGTTTATTAAGAAGGATTCTGCTAAACGGATAGTTTAATCCAAATTAAAAAAAAAAATTGTGTCCATAATATACGAATATGGACCATCAGTTGTGGGCTAACAACATTCTTCAAAATATCTCCTTTGATGTTATGCAGATAAAAGAACAAAACAGGTCAGGAGTGTTTTAAAAAAAACTGGTCGTTTTAAATGACAAACATTGTACATTTCTGTTAAAGTGATTGTTACCCGTATAATTAAATGTTGTCACACTTTACTTTTGCAGAACACAAAAATATATTTTGAAGAATGTTGTTTAGAGAAAGCAGTCCCCATTGACTTGCAGTGGTATTGTGTCCATGCAATAGAACCAATAGGAACCAACAGTTTTTGATTAATGCCATTCTTCAAAATAACTTTTTTTGTGTTTCGCACATAAAAGAAAACTACAAGACAGTTTTAGAATACTAAACATCTTTCAATTCTGTTAAAGTGATAGTTCACCCCAATATAAAAACTGTGTCATTAACTCGGCCACCTGTATGATTTCTGCCTTTTGCAGAACACAAAAAGATATACATTTTGGAGAATGTGGTTTAAAATGTCCCGATTGACTTGTATTGGTTTTGTGTCAAAACAATACCTATGGGGACCAACAGTTTAGGATTACCAACATTCTTCAAAATATTTTCTGTCATGTGTTGCAGCTTAAAGAAAATGCAGGTTGCTTTATTAACACCGAACATTTTAAACATGCATGTAAGATTTTAAATACTGTAAATATTTAGCAATAGACAAAGATAACCATCCTGATAGATGAAGAAGCTATTGAAGGAGTTGAAGATAGAAAGAAAAAATTCATTCAGTGTATTAATGGATAACCCAGCCCCTGTGAAGATATGTCGCCAGAGAGCCTTGGTCAAGCTTCATTAGCGCTTAAAGCCCTTCCTGTCCCGCAAGACTATGGCCACCCAGTGATCTTTAAACCTCTGTCATCTCAACAGACCTCTGGAATCCTGTTGGTCAAGACTTTAAGCCCTCTTGTATCTTTTCACCCCAAAGCTGCTATCAGGCAAAGACAGAACTCTTTCAGCTCTTATCGTGGTTATACAGGTCACTTCTTTAGGGTCGGGTCAAACTTCTGACCTTTGGCGCCCTGAGGGTGTTTTTTCTTCTCCCTGTCGCATTGTTCTTGTTTTCAAACCCTCCTTTGTGTGGTTGAGTGTATGACCGCCTGTTTTTCGTTCTTCTGGCTGTAGGGTCGGGGGGTTGGGTGACTTATTGATCGGCGATTCGGCTGAAGCGCGGTGACTGGAGTCGTAGCTCCTAAAGTCTAATGTAATATGTAAAAAACCTTTGATCTCATTGGCTCTGATATGTGTTTTGCTGTCCGTGTGCTTGTGACACAAAGTTCTGATCAAAGTAAAGTTTAGTGTAATCTTTGGTTAAAGGCCAGTAGCACGATTTCCAAACCGATTCCATTCAGTTAGCGTAATGTGGCCCGCCTGTGCCAGGGCTCGGGCCTGCTCCGGATGCCAGGGGAAAGGGTCAAAATATGGGCTGTGTGCGTTCTGACCCATTTTCTGGAAAGTGTTTATAAATTCTGCCACGGTTATGGGTTCATTGGATCTTCTTCTGGACTTTTTTGAGGTTTTTCTATTTTAGGTTTTCTATTGCAAACTAACACAAAAATGAGTCAACACTAGTGTGAGTTTAAGAATGTAAAGTATGTTCTGTATTTTTAGAAGTGGTCCAGCCCAAAAAAGGTGGACACCTTGAGGAGTTTTTCTGTAATATTGCCTTTAGCATCTTCCCTGGGTGTTCTTAAATCACTGGTGTTACCAAAAGTGGTAGCTTACCTAAAATTGAAAATTCTGTCACCTTTTTGTCATTTCAAACATGTTTGACTGTCTGTTTTCGGCAGAACACAGAAATATTTACTTTGAATAATGTGTTTAAAATAAAATGGCCACCATTGACATGCATTGGTTTTGTGTTCGTGTAATAAAAACAATGGGTACCAACTTTTATTTTTTACATTCTTTATTATTTTTTGGATACCAAACATTTATAAATTCAATTAAAGGGATCGTTTACCCCAAAGCGAAAAATTGTGATTTAATTTTACAAAAGAGGTGATTGTGTGCCACTGCGGTTGGGTTACCAACTTTCTTCAAAATATCATCTTTTGTGTTCTTTTGGGGAAAAAACGCACAAGTTTGAAATGACAAGAGGGTGGGTAATCAATAATTCATATTTGGGGTGAAGTAAACAATGAAATGGAAAAAGAATTGTACAAATCATTTGGAATTAAGAGTATGCAGACAAACAATATTTTTAGTAAAGTTGGGCTTTGAATTGATGATAGTGGAATAAATAACATAAGCAATGCTGTCGGTTTGTTCAGACTACAGTGAATCCGGGATACTTGATCAGCTTTAAGTATTTACTGCAAATCGGTAACAGTCTGAAATTCTTTTAATAATTTACCGATTTAACCGATACCAGTGATACTCCAGTACTCTGAATGAACTATAATTAAAGGTTTGATGTTTTTAAGATTAGAAAAACACACAGAGAGGTTTAAAGGTCAGTTATTTAGTACGCTATCAAAGCCAGACATGAAGTTTCCAAAGAAGTATAAAGTTATCAAAAGGCTCCCGTTGTATTTGTTTGTTTACTGTGTAGTCATTTTAACCTTGAGTAAGATACACAACTTTACCTGGAAGCAGTGTCAGGTGAATAATACAATCTTTCGTAACTCCGAATATGTTGGTAGTTCACAAAGTATTTCAGTTCTTAGTACATAACATTGACAATGTGTAAACATGTATCGCAACAATCTTACTGCTGTTGCAACATGCTTTCTCAGTTTTGAACAATATTATTAGATGATGTCATAATGACAACAAAACCAGCGACCCTTTCAGTCTCCATAATGCATTACACGAATTCAATCTTTTTTTATAATTTTCAACCGATTGTCCACCCAAAAATGAAAACCAGTCATGAAAATGTAAGGTTGTATGGAACCAATATACATTTTTTTCTTCCGTTCAACAAAAGAAAGATATTTGGAAGAATGATGAATGTGAGGTTTTTAGGGTAGAACTCTTTCTTTTGCTAAACTCTTAATTTCTTCTTTTACGTTGAACATCAAAAATAAATCGTAAAATACATGATTGTACTGGTAGTCAATGGAGCCTCAGAAATGTGCAAATGTCAGTATTTTTTGATGTTTTTTTGGGGTGTACTATTCCTTCAAGAATGTCTGCTAAAATTGACTTTTTAAAAAAAAGTTTGGTTCAATAAAATCAAACAAAATATTGACCTAGAAGTTATGTATATAATTAATATAAAATATGTCCCCAGAAATAAATTGATGTAATCAAACAAAGCTAAAAGGTATATTGCAACTTAAAAAGACCTAAATAAAAATGACAAAACAATACAAGTGTTCAAAACAAAAAAATCTAATGATAAAAGTTATATAAAGATATTCATTAAAAGAAAATGATACTCTGTAATAAACCCTTTAAAGAACCATGCAATACAATGTATAAATACCCCGGTAGCACTTTATACTTGTCTTGTTAGATTAAAAGCACTATTGTTTGCTTCACGAAACGTCTTACTGTTTCCTCATTCACGGCTCATACGGTTTTCTCACACGGATTTGGAGAAGACGTGTCTTAAAGCAGCGGTCTCATTGGTAATTTGGCAGTGCTCTAGTATCCGATTGCACACATCAGCCGTTGAATTGCTCTCTCAGTGGGAAAGGTACTCTAGCAGCACAGCTCTGGCCTGCCATTAATCAAAGCCACTTCCAGTGGCCCACTCCAGCAACACAAACGCTTGCCCTGTCTCAAACAGACATCTCGACAATTTGTCTCCTTAGAGAAAGTCGACATTTTAATGCCTGCATTTTATTAGCGATGTATAACACCAGCCTGTAGAGACAAATGAACCATCATTTCTGCAGATTTGTTCCTCTCCTCTGACCACAGCCGAAATGTTTTCTTCTCTCTAAATCAATCAGCGGATTAAGTTTTACGAGTTTGCGTGTTTTAAATGGATTCATTTATTCAACCTCAGTGTTATTTAATGTTCTTTTGTTACAGCTGCTAATGCGCATCTCAATGTCCAGAGCTGAAACTATTTGAATAATGCGGCGAGTCGTCATGATGTATAATGGTCGCGATCATTTGGATTACCTGACAGCGGCAGTCTGTTTTGACTGGGCTAGAGACGAGCCGTATTGATTTTCCACTCATTGTTCCATTTACCAAGAATTTCTACACGTCTCAGATCAGTGTTGTTCCATCTTTCGTGTCTTTCAAGCGGAGCGGGATTAACCGAGGGATTGAGCGGTTGAATTGCTCGGGGTTTAGCGATGCATCGATTGTTATAAGCAATTCATAACTGTTCACTTGGCATGGATAAAGGAATTGTTCAACCAAAGATTGAAATTCTCTGTCAGTGATACACCCTCTTGACATTTCAAATCGGTTTGAATATTTTCTGGGGAACAGAAGAAGAAGATATTTAGAAAAATGTCGGTAACCAAATAATTGCATTATTCGTTGGTTTATAGCTACGTTAATGGATATTGGCAACTCACAACTCTTAACTGTTAACAGAAAAGGGAAAAATTTTAAATTCTGTCATTTATTCACCCTCATGTCATTTGAAACATCTTTGATGCTTTTTTGCAGAGCACAAAATAAGACATTTTGAAGAATGTTGAAAGCCAAACAATGTATTGTTTCTTCCAAACAACATATGTCAATGGGGACCAATGGTGTATATTCACATTTAGATTAATGCATTTGGCAGACACTTTTATTCAAAGCAAATTTAATTGCATTATTGATTCTACATTTTTTGTTTTTTCACTCATTTCAATAGCAAAATAAACATCGTGCTCTACCCAGAGAGCCAAAAGAAAGCTTACCAATAAATTAAAGGAAACCAACATTTTTTAAAATATCTTCTTTTGTGTTCGGCAGAAGAAATTCAACAAAAATTTAAAATATATTATTTTTTTAAATGGTTAAATTAAAGCAAAAAATATAAAAAACAATAATAAAAATAGTTAAAAAATTATATTTAACCCCAAAAAAATGTGTAAACTAAGAAAAAAATTTCAAATACTTTTTATTTTAAAATGATGGGTTTGGGGTTCTATTTTGGCACTTTTTAAAAACAAAAATAACATTTTAAACAAAAATCAATTTAAAAACAAAAATAACATTTTGAATAAAAATATATACAATTTTTGCATTGTTTCTATATTTGCAGTCCAGTTATTTGAGAATCTTGAAGGTGTATATTTGTATGCAATATTTTTAAAACAAATCGATTATCTTATCAGTTTTATCCCAGCTGTTGCATACAGTAAAGAATACACCAGGAGATTTGTTCCACACACATGAATCTGCAGACAATGTCTGCCGGCTGCCCTCAGCAGTGCTCAGCATGTCCAGCGCGCTTGAGTGGATATTGTTTATGTGAGGCTGGGCTCTGTCAGGCGCTCCATATCAGACCCTGTGTTGTGGCTGCGAAGGGCGACGGCACGGCAGACACTTCTGATTGTGAAACGCAACACACTCCGTGTCCGCGTGCCCTTAACCAAAGGGCGCATGACCCCCAGCAAACATTGCATGTAAAATAAAACACTCAGACTCTTCACTTGTGAATTTGTAACCGATTCTATTCCATCACCCCAAATCATTTCCCAATATCTCAGAATTGCTGTGTCTTTTTCTTGAGATCACATTAACAGCTTCTTTCAAGGTGAAGTAATATGCCCCGATGGTAATGAGGGTGTGCGTGTCTGCGGGCGTCCCGCTCATGCAGCTGTGATAATTAAGGCCTGTATGGCAGGAATAAAGGTTACGCTTGCGATGGGTTTGGCCGGCTGCTCGCCAATGCAGGGCACGTGCCGACTGTGTCTGCGTGTGTGGCTGGAATTCACATGAAAGGACCGAGGCGAGTCAAGCGAGCGGGAGTGGGCGGGAGACAAGTAGTTGATATGTATAGTGTGACTCAGTTAAACATACCGACCTGCTGGCGTATATCAGGAGCGTTTAATATGTATAATTAAAGCAAATATTTAGAGCCGGAGCATGGGGTCAGGAGGACGGCCGGCATGTTTGACTTTGATACGTGGTCGGTTCGATCTGGGTGGCTACTTCATTGAAATGGAGGGTATATGTTTGTCCAGGCTCATTGTGTACCCTCTCTCTGACGCGTGTGTGTTTAATTTTTGATAAAACCAAGCCATAAATGTTTTCTCTGAAGCCACCGGGTCATCGTGCCTGGACGGTAAATATTTCATAGCTGTGCTCAGACGTGTGTGTTTGTGTCTGGATAGCTATGTGCGGTTTTTGGATACAGGTCTTGTTTTTTTAGGTATAGGGTTATGATTAACTCCGTTTACTCGTTTTATGTATTTGATCTAATTCAGTGATTAATATCTCAAGTGCCTGAGAAGATATCATGTCTTTCACAGAGAGTGTTTACCACTCAAAAGAAGCTGAGACACTTTCATTTATTTCTTCTGCAAAACACAAATAAGAGGTTTTAAAGAAAGGTTAACTTAAAGCAACGCTATGTATTTACTTTTATTGTAGAGACACAAAACATTGCATGGACACAAAAACAATGCATTCTTTACTGGACATTTTTCAAAATATCTTCTATTGTGTTCTGCAGAAGAAAGTCATATGTGTTTTAAATCTCAATAGCGAGAATTAATGATCACAGACTTTTGATTTTGGGCTTACTCTTAAAGGAACATATACTCCAAAATAACATTTATAACAATCATAAAACACTTTTCATTCGCTGTTCATCATTAAAGCCAATTGTCATTGGTTCTTGAATGGTTAAAGGGATAATTTCCCCAAATTCTTTCCATGTACTCACACTCGTTTTACACTTGCATTAGGTTCCTTTGCTGTCAAACCCCCCAAAACAAGGATATTTTTAAGAATGTTGGTTACCAAACCACTCTGGCTTCGATCGACTTTCATTGTATGAGCATGACATTTATAAAACAATACATATAAAATATCAACTTTAAATTAATAAATAATAATGTTAAAAAGAAACAAAAATCTAAAGAAATATCAAAATCACGAGTTTGTCATTGTTTCTATATTTGCAATTTAGTTATTTTAGCATCTTGATGGTCTGTATTTTTATGCAAAATATTAAATAAATATTTTGGGGTAAAACTCTTTAATAAAAGCCTAAAAATATGAATTAGGATTCATTTGAATTTCTGGTATTTGGCTATTCACTGTGGCATGTTATGTAATATAAATCTCAAAACTACATCTGTTTATATTGAGGTTAAACTGACCTCAGGAATATCCCTTTTGTTCAAACTGGCTGTGGACAATGTTATGAGAACAGACATGGCTACTTTAAAAGCACTCCCATGATATTAAACCCCATTTTGTGTTCCGTCTACAGAAAGTTGCACGGCGGAGTCAAGACCTTCGGCTGCGAGTTCTGCGGAAAGCAGTTTCTGGACAGCCTGCGACTAAGGATGCACATGCTGTCTCATTCAGGTAAACCTCTCTCAGACATAGCAGAAGAACGGTGTTTCTGTAACTCAGTTTGAATGTCATCAGCACAAAGGTTACCGGGTCAACTTTTACGCAATGCGTCGCTGTAATCTGGAATCAGAGTTGAGAACCATTGCATGTGCAGTGTTTATATTGGCTCATATGATTTACTTCAATAAAAGTGCATTTAACACATTTCAGCGCATCGTTATTACGTAATGATGTTATCGCAAGGCCTCGCTGTCATCCTGTAGTTGTTCGGCACATGGAGCATATTGCACTTCTGTGTTTTATGACGCAGTGTTTGGTTATCCCCGGTTTCCCATTCCGCGTCTCAACTGTTACATTTCAGTTGGCCGGGATCCATTCTGGGCAGTTTGCCACGTTATTAGTACAGTATGTACAGTGAATCCTTGCCAGCTCGGTTGTTTTTGTATTGTAATGAGGAGGTATGTAACAGAAACAAGGCAGTGGACAGCTCCAGTTGTTTATTCACATCAGGCCCGTAATTAAATGATCGCGCTGAAATGATCCCGTCTTGCGTAAGTGTTCGGTTTTGTTCTGCATAATGTACTCTATTAAAATAACTTGGATGTTATTCTACAGAGTTTGGCTCTGGAAGGTTCACTTGCACAAGTGGAGAACACAGAAGTTTAGGATTGTTTTCGTCGGTTTTGCAGCTGTTGTTTTTACTTTGTTCTTACCGTTTTAAGTGATTCGGGGTTTGCATTGTGAGATTTGTTTCGGCCAATTTGTTGACACCTGTTATCTAGAGTGGACGGGACATTATTCGGAACAAAGCCGACCTCATCTCAACCTCGGTATCAGGAACAAACGTGTGATTGATGCTGATTGAAACCAGTACTCGCCCTGACTAAATTGTGCTTCAAAGGAGAATGCCGTTCCAAGTGAAGGGAAAATACACTCAAACAGACAGCAGCGAGCATGTGCGAGTGTGTCCACCTGTCTGATTAAGTCTGTGGAGGCCTCTCTAGAAGGATTTGAGAAACACACCTCACTTGACTCCATCAGCTCCGGTTTGGGTCAAGATTTTGACAGCACTCTTTATTTCAAATGACCTTAAAGTGACAGTTCAGCCAAATATAGCATGCACTCCTACTCTTGTCATTTCAAACCATTATGACTTTATTTCTTTTGCAGAACACAAAACGAGATATCTTGAGGAATGTCGGGAACTGGCACTCGTTCATTAGTTGTGGGTCCAAAAGGGAACGGGAGGTGATGCTGTTCGGTTACCGACATTCTTCAAAATATTTTTTACTGTGTTTTGTGGATAAAGTTATACAGGCTTGAAATGACAAGGTGGTAAGTATATGATAAAGTTTTTATTTTTGGTGAACTGTCCCTTTAAATTTCCTACTTTTTGTGTTTTGTTCTCTTGCACTATTTTAAAATCTTTAATATTGCCTAAGAAGCCCCAGACAGTATGATTTGTTATATGATATCTGATTTTACTATGTTATAAGGCAGCATCACATGTGTCTGTCAATAAAAACGCAACCCTGTAATGAATTTCAATTATATCTTGGAAAAATGAAATCCAATGGTGGTTCAAGCAAAATAAAACTGATTAAAACCTAAATTATCCTAGTCCATTTTAAAAGTATTTTTTATTGTGTGCTTTGTATTTTTTTATTAAAGGAAGAAGTTGAAAATTAAAAATTGCTTACTTTGTAGGGATTTCTAATTATTTATTTAGCTCTAAAGAGAGAAAGATATTTAGAACTGTTCTTTGACCCATTTTACTTCAAATAGTAGAAAAAAATAAACATTTGGCAGTCCAAGATTCTTCAAGACATCTCTTTTTGTGTTCAACATAGCAGAAAATTCCGAAATATTTTTCCTTCTATGGTAGTCAACATGGTCCAAGAAATGTCTTGTTTTAAGCATTCATCCAAGTATCTTTCTCTGTGTGCATCATAAAAAAAATGCATTCAGATTTAGAACAAGGTGAGTAAATAATGACAATCATTTTTATTTTACTACATTCCCTTCCTTTAATAAGCACCGAAAGCTCATCAATATAAATAATTAAATAAAATTTTACATTTAGAGTGCTTCCATCATGTAAATTATTCACTTCTAAGACCCGATTATGGTTAGAAAGCTCCCTAGGAAGGGAGCACACTAGGTTTAGAACAGAGCTGCTATGTGTATGGCCTGTTTCACTCATTTTATTCAAATAATGTTTTCCACCTTATCAGTCATAAATCTAAATCATAACACTGGCAAGAATATTCGGTTTCTCCCACACATAATCTGCTCGTAATCCGTCGCTGCACCTGTTCACGCGCCGCACGACAGCACAAAAGAGACGGAATCATCATCATCATGTGCGACACTGAAGCTGAAAAGCCCCGTCAAGATGTTTTCCTGCAATATCTCTTTCTGTCGTTCTCCCTCTGTCTGGGTGTCTGAGAGAAGCCCTGCTCTCCGAGCCTGGCGGCACTCCAGCTCTTCCCTCGCGCTGATGACATCATCAGCTGCCGTCAGGTCTGGATGTTCTGCCAGCATTCTGGAGCATTTATGATAGCTCGCAGATGTGTGTCCAGGAACATACTGTACCCAAATCCCAAAATTAATCAAACTTGACTGCTCTCCAAGCCACTGCTCTCCAAAATATCGGGGAGGGAGGGGGAATAAAACAAAAACGCACAGATGTGAACCGTTGGCTGTCGGAGGCCTTTGAGGTCGGAGGAATGATAAGAGGTGGCGTGCCCGCGTGTGCCGGCATGCCCGTTTCCCTTTCAGTTTAATCAGGTGGATTAAACCAGTGGTTTTTCTCTGTGACCCTGATTTCTTTGTTGGATGGCATTTGGTGTTAACACAATGTCAGATTTTGTAACTCGGATGCAATGTAGGTTTTTTATTTTGTGTAGTGTTCATGGTTGTGGCTTTTGAGGACACGAATATGTCACAGTACCTGGCATGTGATGGGAAAATGTGCTCCAAAAATCATATTCACAAAATAATATATGAGGATTATAAGTATCACAAAAATGAACAGTTAGATTAATTTGATAACATCTTTTAAAAGCTATAAATGGATTTTCTTTAGTAGGACATATTTAAAGAATTGATTAAAAATCCAGCAGTTAATTTCTTACTCTAAAATTTAATGAAAACGTATGAAAAAATGTATGAACAAAATATTTATTACAAAATAAATATATGTAAAATACTCCTTATATTTTTGACAAATTCTAAAATAAACATTTAGTTTATCAGATTAACTTTTTTCACTTATATTCACACAACTTTAAACAGTTAAATTAATTTCAAATCTTTAAAATTTACTTTTTTTGTAAATTGTTAAACGAAATAATATATTTTTTGTTTGCAGCCCTTGCAGAACAGATCAATGAGATGTTTTGGGCTCATGACCCACAGCTTCAGAACCATTATAGTAAACCACACATACCTCACAGGCCTGAAGACGTCAGTGTGATAATAAATGACCGCTTATTGTCAGAAAGATTGACAGTCACTGCATTAAACCACCCTGTGGGTTTTATATATAGTGCTGGTTAATATTATGACCTTTGTGTCTCAATTATTTAATGGCTGTTTTCTATTATTCAGCTCCCGCCAATTGCTAGGTAAAGAAAGTTGTTTTTTATTTTCGACACTAACAATTTATGTATGGTAAATAAAGTCTTTAATTTGCAATGGGGAAAAAATAAAAACCAGAGTCTAATTCAGTCTTTATTGCACAGAAAAGCCCTAGATCTTGTGGCCCGTCATTGGATTTTGCTGCTTTAAATCCCTACGGTTGCCAAGTAGCAGAAGCCCTTGTTTTTTAATGGTCTAATTTGGTATTCAGCATGAGATTGGATCTTATTTTTGTATGCCAGACAAAGTGTTTTGATGGAGGGTGATTGGAGCCCATTCTGGAGGCTGTTTGCACTGTTTTTCACGGGTTGTACAGTACACAATGTGCCTTCCGAAACAGAACACAAGCCTATTGAATATGGAGCCCGCTTCATGCTTTCTAAATGTGTGCTGGAGGGGAGAGGAAACGCGTGAGAAGAGACATATGAGAGAACGGGGCTGCGTCACAACAGAACAAATCAAACGTGATGGAATGACAAGCAGGCTTTGAATCTACCCATCATGCCAAAAGTGGCGGTCTATGAACACAACTCAATTTACCCAAAAAAAATGTATCCAACTGGTTGTACCCGAAAAGAATTCTTGTTATACTAAAATAAGAATTTGTGAATTTCATTGTCCCAAAAATAATTTGTGCATCTGGTTGTACTGAAAAATAATGTGTGTAACTCATCGAAACCAAAAATATTTTGTGCCACTGATTGAACCCCCAAAAAGAATTTGTGTAACTTGTTGTACCCAAAAAGAATTTATGCAACTCGTTTTACCCAAAAAGAATTTGTGCAACTCGTACCCAAAAAGAATTTATGCAACTTGTTGTACCCAAAAAGAATTTATGCAACTTGTTGTACCCAAAAAGAATTTATGCAACTCGTTGTACCCAAAAATAATTTATGCAACTTGTTGTACCCAAAAAGAATTTATGCAACTTGTTGTACCCAAAAAGAATTTATGCAACACGTTGTACCCAAAAAGAATGTGTACAACTTGTTTTACCCCTAAATATTTTTTACAACTCATTGTACCCAAAAAGAATTTGTGCAACTTGTTGTACCCAAAAAGAATTTGTGCAACTCGTACCCAAAAAGAATTTGTGCAACTTGTTGTACCCAAAAAGAATTTGTGCAACTCGTACCCAAAAAGAATTTGTGCAACTCGTTGTACCCAAAAAGAATTTGTGCAACTCGTTGTACCCAAAAAGAATTTATGCAACGTGTTGTACCCAAAAAAATTCTTACATATTGTTGTACCCAAAAATAATGTGTAACATGTTGTACCCCAAAATATTTGTTTACATCTCATTGTACCCAAAAAGAATTTGTACAACTTGCTGTACCAAAAATATTTTTTGCAGCTCCTTGTACCCAAAAAGAATTTATGTAACTTGTTGTACCCAAAAAGAAATTGTTTCCATTTGAAGATGAACCAAAAGCAAAAACAGAGAAGTGATTAGAACCAAACAATTACAGAATCTTTACTTTTGAAAAACAATTTCTGATCAAAATAAACTGTTAAGTATAGTTCATTGTAATATTTATACATTTTAATGTTGGAATTTTGGGACAATTTTGTTCACTGGTATGGCGAGAACAGTCAACTATAATCAGAAAACATTAAATAAACCAACAACCATCCAAAATGTTCATCAATCCCAAATGTTCTCTCAGATATAATTTACGCGAGGCACATGAGTCATACCATCAAAGTATTTCTGCATGCGGTTTGTAGTGATTCTGAAAACGAGGGCATTTTGAAACTTTAAAGGGCTTGGGTCGTCGTCCAGAAGGAACAGGATGAGAGCGTATGTGGGAAAAACACTAAATTTAGCAGCCTGTTGGCTGACTTCATAGAGCTTGCGGGTGCTTTAATGAGTCATAATAAAACCATTTAGGGCAAACCGAGCAAAAATAGATATTTGACGAGCCGACAGTCATTACGGATTAAAATTTTATTGAATTTTTTCTTGTCTCAGGTGTGACGGAAATGGTGAAAGTGAGTTGGAGAATTTGCGTGTCCCAGCTGCACACTGTGTGTTGTCAAGTGTGTTGTTCATTTCTCTGTCTTGAGTAGGTCTCGTCTCAGGTGGATTGTTCAGGAAAAGCAGCGTCAGCTGTGGCTTTTTTCATCCTGGTCAGTGTGTGTGCTTTCGGAAGTAAAATGTTTCTTAAAAAACATCCTGGCCTACTTGATAATGGGCCAGCAGCTCCACAGGTGGAACCGAAGCTATTAATAGACAGATTCCCTCAGGTGGCTTTTCAAGTAATGGCTATCAGAATAAGTTATTTAGTCCAGTTATTAAAATTGGTGATTGCAACTGGGTTACATGAAATCCACAGTTTTGTGTGTCTCGTGTGTGCCAGGGTACCGTAATGAACTAAGAAACCAACTATTGTGCAAACAAATATTTAATTTCTTGAATGCTTATTTATTCATGTTTAATAGTAAATTGAATTGAATTAAATTGAATTGAATTGAATTGAATTGAATCGAATTGAAAGTAAATGAAGTCTATATAAGATGTTATATAAGTTGCCATATAAGTTGTTTATTGCAATATAAGAATTTTATGATTATTAAGTAACCTTACAACCTTGTCAGTATTACAAATAACACAATTACACAACAATTAAAAACAACAGCCGAAATTTTTTTTAAATATAATTTGTGTTAATGTATTGTTGATCTATTGATATTATTAAATTAACAATAACTTGAAATGAGTGAGAAATGTGCCATGGAATTGTGTTGATGCATATTTGAATAATCCTAAAACAGAATTTTCCTCTTATTCTAAAAACTGTGCAAGACAATTTCGTCCTTTCAGTTTTGGAATGAAATAAGACAAGAATCAAGAGTTAAAACTAAGAGTTCACCTTGTTACCTTATGGTCCCTCAACCTCATTTGACCTTTATCATTTTTATGATGGTGTTATTTTTATTTATCACCGTTATCTACAGAACACATGATAAATAGGTTTTGTGTTCTTTTTTGTAATAGGAGACTTCACAAATGTCATAAATCAGACCAAAGATATAACAGTCTCTAATATCCTTTAGGATATGTTCTTCCTCGGCTTATGGTTTACGGCCTTTTGTCAAAACAAGACTAGAGAAAGCTGGCAGCTCTTAAAGATAAGAACAGTTTGTTAAGGAACTGAATGTAACTTTGTTGAATTTATTGGAAATTGATGTCATGTAGAATTTACACTTTGAAAAAGAACTGAAAGTATGATTTAGGCATTGCTTGTCTTTTCTGTTTCCTCATCAAATAGTTATTCAAACAAGCAAATTGCACCATGTTACAAACTTTTTGAAAAAGGCCAGATTTTTATCATGTTTAGCGTAAACTTTTAGAGAGGGGGTTGGCGCAAATAGCCTTGTGGTTAAGTGTGCCGACATGTACAACCAGTGAGCTCGTGACGAACCGAGTTTGATTTCCGTCTTGTGCAGTCTTAGGCCGATCTTGCACCCCCTGCTTTACCCCATTCTTTCCTATTGTCTCTCCATTGTTCTTCACCAATAATGACAAAAAGCCTATAAACATAAAATTTTTTTTTAAATGGACGGGGGGGGAACTGAAATATTTTAGAAATCTTTCAGAAATTTATTGAAAACCAAACATTGTATTGGCATTTTTGCTCAAATATCAAACTAAAATAACTAAAGAGTATTTTTGTATTTTTTTGGTATATATGATATAAACAGTATCAGATAATAAAGCAACAATGATTAGGGCTGATATTAATGTCATCATATAAATTAATAACAATTCAGAAGAATTAAGAAAACAAATATTATTTTAATCTTCAGAATTTAGTTATTAAAAACATCAAACAATCGGTATCTGCAGTTATCTCTCTGAATATTGGTCTATCGGTGTAGAAATTCACTATACAGTTAACCATTGAAATTTATATTTCTTTTAAGGACTGCAAATAATAAACACCTTTTTCATCTAAATAAAATATAATGTAATACTTAACTGTTTTTTTATTTATGGATAACAATACTTATATTTTAACATTATAAATATTGTAATGACTAAGAAGCTTACATACACCTGTGGATCATACATTTAAAAGAAACAAAAAAAACAGAGATAAACTCTTAGATTTAACTCTTGATTCTTATCAACCGTTTTTTATTTTATTCTGAAACTGAAAGGACGAAACTATCTTCTATTATTTTTAGAATAAAGGAAAAGGATTTTATTTATAGGATTTACTGTTTAAGGATTATTAAGATATACATCAGTACACTTTAATGGCACATTTCTTACTCATTTAAACTCACATAAACATAATTCTTATTTGTATTTTTTTTCTGGTAATTTTTATTTATATTTACACATACTCGACGATCATACGTTTATTTTGATTGATTTTGATTTAAATGTGTTAACCACTTTACACAATTTAAAATTAAATTTAATTGTGTAACAAAAATGTACTCTGTTTTCCAGCTGGACCAAAGGCACTGGTATGTGATCAGTGTGGGGCTCAGTTTACCACAGAAGATGCCCTGGAAGCCCATCGGCAAACACACACAGGTATGAAAAACTGTATTCACTTCTACTAAGACCTTTAACGTCCATCCTTAACTTCAGGTGAAAACCATCCTTCACGTTCTATTTATCAGCACAGCAATCATGTTTATAACCGTATCAAAACTCCATTCTGATGCTCTTCCATTATTAAGAAGACAGGGTTCGCTGACCTCTAAAATTTCCGTCAGTTATATGTGCTTTCGCAGGACAGGGCAGGGCAACAAACCGCTGTGGCACAGCAGCCGTGCCACGTTTCAATGATCTTCATGACTTTGTCTAAACATGGCACGGTATTGTGCTACATTTGTTCGTGCGAATGTACAGAGTTACCCAGACCTGTGAGTCATCAGAGCTCTGGCACGCTCATTAACGCCAACAGCTCTCAGCTGCTACCCTGCTGTCACATATTCATATTTACTGACACCTGATGACTGTTGATTTTTGGTTTTAGACTCATATTTTTGTTTAGGTGAATAACGTGCGATCTAATGGGCTGGCATGGGGTATTTTTGGTATTTATATAGGTAATTTGTCAGGAGAGATAAATTTAATGTAGCAAGATGATATTGCAGAAAATTAATTAATAATAACAACACTGTTTATCATGCGCCCTGAACCGTATTTAATTTTTTTAATACTGAATTTTTCTACTGTTCCAATTTAAGCTTAAAGTACTTTAATGCCGTACTTTTAATCTTAATTTAAGAGAAAGTAATGATATAACGAGTTCCTTTTAGTTCATTTAATGCATTTATTGCATTTATTATTAATTAAATCTGGAAGACTTTTCAGCCTGTATTAATTCTTCTTAATGTTAATGTCAATCCAATTATTCATGTTAATACAACAGATACACATTTTGATTGAAAAATAGATTTAATTTTTGTAAATGCTCTACAAGTATTTTCAGTATTTTCTAATAAATTCACTTATGTTAGCTAGGGATGACAAATGATAAATCAGGATTAATCACATTAATCACATACAGAATACTGTGCATAATCAATTTGTTTTTATAAACACACACATACATTTTAATTTTAAATGTTAAGGAAATACTGATATGTATAATTTTATGTCCACCAATAGTTGAAGTGATACATGAACAAGAGATGCACAATTACTAGATATCTACATCTATTTCAATAGCCGATAATTCAAAGTGATATCTTATAGAAATAAGGGTGGTTTAGTAGTTATATTATTTTTGATTAACTTCATTGTAAAAGTATTTAAAAGTTTTTAATTCATTAAGTGATAAATAATATTGAAAATTAAATTGGTGATGTTTGTCAACATTTTTAAATACACAGAGCATAAATTTATAAAAAAATTTCCGTCCCATTTTTATTGAAAAGCAATCCACACTGGCAATCGTCTGTTTTTAAACAATCGTGGTCGAAAGTAGGATACTTTGTAGAAAAAATGCTTTTACGACTGATACAGAAATATTGGTGCCTCTCAAATATAAAAATGTATTAATGATTAATAATAGTTGTGTACATAACTACAAAATTTAAATAAACAGTAAATAGACATATTATGTTAACACTAACTTTTAATCTAGATGCGTTTCGCATTCGACGACTCTGAAATTCACAAATACAACCTGATTGTAAAGTGTTACCTATAAAAACAAATGTTCCAGTGGTTAAGTGTTTAAGTAGGTAAAATATGTTAATCTATCAACCATAGTTACCATTATCAACCTACAAAATCTCTCTAAATCAATGTAGTCCACCTCAAAACCCCATATGCCGGCTCTGTCCTATATACCACCTGTAATTGGTTTATTGGCCTGTCATTGTGTCTAAGGAGACAGAGGATCCAGTCTGTCGCAGGTATTCCAGACTGCACTAATTAATTCTCTCTCTGGGTATGAAAGCGTTTCATGGGGCTAATGATCCACATGTTGAGTCTATATAAAGGTTGAGTCCTAATTAAAACAAGGTGTCATACTTTTGTCATCTTCATACGTTTGAGGCGCTAAACATCTCCATGGCAGCCGGCTCAAAAAACTCTTAGGTCTCGAAAGTCAAAAGCCTCTGATAAATTTGTCATATTTGTACAGTAGAGGACGATGCTACTACAGCGTCGGAGCAATAACTGTCACCTGCGATCCGCAGGGAGAAAGACGATAACCCTCTCCAAAACGCTGCCATGTAACTGTAACTCTCTGTGGCACACACCGTATAAATACTTAATGCAAGCCGACATAGGGCTGGTGTTAACGATGCCCAGAATTTTATACCTTCTCTCCCAAACTTGTAAACATCCCGTTCTCCATTTCAGTTTGGCAGCACATTTAGTCGATAGGAGGGGAGGACGTCACCCGCCTGGTTGCAGAAACCGGCGTAGACCTGGGCCTCGGCCATCACTCGCTCAGAGTGCAGTGAGACGCTGTCACTGCTTTCAGAATCTCGAGAATCTCATATTTTTGTGCTATGAAGCCGAGAAAGTATGTTTTTATGAATTTAAAGAGTGGAGGATTGGAAATGAGGAAGTGGATGGAAATATTTCTACATTTGATTACACATTTGTCTTGTTCTTTAGAGGAATGGTTTGGTTTACAGGCCTCGGAGATCCTTTCTGATCTATAAATAGAAAAATAATTTACATTATTCGTACAAAGTATATGTTTTCACGAGCTATTCAAAGTGGCACCAAGCTGACTTACATGCAGTTTATCACATATGAACATATTAAAAGCATATTTACCAAACACACATTTTATTTAATCATTTGTATTAGTCTTAAAAGGACAGAACACCCCAAAACAAATATTGTTTCATCCTCATGTCAGTGAAAACCTTTATATGACTCAAACACAAAAGAAGATATTTTGAGAAATGTCTCAGTGGTCTATACAGTTCCAAACAAGCCAGTTGTTTGCCGACCAACAAAATATCTTCCTTGTATTCTGGAGAAGGAAGGAAATGCAGAATTACTTGAGGGTTAATACATTTTGACTTAAAGTTACTTTAAGCAACACTTAACAAAAAAAATTAAAAATATAACTGCTTGAGTAATCCCCTTAATGTCATGTAGACTTCTCTTTAATTCTTCCGATAAGATTCATACCGTTTATAATTAATAAATCTAGTTTTGGCCCTTTGGTATCAAGAAAAAAGCCTAGTCATTCTCTGTTGATCTCAGGCCTTGTTTCATAACAGTCCGTTCCGACTGTAAGCAAGAAGATCGTCCTCAAATGTCAGAATGTGTGAGAATGTCAGAGGTAGACGACTTCATGCTTCCAGACCCATCGGACGGGGTGAGTGAGCGGATGGGCTGGTCGAAGGGTGACGCTGGTGGCGTTTGGTGCCAGGACAGAGAGAAACAAACAACATCATGTGCTGTTGTTTACCCTCGGCCGCTGTGCTGTCATAGGCGAGACCTACTCGAGAGCTTGACCTACTTAGAAGGCCTCCTAAAATAAAATCTCAGGCCCCGGTATACTGGCGGGGCGGGTGAGAGCAGCCCACTACAATAAAGCTGTCCTTGTTTTATCCCTCGACCCCTACGGAACAAAACAGCATTATCACATACATGACAGAAAGAGATAGTTATCAAGGGGTTTTATTTGGGACTTAAATAGAAGAGATTTCCTTTAAATCATGTTGGCTGTACGTCCATCTGTCCCATGTGTGCGTGTGGGTTTATGACGCCCGATCCCCTGAAACACTTCCGTCATCTGTCCCTGCTGGACACGCACAGACCGAATGCACAGCGGGGTTTACTCACCGGTAACAGACCGATCAGGCCGGCAGAATAAACAGCGGTTAAACAAGAGCAATGTATCTGTTGTTGCGTTAATTATTAACACACGCCTCCTTACTTTGCAAGATTGACCCGTCGGCCTCACACTTGGCTGTTGAGTGAATCACACGAGGTCATCTGAGGTATAGCTCATGTGTCAGAGTCATAACCACACATACATCAGTCTGAAAGCAAAGAGCTATATTTAACACATACGTTGAGTTCATACGGATCTGATATGCTTTTATGATATTGTTTACTCTGGGATGGTTAGAGATTAAGGGGAGTTTAAAGGGATAGTTAATCATTTACTCATCCTCTTGTCATACGAGCATGTATGACTTTCTTTCGCAGAACAAAAAAGAAGATATTTTGAAGATTGTTTGTAAAGCTTTTTTTGTTCGTATTGTATGGACACTAATCCAATGCAAGTGAGGGGGGGGACAGTTACTTACATTCTTTAAAATATCTTCTTTTGTGTTCATAAAGAGCAAGAACGTCATACAGACTCAAAATGACAAGAGGGAGAGTGAATGATGATAGAATTTTTTATATTTGTAAAAATTTTGACTTCACCTTTAATTTGAATTTTTTAAAGATTATCGTATTTTAAGAATTTGTACTTGATATTTACATGTGTCTTTTTTATGATTTTATTAACAAAGTGTCCCAGCATTTGTTAAGCACCATTATTTGTCAAACACTTTTGTATAGTTTTGTTTTTATTGTTAGATTTTTAGTTTAATGTTTAATGTTTTTAATTAAATTTCTAGCTATTTGTTGGTTATTTTTATTTATTCATTATGTTCGTCTTTCAATTTATCTCCATGTCAGTTTAGTTAAGTTCGATAGTTTTCGTAAATATAAATAGATTATTTATTTTTTATAACTACTTTCAGTGCCGCAAATCAAACATGTTTAAGTTCCCTGCTTAGGCAACATTTGGTTTGGGTTTTCAAATAATATTTCTTTTTCTTATTTAAATGAAATCAAAGAACTATTGAATGTTTTAATAGTTTTAATAAAATTGGATCATCTTGATTAAAGATGTGTTCCATTTATAAGCATCATCTTAAACGAAATAAAAAACAGCCACGAGACACCAGAACACGGGTACAATGATTAGTTTTGCCATTTCGCAACCTTTGATTTAAGTTTAGTTTTGTGGGGTTAAAAAGTTGTACTTTTGATATTGTGTCAGTATGAAGATGATGCATTTATGCAGTATAATACCATCCATTCAGAAATGATCCTCCGTACTTCTATCCTGTGTCTACACAAGCTGTGTAGGCCTTTACTCCCCCCACCTCCAACCCGCCGTCATAGTAAAAATTCATTGTCTCAGTGGTGAAGCTGATTTCCCAGCATGTCCCTTTATCTCCCAGTGACTAATTCCTATTGTGGTATGACTTCAATGCAAAGAGATGAAGTCCTCACGGCCTGATATCAGGCAATTCTCATCACGGGGTGTCCACGTTTTTAAAAGCACATACTCACATGCATCTCAAAGACTTTGATTATTGTGTCTTTGAGCTTTATGAGCTGCGAGAGTCTTCTGTGGGTTTATTCACAAAAGACTTAAGAAGTTAGTCAGTAAATTAGATTCTACAGATGTTTGCGAAGACCTTTGAGAAAATCATTATTAAATAAATTGAAGTCTTTTTGTGCAATCTACAAGGCAAATAAACAGACGCTCGTTCTGGGATTCTTTGATTTTGTAAAAAGACGATAACAAAAAGATAAGATTTGTTTGCCAATGCTTGGATTATCATGGAACACTTCATCTTTACACAGAAACATTGGCTGCCCAGAGATATGGATATTTGATTTTGGTTGAATAAATTCCCTTCAGACCCCGTGTCATTTCTTTAAGAGTTATTAAAATGAATTCTTGTCACTGATCCATCTCGGGTATCTACATCGGGAGCACAGATTCATATATTCCCTCGAATATGATCTTGCTTATCTGTCCTGCACGTTCCTCCCCGATGGCCGCAATGAAAGAACAGAATGACAAAATATTTCGTTGGTGGTGTTTATCAGGAAAAACCTCCTCTTCACCCAGAACAGGTGAATTTCCCCAGTTTGTCCAGAGATGAAGAGATTGCATGTATTTGTTGAGCCTGTTTGCATAACTTCCATGTTTACATCTCGTCCTCAACATGTTCTTTATTAGCAAACTGTGCAAGGAAGATGCTTTCTCATCACTTGACTGAATGGTAAAATGAATCGCATGTTGTGTAACATTTCAGGAACAAACAACAACAAAAAAACACTTAAAAGTTTATTTAAACAAAGAAAATACTGTTTGTTTCAGGAACAAACCATCTAGTAATGTGATGGTTTCTGAAAAATCTTAAACACATTTTAACTGCAAATTGTCATTGGATGCTACTTTTTGTCATTTCTGTCATTGAAGTACATAAAAGCAAATGTTAATACGAGTGATCACATTAATACTTCACAATGTGTATCCTTTTAATATATATATACAAAATAATTAAATTAAATATATTTATACATTTTGTATTCACATATTTACATAAATACAAAGATATTATAATTTTCTTTTTTATTATTAATGTATTTATCCTATTTTTTAACAAAATGTCCTATTTCCTTCTTTTATTTTTCATGTAAAAAATAAACACACACTGGTTCTCGACAGGTTTAGTGACATTCATACAGTTTGGTCGTGTACCAGTAAGAATCAATCAACGCATTTTCCTACATTAATGTCATGTCATTCATGTTATTTGAGTTCAACATTTCTTCCTCTTCCTTGAATGTTACCCAAACCTGCTTTAGATTCCTAGAAAAGTTTGGCTTTCTCGCGAGCTGCCCGCTAGCAGTGTGGGAATTGGATTAAGTCTTTGGCCTTTCACGACTTTGTAGTCGTGGGGTGTCAATGGGTCAACTGACCAGCGTGAAAGGCAAATCCACCGGCTATTGTACAGTGAGGGGACGGGCCGGAGTTATTCATCCGTCAGCATGGGAAAAATGGGGGAGAAAAAACGTCAATCAGGAATTCATTTTCAATCCCTTTGAAATAATCCCGGACATCTTTATAAAAGCCTTGACTGGCAGGACGATCAAATGAGGTTGAGAAACAGTCCGCCTTGCCAATAAAAGACCATCGACTTATAGACTTGTGTTTATACATATGGCCTATTTTGCTCGACTGAATTCAGTTTAATAGACTTCATTATCCATTCCAGCAGATTAATGTTTGATGTTCTACTTTAATTAGGTGCCATAGTATGAGGACACACATTTGAATCATCCTGTAATGTTATTAGAGTCCTTATCCTCATGCAGAGAGCGGTATCGAGCGTGCCGATTGGCTGGGAACGGTAATGAGGTCAGATACAAAAATATATAAATGTTGCTCATTAGGATTGTTCAGATAGAAGTGTGACTCACAGCAGCCGGTTTATGAATGTGATGCGTGTTATGTGACGGGGTCATGTGAGGAGACTTGCATTGCAAGTTATTAAAATGAGCGCCCCCTGCTGGAGTCTGGACATGAGCAAATGGAACCTCTCGCAGGAGATAAAGAAGGCTTTTGTTCACATATTATAGTTGACATTATAAAATAGAACCCTAAATTCAATCAGCTGTGCTTTGATTTTCGGATCTCATCGATGTCGCCTCTTCATTGATCTCGCTTCTTCAGGCCCGAGCATCCCGCCAGCACCCGGCTCTCATTCGGTGTTGTTAAAGGAGAGGCTTGTTCTGAATGAACATTGACACCCTACTGTGCTCTACGCTTTTCTTTTTCTCACTCCATCTTTTTTAACCTCTTTGTATCCAGAGACCTTTCACCTCTGTAATGGATTTCAGAGGAGTCCTTCACCTTTATGATTGAATGTTTCTTATAACATTCATGCTTCTATTTTCTAGAATCGATTTAGTCGAGCTCCATTGACGATTATGTTATGTTTGATTTATTTCGGTAATACAGAGAACAGCTCAATAAAATGCTGTTAGCATTTAACCAGATGTAACAATACTGTGCACTTGCCGTTTGATTTTTGTAGCATGAAAGTTGGTTTCAAATAAATATATTTTTAACATATATATATATATATATATATTATACATTTATATCTGATATGTTGCCACATCCTACATAAATCCTTTGAATGATCCAAGAATGATCTCGCCTGAATTTAGGTTTTACAAGGTTGCCAGATTTATACAAAAACAAGCAATGAAAAGGCCCTGGGAAAACAACATTTATAATATATCATACAAAAAAGTAATATACACCAAAAGTTGTAAATCTTTAACATTCAACTGCCCTCTCCCCCCATTTGGATCTCCATCCATCGGCTATTTATTAATTGTCTGGTAATTACGTGAGATTCCGAGTGTTTAATGAGTAACCGGACACCTAAGACGGGAGAATAAGGCAGGCCGCGGTCCCCCGGTCACGTCTTAATGAGGGACCACTGTGAGTCTTTTGTGCCGGGGAAAAGCCACCTCAGCAGTCACACAGATTAGCCGAGTAAGAGGTGGACCTGTGGACGTGTAAACAATAGAGAGGGTCATTCATACTCTGAGCCCGATTGTCTCCTCACTGTCCAGATGGCCCGTGGAATAAATTATACAGATAGGTACAATGCATTCCAGCGCTGGGGCTTTAGCTCGACTGTTTGAGGAGTCACACAGGGTTTTTTCTGTCCTAACGATTATTAACAAGAGCGGACGCTCAGCGGTTTGTGTTCTGTAAATGAAATTTACTCCCTGAGAAGGCGAGAGGATGAGCAGGAGGTCGTGTGAATACATGACGCAAAACTGCAAGGATCAGTAGAAAGTCCAGGGTCGGAAGAATGATGATGAAGTTACGAAGGATAGTTCACCCAAAAATACAGAATTGTGATTGCTTGTTCACCCTTTTCTGGTTTAAAAAGCTGTTTGACTTACTCTCGGCTGAGGAAGGCAAAAGAAGATATTTTGAGAAATGTCTTGGCGGTGTTGGGTCCCTACAGTTGAAGTCAAAAGTCCAGGGTTGTTTGGCTTCCAAAATTCTAAAAAATAGCTCCTTTTGTGCTGAAAGGAAAAAAAGTCATACATGTTCATTAAGACATAAGGGTAAATAATAGATTTTAATTGTAAAATTTAAAAGCGGCAGTTATAATAGTTTGGGTATGATTTTGCGGCAAATGTCAGTTTGACACATTTGACTTTAAACCGTGTAATAAGTATGTTATAAGAATGTAACGTGCATAAAAAAATGCATCCTGCCATTTAATGTCTTCAACAGAGATGGAAATATACACATAAAACTTGAATGTTTTAATTTATTGCACAACAAAAATATCTAATTTATTTTTGCGAAAAACATTTTCTGTGGTTAAAAAAAAAACATTATTTCGTAAAGGCAAAGCTGTCAGTGATAGGAATATGACCACTAATTTCTTTTAATGTCACAACCCGAGCCATTACGGCCATAAGATTAATCTATATCCTTTTTCAGTCCATGTTAGTAAATCTGAAAGCAGTTCAGCATCATGGCAGAATTATTCACTAAGGCCAGTGAGCTCGCAAGCCAAAGGGATAAATGTGTTTACTCTTGAAGTATTTGTCCCCCTCCAAACGAAATGAAACCCCGGCTTTGACAGTTCCCCCCCTCACCGGGCGAATCATCTGTATCTGATTCTCCGCACTAATTCCAATTTAATTGCCTGTTGCCTGCAGGCTCCTCAATAGTGGTAACAAATGGTTTGATTTTGTAGTCCTCATCAGGCAGCATTTTAAATGCAGTGCTCTTACCCCACTCGAATGCCAATGAAGACACGGCGCGGTCCTGTGTTTACTAATGCTTCCCCCCACACGCGCTCTCCTCGCCTCTGTTCCACTCATATCTGATTAAAGAGGATTTGTAAGAACCTGCGAGATGCACGCAGTGGCTTTCTCTATTGTAAATGGTCCGAGGCCAGAACAGGCCTTCTACATTGTTTGTTTTCGTTTGAGATGTTTCTCGCCGGCTTAATCCCGAGTTTGGACTTGAAGGTTCAGGTGTGATGTTTAAAGATTAGTCTGGGTGAACTGATAGAAATTGGGTATGAAGTGCACTTTATGAATAATGTGTTATCTCCGAGAGATTATATCTTCATTCGTTCTAAATGGTAAAGGGCTAAAAGTCCTAGAAAATACAATAAACCCCAACTCGGAATGCTGTGGGAACATGCCGTGAATGACCTGGCAACCACACGTAGTGTGCCAAATTGTTGTGCAAACTAACCACGACTCTTCATTTTAAAAAATGTGTAAATTATAAATGTTTTCATTATCTGCATTACAACATATCCAACAGCAAATATGGTAACAATAATTTAAAAATGCTAGAATGCACGTCTACAAAATATTTTCACTGTGACAGGTGGTCCTCAGTAGTCACTACATCTGCCTCCTGCGCTCCTGACCTCTGACCCCACTCACACGGCCTACACAAGAGCCAACCCATCCAGACTCATCCTTTCCCATCATTCCTGATTCACATGGCAAAGCCTGCATGGCTTTCTTTTTCCTGTGGACCAGAACAAAAGATACTTTGAAGAATGTCAAGAACAAAAGTGGCACCCGTTCACTTCTATTGTGAATGGGTGCCATTTACAAACATTTTTCAAAATATCTTCTTTTTGTCTGTAGAATAAAGTCATACTTACAACCATACATAGTCCCATACGTAGCTGTGTTTGTTTACAAAACACCTTCAGATGAGGAAATACTCTCAATCCAGAACAACAGGCGACATGTCTCTGTCCCGTTCTGTGTCTGAGAGGTGCAATGTGGGCAATGGGCATCTCCAGAGCCCGTGGGAAACAGAGCAGAGAGCAGCTGGTGAGGAGAACCCAGTCTCTGTGTGAGCGAGAGGAGCTTTCTCCATTAACAGCCCTGTTCACCTGACTTAAGCTACTCTGTCAGCCACTTCAGAACCATTAAAGCTCTGCTGGGAGCGCAAGAGAGAGAGAGAAGAAGAAAAGCGAGGGTTTCTCTCAGAGTCCAAAGTGATGGTAAAAATAGTTGGACCTATAAATGTGAATGATTTTTTAAAGGAGTTGAAGCTTAGATCTTTTTACTGTTCGTACAATGTTTCTTGTTTAGTTTCATTTTACAGGTCAGCTTTTGACATGAAGCAGTGACATTTGTGATCCATATTACAATGAATATGTGAAGCAAAATGTGCAAAAGTTTTATAAACCTTTTGCTTCTGTTTCTACTTTTTTTCCAAACTTATAGTTCACCCCAAAATAAAAATTCGTCATCATATACTGCAAAACACAACAAAAAGATATTTTGAAGAGTGTTGAGTACCAAAAAAGTATTGGTGTACATTGACTTCTGTTGTATTGACTTAAAACAAGTACAAGTCAATGGGGACCAAGGATTTCCTTTTTACCAGCATTTTTAAAAATATCATAAGGTTTGAAATATCAATAGAGTTATTTAAGGACGGTTATCATTTATAGCTAAGCGGTAGATTTTAGAAGATTTTACAACACAAAAAAGATATTTTGAAAAAGGTTGGTTATCAAGAATGTTGTTCTCATTATTTTCTAGTGTATGAACACAAAACCAATGCTTTTATGGGGACTTTTAAACAAGGAAGTTTGTGGGGACTAACGGTTTTCGGTTACCAACATTTTTCAAAATATCCTCTTTTGTGATTTGCAGAAGTCATACAGGGTGTAAATGTCAAGAGGATCTAAGATATTTGTGCATGGTCTATCACCCAGTTTTCTTTAAAGTATTAAAGATAGTTCAGAGCATCATTTACATTTAGTTATTAGCTGACGCTTTTCCAAATGAGGTTCACAAAAGTAGCAATCAGTACAAGAGGGAACAAAGCAAACATAAGTTTATAGTAATAATACTAGTCCTAGTAAGATATAATACAGCATGCAAGTATTTTTTTAAATAGAAAGAGTAAGAAATGTAAGGAAAGAGATTTGTTATTGGGTCAGGTGTAGACTGAAAAGATGAAAGCAGGAAGACACATTCTAGTGCAAAAACTTTGCTATGAATAATCATCCATATTATGATTTATTATGTCGTCTCATTGTATGAAAATGTTCATGTGTGTCTCTTGTCCCCTGAATGGCCTTTCGTAATGATGAGCTGCGATCGATGTCGGCCTTTAAACTGAAAGAGAATAAAAGCGGAAGAAAGCCGACAAGGTCTCAGAGTACATTTGCACAAAAGTCACATTACAGACGGACTGTCGGTGATGAAATCTGGAGGCTGATATTTATGCGTCTCAGGCGCTTGATGTTTTTCTTTGAGCTCTGAGTTCAGTTGTAAATGCTGATTGATTGAGTGAGAAGTCAATCTCAGCCTGCTGTTCACGAGCTCACCGCTGGGTCTTCACAAAGATTTTAAATTAGACGCAGCTTTACTTGAAAGATACATTATTGATCGGCTATAGATACTGAAGAGCACTGCTGTTGTAGTTCAGACAGGACAAGACAAGAGACTGTTTGTATTATAGACTTATTCCTTCATTTGGTTACAATTCGGCATTCCATGAGCTAAACTTAAACATTTTGTTGTCTTTATCAGGTTCAGACATGGCTGTGTTCTGTCTCCTGTGCGGCAAGCGGTTCCAGACCCAGAAGGCATTGCAGCAGCACATGGAGATTCACGCCGGCATGCGGAGCTACATCTGCAGCGAGTGTGACCGGACCTTCCCGAGCCACACGGCCCTCAAACGCCATCTCCGCTCGCACACCGGTGAGCCTTGATTACACCTCTTATATCATCCAGAATGAGATTACCTTTACCACTTCATTTAATGCTGATGGAGCTTTTGAGGCTCAGAGAACGGAAGATGAAAATTCAGTCTTCATTTACTGATAACATTCTTGTTCCACAAAACACGAAAGAAGATATTTTGAAGAATGTTAGGAACTGGCACTCGTTCGCTTGCATTGGTTCCATTGGTGGAAGTAAAGGGGTGCCACCTTCTTCACAATATCTTTTTCGTGCTCTGCAGAAGAAAGAAAGCCTGACAGGTTAAATCATGACGAAATTTGCATTCAATAGCAGGCAAAATTATTAAACGCGTCGATGAGGTCAGAATTGATTGTGTAGATTATTGCACTTTGGGTTTTGTTGTTTTAATGCGTTTATCTATGTTGTGTCTTCCGCAAGACACAAGGGAAAATGAATTTCATGATTTTAAAATCATTGAAAAACAGTCAGAAAGGAAACTCACATTCTGTCTCTTGCTGGCTGGATTTCTCTTTGACCTGGAATACAAGAAAGATTGTCAGAAACAGTTGTCTAGACTCAACATGTAAATTTTTGATAAGAGGAGCTAGAAATGAAGGAAGGCTGCTTTTCTTTTTCTTTTTTTAAAGGAAAAGGCATTAAATATGCGCCCCATCTCACCGCACACCGCCGGGTACACGAGTTCCTCCAGTGCCACTTCTGAAAGGACATCCTGATGTTTCAAACCGTCTCAGTAAATGTCAACAAAATCTCATGCAAAATCTGTTTTCCTTACTTGTGTAGTTATAAAAACAAAAGAACACAAGACGAAAAAAAGAGTTTTCAAATGCAAGTTCCAAAGTCGTTTTCCAGAACCGGTGCGTCAGATTAAAGTGCTTGCATCATTTATCCGGACTGTTGAATCATGTCCTCAAATACTTAAATATCTATTTTTGACATTTGACATGAATTTACAATCAAATTAAAAAAACTGTGAATAAAATCAAGCCCGACTGGGTGTTCTTTTGCGATTTAATATCCTATTTTATTTAATAAATGAAATTAAATTATGTAAATAAATAGTGTCTTGAAATGTCGTTCTCCTCCGTCAACAACACGTCTGCCAACCCATCAACATCTATCTACCCGTGCTTATATGTTATACGACATGTTATTGATATAAACAACGCGAGGTGCAATTCAACAATGATGTGCGTGAGTCTCCGTTCTCTCCTCTCTTTATTCTGCACATGTAGCTGCTTCTCATTAATATGCCATTCTTGTTCTCTCTCCATTTCACTGCCAGGCCATTTGCAGACAGTGGCGGCTGTCTATGTTCACAGCTGTGTTTGATAGTACAGAGACAGCATTGCTTATGGCACAGACAGTTCTCTTCAGGTTTTTGGCCTTGTCTTTGAAGCGATTTTGTCAGACGAGGTGAAGCGTGTTCAATATTTAATCACGTGTATGTAAAATTCTGCGCTTTTTATTTATTATGGAGGGTCGGAATCGGCGTAAACGTGAATGATGCAAATGACATTAATATGCGCTTTCGTGTGAGCCTGCCAGCCTTCGCATCGTGTCTTACGTTATGACATCATAAAGAGGCGTGATTATTTTGTCAGGTTATGAAAGATGTTTTGGTACACTGACTTCAAAATATATGCACATAAAAAAGAAAACTCCAAATTAACTTCACAATAGGCCTGTTGCTTTCATGCGAAAGCCTTCACTTTGTGCCGATGGGATGACATCATAAAGATATGTGATTGTTTTGTCATGATAACATGTAATAAAATATGTTCTGCTAGATTGACTTAAAAATATATATCATTATCCTGACATGAACGGGTCTTTCCTTCTTTCCAGCGTTGTTAAACATCATCACCTGTGAATAAAAGACTTTCAAAAACCGAGTTTTACAAAAGGCTGATACCTGTGGATGTTTTCTCCAGCGCGTGCGGCGTGTACCTGATGCGTGTGACGTGTTCGGAATGCGCACCGAGCAGACGGCACGGGCGCATTAGCATGCCTGCGGTGTTGTGAGTCTGGCCTGCCCGCCGCCCGCCTCTGGGCAATTAACTTTAATGACAGACAGGCTGGAGGGCTTTTCAGAAGGTGCATCGGATAAGTTGATACAGATGCATAAAGACCGCTACTCTATCTATCATCTCATATCTGCACACGAGGGATCGCATCCCTCCCTCGGATAGAAAGCCATTCATCTCAGCCAGAAGTGTATTTGAATGTGAAAGGCGGCCCGCCATTGGCTCGCCGAACGTGCTCGGGGAATTTCCGCATTGTCTCTTAAGAGGAGGGTTTAAGTCGGTGCATGACAGAACATAACAAGAGATGCAATTTATTCCCAGGCACGGTCGGCACTTGGACGGGGAGATAATGAAGAGCATAGGTCACCACCGATGACTTTAAAGCCCCTGCGCCCGAATTCAAACGCATTAAATATGGCGAGGCGCTGGCATCGGGGGGAATGATATGAGAGGCAGTTAGGCAGAGCAGGAAAGCAATTAGCAGCCAACCGTCGTCTGAAATCACCGCCTATCACGCTCTCCCTGATCATTGACATTAGAAAAGCCAACAAACAGAAAGGCGCTGGATGATTCCCTTTCAGCGAGATGTGATGTTTACTCAATATTAGTAACTCTCTTTCATCTGCGCGTAACTCTCCTTCGCTCTTTATTTATCCACCGCATCAAGACATGTGAAAGAAAACAAACAGATCTTTGAGATCTCTGAGGAGATGTTAGACTTGTTGCTGATGGTCTTAATATGAATCGCGGCCTTTTGCAGGAAAATCCAGGTTCCACAAGAGAGAAAAATGGAGATGTCTTTAATATCTCTATTATTTCTCATTGAATTCAGGATAAGCAAATCGAAACTTTTGTTTCCAGTGTCTCAATTGAAATCAAGTGAAGTGAAATGAGTTAAGATAAATTGGATATCAATGTCATTGCAGATTTTACTTAAGTTGTTGTTAATCCAAAAATTAGAATTCTGTCAAAGTTTACATCCCCTCTTATCATTTCAAAACTGTATTACTTTCTTGTTTCTGCAGAGCAAAATATAAGATATTCTTTAAAAAGTTGGTATCCGAAACTCAGCAGCACACATTCACCACCTTTGTATGGACATAACACCAGTACAAGTGAAGTAATGGCTGTGACATTTTTCAAAATGTGGAAATGTGAATGTTTATCATTTCAAACTTCTAAGATCCCAAAAGAAGATATTTTGAAAAATGCTTACAACCAAACCACAGCACAACTTGTTACTTCTTTAGATACAAAACCCCACTCAATGGTTTGTCATTGTTAACTTACCTAACATTCTTCAAAATATCTCTGTTTGTGTTTTGCAATTGAACGATAGGTTTGACATGAGGGTGAATAAAAGACAGAATTTTGGTTTCGGGTGAAAGCATGATAAATCCAGGAATGAAATCCATAAATATTATATATATTAAGCGTGACCTCTCCTTGACAGGTGACCACCCGTTCGAGTGCGAGTTCTGCGGATGCTGTTTCCGTGACGACAGCACGCTGAAGGGCCACAAGCGCATCCACACCGGAGAGAAGCCTTACGAATGTAACGGCTGCGGCAAAAAGTTCAGCCTCAAGCACCAGCTGGAGACTCACTACCGCGTCCACACAGGTCAGTCATCGGTCTCGAGACCTCGCATAATGACAGTGAACCAGAGGTCACTTCCGGAACACACAAACTTGGCTAAACATGAATATTAGTGGAAGTGTGCCAAATGATGTTGCCATATCTTAGATATACACGTGACATTTTCAAGCACAAGCTACATTCAGTTCCTGGTAAGGTGTTGTCTCGTGGCATATTAAATCTTTCAGCTGAACCGATCGCCCTCAATAACACAGCTGTTAGAGCCAAACCTATCAGACGGCCTGTCAAATAATTGCTGTGTTCGTGTCAAGCAGATCTGCGGCCACCAGAGCAGACAGGTGAGGATAACAAGAGTAGAAACTCACAACTGAAAGGCCACTGAGAATCACGAGAATCACTGACATTTACACTCGCTGTCAATGAGAGATCAATACTTAGTTTGCTGTGCTCAGCCTGCACACAGCTCCCCACATCTGTTGTTTCGTAACTTGATCCGAAGGTGGCGTCTTAACTTATCAGCACTGTTAACCACAGTTCTAATGATCAACAAAAACTTTAAATTAAAAGGCTGAACGTGTGAGACATCTCGTACTTTTTCCTCACAGGTGAGAAGCCGTTCGAGTGCAAGCTGTGCCACCAGCGCTCCCGGGACTATTCGGCTATGATCAAGCACCTGCGCACCCACAACGGCGCGTCCCCCTACCAGTGCACCATCTGCCAGGAGTACTGCCCCAGCCTCTCATCCATGCAGAAGCACATGAAGGGTCACAAGCCCGAGGACGTCCCGCCCGACTGGAGGATAGAGAAGACCTATCTGTACCTGTGCTACGTGTGAAAGGGGATATTGGGAAAAGGGGCGGGATGGGGCGCGGGGTGCCCAGGGACAATTCCCCTGAAGGTTTGCTATTGGGCCAGGCCAAAGAAAGGGTGTGGGGTGAAAATATTAAGTGGATGTCTTGTCTGCGCACATTTTTTAAGATGTAACTGCACTCTGAAATGTGATACGTTGTATGGTGTTAGGAAAGCGATTGTGAGAACCCTTCGGAGCTCTTTCGCTGCATTCCAGCCTGTTGATATGAGAAGCTCATACTGTAGTACTACTGCGTTTTATTCCCTTTACGATAGAGCACTTCCGCTCTTTTAACAAACCCGGCCGGCCGCCGGAATCAAGTAGATAAGCGGACCAAAGCTCAACACAAATGTGATGAAATGACATGAACATGACATTGTTATGTGAAACAAGAAGATATTTTGAACAATGCCAGTACCAAAACGACACGGCACCTACAGTATTGATGCAAACCACCTGGACATTTCTCAAAATATCTTCTCATATATATGTTTCGGATGGCATAAACAAAGTTGTTTTAGTGCACAATGTAAACGAAGGCATCCGAACGCACAAAGGTCGGACCCATTGGTCGCGTTCTTTAAAGCGTGCGCTTAACTAAACAGCTTTTCTCGGAGGTACATCCAAAACGTGCTGCCAAGCAACTGTAGTGAATGTTCAGGGACACGTACTCAACCTTAAAAAACGACACTGTGCACTTTCCGTTTTTTTTGGAGCCCCTGTCGCAGAAGCACCGCGTCGTGCATTTCGTCACAATCCCGTCGGCGGGTACGAGCTCGCATTGCAAAATCACATTTGTGATGACATAGAATGAGCTCATAGATGAACTGTTGATGTGATGTTCATTTCTTCAAATCAAAAAGTCATTTATGAATTAAAGAGAATATTTTTTCATTTAGAAATTCAGAATGTTTCTGCAGTCTGAAGACGCTGCGTCTAGCTAGCATTTTCATCGCCGTCGTCATTTAACCGTTTTACTTGAATCGCCTGGTTTTGTCATCTCGCCCTACATTATTTTTCTACACGTCTTATTTTTCTTTGTATCCAGAGCTGTGTTTAAGAGCGGGGTTCGTCAGAATTGAATTATCTGGCGGTGTTCTTGAATCTTAGTATTAGTCTGAAACTCTTGCACCGTCCGCCCGTCCGTTTCACGGCTACCTCTACACCGCTCTCGGGTTTGCACTAAAACAAAAGCACACTTTTGTTTTGCTTGTAACTAGCATTTTCACTTCTACCCACTTTCAGAAATCTCAGTTGGCCCATCATCGTATTTACACTCCTGTGTTTTTCAGCAGTTCTGGACGAGTATAGAATAGTGTTAAGAAAAGGCCTAGTTGTTAGACACTTGAGAGGGACGAACTTGAAACGATGTGAATAGAAATGATGATGTTCAAATTGTTGAATCAATGCAGTACCGATGCGTGCAGATACACGGGGAAGGGTCGAGAAAGAAAACAAATAAAAAAAATGGATTTTCTGTGAAAACAAATCTCTCGGACAAGAGCCAAACGCGGCACTTTGATAAGGGAATATGTTGTATTTTTGTATGGGGTCGCGTGTGACCCCTGTTTCGTTGTTCCTTCGAGTGAGCGGATGTTTTTACGGTATCTTTCGTGCTCGTTCTTTGATTTGAGTGGAATATCGTTTCCCTTGTGCTTATTTTCAGATGTTAAACATATACGAGTAGTAGATGTTTGTAAAAACATATTGTAGCCATTGCTGCTGGGTGTCCGTTTCAAATCGATGATGAATATTTCAGAGTGTTTATGAGTGAACTAATGCCAACCGCTGTAGGCCTGCGACAACGTGGAGCACAACAAACTCGTTCAACAGCTAAAGATGTATCTGTGTCTTTGTGTCGTGTGCACTACTCACTGTAAGATTAGAGTCACCTGTAAGATCTGTTCGCTGGTTCTCGTGTGTGTGTGTGTGTGTGTGTGTGTGTGTGAAATGTGAGTCAATGTGGTCGACTTATTCAGTGTTAAATAAACGCACCTGTCAGCAGCGAAATTAATAGGTGCTCGTACAAACGCCGTGTTTAAATGAATCGCTTCATTTTCTGTTTGTATTTGTGTCTTTACGCAGTCACCTTGGTACGAGCATTGGGGAAGCGTTCAACTTTACTTACAGCTTAAGTAGCGCTGCAAACTTTCCCGTCAACCCCTTAAAATTCACCCAAAAAAGGAATACTGTGTCATCATTTGCTTTTCTTCTTGTTTTTTTAAAACCAGACTCTATGTTCCGCAGAACACAAAAGAAGATGTTTTGTGACCGAAAAACACGGCATGCATTCACTTCATAGCAATACAAGTGAATGTGTCCTGACATTCTTCAAACTATCTTCACATGATAACTTATGAGAGGTTGAGTAAATGATGACGTTTTCGTTGTTAGGTAAACTTAAATGAAAATTTGAAAATCCTGATCTGTTTCCGTTCATCACAAGCAATAAATCTCAAGGTTCAATGTTACGCAAAATTAAGTAAAAGTGCGGCGTTCCCGCAGTATGTCACTGTTTTATTTTTGCTTTCGGACAGGAAGTAGCCATGCTGCTCTCATATCTGTGCCATTGTTACACAAACTAACACATGGACTGAGGATCCACACGGGACCAAACGGCCATTTTCGCTCCATCTGCCTCGTCCCAGCGATGAGGCCTTGTTCGAAATGGTTTTGCATTCATTGTATTTTACTTTTTTGTATTGTCTACCTCAGCACCAGTTCTTTGTGTAACTTTTCAAAGGTGCCCGATTGTTGTTACTTTGTTTTGTGTATAGATTTTGTATGATAGCCTCGTAGTTTTTTTTCCTGTTCTTTATTTCAGCATAGAGATGCTGTTTAAAGCACTGTGTGGTGATGTTGATGCTGCATATAGAGGTGTAGATTTCTTTCTCTTCTCTCTGTGGATTCAGACACATCTCTGTATACGTCAGTGATCGCAAATAAACTTGCAAAAGAAACTGTTATTCTTCACCATTCATTTTTTCGTCTGTGTGGAAATGCATATATTCAAGTGTCAAAATGGATGTCAGGGTCAGTATTGTGATATCAATCCCTTGTTATGTTATTTTTAGGGAACACTTTTTTGTTTGAAATAATATCAAATAATAAAACTGGAAATTCCTATCTTTAAACATGGTAAATGTATTAGTCTTGCTATTAAAGAATGAAGATGGTGGTCCATAAGACCCTCCTCATATATTTGGTTATTGGGCCCTCTAGTGGAACTGAAGCTATTAAAACAGAAAATATTTGCTCATTTATTGTTTTTTTATGACATGTAGATTATTGAAAAAGTGTAAGATCATTTCCTTGAAATTTTTAAATACCCCAATTCAGAAAAATGTGCATCATATTTAATGATAATGATAAATTAATAGGTAAGTTAATGTTAAACTATAAAAATTCCCAACCTGGTCACATTACAACTTAAATACAAATAAATCTACTATGTAAAACAATGTACACAGTACTGGCAAAATTAGTTATTTTATGTTGTAAACATTAATGTCTAAATGTTGGGTAATATATGGGAAATTAATGTCGGAATCAAAATGACCAACACAAACAGGATTTTGGTTGTGATATTTTCAATTAAAACTTTAAGGATAACTGTCCTTACAAATTTTTACATCATAAAAACATCAAATATACCATAAACGCGAATTTTTCAATGTAAACAAAAAATAACGCTGCATGTTTATCTGTGAGTTCAAAGTCCAAATCAGAAACAATATAAGTTAACAAATAGAGAAGGAATGACTTATTAAAGAAATATTTTTTTATTTCTATTTAATATTTATGTTGAAAATCATTTTATGGGGAATACAGACTTTTATGTGTGTGACATTACACTAAAAATACTAAACTTAGAGACACAACCTCCAAATGAGGACATCCAACCAATCTCCATATAACCACACTTTAACCATTTACACTTAAAAAAGGAGAATTAAAAGCTTTAATATTAATTATAAATACTTGTAAGTAAAGCAATTTTGATTAATTCAAATATTTATATTATATTTATATCAGAACCAAACATGGTGGTGCATATTACAAATGTTTATTTATATATTTGTAAAAATAATTGCTTTTTTTCATTACGTAAATTTATTACGTTTTTAGAGAAATTATCATATGGATTATTATTTTATTATTTTATTATTTACAACTAAAAATCAATATTTGTGAAAGACTTTATTAGGTATTAATAAGTGTTTATTTTTGTGAAATTAACTAAGCCACATTAAACATTTTACAGTGCATCAGAACGTCTCAAAACTTGTGAAATAGCATTTTTCTATGACAAAAGCATGCTGTAATTAACACAAAACCCAGTGCATCTAGTGTGAAACTTTTTTGTTGGTCAAGCAGTCGGCAAAATATACATATGAACAGTAAACACTCATGCATAATTATAAAATACAATACATTACATACAGTAAAGTGAAACCATCAGAAATCTGATGTTTAATTGTAAATAAGTAGGTTCAGATAAAAATAATAATATCGCTAATATGAACTAAGTCATGATTGCACATGTCAATTATATTACCCACATTTATATGAATCCCATGGGATGATGTTGTTTACATGTGGAATGGCCTTGGTGGATTGTTATGTTTGCATCATGTAATTAATGTTGTCATTAATTATTAAAGCAGATTCTCAATTTAGCTTTTAATTGTTATGAAGTGCTTATTCCGAGTGACTGGAGCTTTAACCAGCTGTCAATCTGTTAACATGATGATGAAAGAACATATGAGGTTTTAATGACCTTCTTTAATGAGACCTTTGTGTGTTAATGTATATAAAAAAACATTGATGATTAACCCCTAAAGATAGAGAAGAGTGACAGTATTTCCTGTTTCGATAATGTGTAGCTACTCTTTAGTAAAAGGCCAAAGATTTTTATACTTTATCAGTATACAATACAACTTTCTATACATTTTTGTACTGATAAATATAAATATTTTTGAAATCATATCAACTAAATTGTTCTTCAACTCCACAACCATAATCGGAACGTTATTGAAGTATTTAAAAAATGTACAGTCAAACAAACAAAAACTTAAAATAAGAGTATTTCAAACACAATAGGATCCACACCCAGAAGGATTTTTGCTTCTATTGAACATAAAATAACATATTTTGAAGAATGTAGGACATCAAAAAGTTTTTGATTCAACTGAAGTGGTATTGAAAACAATACACCCTGTAAAGACATGTTTGCACAGATAAAAGGATAGCTACTCACTCTCTAGTTGTTCCAAAACTATTTATATTTCTTCGTTTGGTTACTAAAGGATATTTAAATGAAGGCTGGTAACCAAACCGTTCTTTGACTCCTTCACTACCATAGCAAGAACCCCAAAACTTTTTGATGTCCTACATTTTTCAAAATACCTCATTCTATGTTCAACAGTAGAATTTTTAACAGAAATTTTAAAGTTTTTTGGTAGACCAGGAGCCTGGAAGTAAAAGGAGGAGAAAAGAGGTGAAAGAGGAATGTGGGATACTGGGGAGGATTCGAAGATCAAGGTTTCTGAGATGGCGATTTTTTTACTTTCGTCTGAAAAGAGCTTTATTTTTGGTTAACCTACAGTTGACAAAACAGAGCTGATTCTGGAATGATTGACTTCCTCTTCAAGAAAATGTATTTATTTTTTATCATTAACTGACACAGTTTGTTCGAGAACGACATTGCAGACCTGTTGATGTTATTTCTTGTAAAGCACTGATTTTGCTGTTTTGAGTGTTTAAACCATTGCTGTGGGCCTTAGAATTATTTATTTTCTTTCTGCTTGATAGTGGATTTTTTTCCGATTTTAATATAAAAAGCCTTGATATTAAAATTTCCCATTGCTCGTAATATGTTTATGACTGTTACTCAGGTGTGTTGATCATCATGAAAGAGTCTCTGAAATGAGATGTAAAAGTTTACAACAGCCATCTGAACTTGTTAAGATACGCTTTTCCTTGATTCTGAGTTTATTTTTATTTTTTTTGCTTATGATCGTAAACTAAGAGACTTGTGCTAGAAGTTGAAAAAGTAAAATGTAATGTATTTGCTTTTGTATGTTCTTTTTCCTTATCACAAGTGAAGTTTATTTGTTTTTTTATGTTTTTATTTTCATCCTTTAAACACTGTGAAATGAACAACAATTTTGCTATCTTGGAGTAGGGGCAGTCCTACTGTCCTACTGACTAGACATACAAGTCATCGAGGTCTTACCGACAGATGAATGAGATGAGTACATGGGAAGTCTACTTCAAGGGAAGTGTATATTCGTGCTTATAGAATCAAACCCTGATGCTAAGGAGTGGTTGCAATAGTAAGTTAAACATGCTTAGTGAATTACAAATCTCTCTTTGGACCTGAAGGAGTGATAGGATTTGTTGAGGTGTCTGGGAAGCAAGTTTTGACAATCCCGTCCTAAAGTGAGAAGATAGTGAAAGGCCATCACACCATACCAAACCAACCAAATCTTCAAGAACTTCTGTCACCTTTCCAAAAGGAATGTTAATAGCCGATGTGCTTGCCAGCCTGGAAAATGGTAGAGTTCCAGTGCGAGTGTTTAACCTCTGTCAAGAAACTGTCAAGTTGATGCCAGGATCTAGGATTGTAGTCGTGTCCAAACCAGAGAAGAAAGTCTCCAAACAAGTGTAGGAATTTGAGGAGGACATTGATGTGCTATGTGTTAAACGGCATGTCCAATTCGGCATTAATGTTGAGAACCAGCCCGAACAATTGTCAATTCCAGTCAATGTCACCTTTTTATATAGTGCTTTAGACATAATGCACTGTATCAAGGCAGCTGAACAACATTAATTAGTAAAACAGTGTGTCATAATGCTTAATGATACATAAAGGCAATACATTATTAAATTCGGGGATGTCATCTCTCTGTTTAAACAGTGTCTGTGCATTCATTTTCAATTCGTTGATGTCTTTGTTAACTTTAAAAGTGTCTGTGTAAATGAGGTGACCCCAACTTAGCAAGCGAGGGGCCACAAAGGCAAGGAACCAAAACACCATCGGTGACAGAATGGAGAACAAACCTTGGAGAAACCAGGCTCAGTTGTGGGGCCAATTCTCCTCTGACCAGACGAATCCAGCAGTTAAAGTCCAGGCTGCATCAGAATGGAGAAGAAACATCTGTGTGCTGTGGTCATCTACGCAGGGGATTGGTATCCGGGGTGTTCTTGTCCTGGTCTCCGTTTTTTTTCGAGGGATGTAGAGGGCTTATCTGGTTCGGGACCCACCATCTGGTCCAGATACATACTGATTTCCGCTTAATGCAATGTCCTGCTGATCCAGGTATGGATCTTAAAGCTAGGCGCAGTTGGGGAGCCAGTTTTCCTCTGACTACATTTTAACAAGTAGGTCAATTCCTGGCTGCAGCAAAGTCGAGAAGAATCATCTGTCTCCTGTGGTCCCATCCCGATGGCCGTCTGAGGCAAGGACTTGCAAGGGATCTGCATCTGAGGTTTTAGTCGTCCTGGTCTCTGCTGACCATCCGGGCCCTAGGGGTCCTTTCTCCACCATATGGTCTGTATACGCGCTGGATCCTGGTGAATGCAATGCCAACTTATCTGGATACGAACTGTATCAGGTGGCCCTGATGAGGTCAGAAGAAGAGAGAAACAGACCAATGTTAGAGTAGATGCCATCCTTCTAATGTTATAGCAAATATATTGTGTGTTGTGGAGATTGCTCCCAGTTCCGGATTTCTTAATTAATGCATCCTAATAATCCTTTTACGGATTTGAAAATTGGAAGTATGTTAGTATTTATGTGTAGGCCAGGTTTAAGAGATGCTTTTTAATCTAGATTGAAACTGCAAGAGTGTTTCTGCCTCCCGAACACTATTAGGTAAGTTATTCCATAGTTTAGGTGCAAAGGAGGAAAAGGATCTGCTGCCCCCAGTTGATTTTGATATTCTAGGTATTATCAAATTGCCTCATTTGTGAGAACACAGCGAACGTTGAGGATTTTAATGTATCAGGAGGTCTTACAAATACTGAGGCGCTAAACTATTCAAGGTTTTGTAAGAAATAAGCAAGATTTTAAAAGCTATAAGATGCTTGAAAGGGAGTCAGTGCAGTGTTGACAGGAACGGAGTAATATGGTAATATTCCCTGGTTCTTGTAAGAACTCTTGCAGTAGCATTTTGGACTATGTGTAATTTGTTTACTAACCGTGCAGAAAAAACACCTAATAAGGTATTACAATAATCCAACATTGAGGTCATAAATGCATGGATTAACATTTCTGTATTTGACATTGAGAGCATAGTCCGAAAAATGTTTTCGAGGTAAAAAAATGCAGTTTTACAAATGCTCGATGTGTGGTTTTCTAAGGAGATGTTTTTTATCAAATAGCATGCCCAAGTTCCTAACTGATGACGAAGAGTTTAAAGAGCAGCCATCAAATCTTAGACCTTTTTTAGGTTGTTGCATGAGTTTTAAGGTCCTATAATTAACACCTCTGTTTAACACATCGGATTTTACAGAGTTTAGCAGCAGAAAACATTGCCAAATAAGCAGTTAAAGGAAGGGATTCGATGGTTATAGACGGTCATCTATTTGTGAACAACAGAAAAATTGTCTTTGTATAGCACCTTAGTGCATCACTGTAATTTCCAGGGTACACTGGCCAACAAAATAAGTCGGCTAGACAGCTTGAGCGTCTGAGTCTAAAACATCAATTATGAAAGAAGACTTTGCAAGGGAAAGTGTACGAAGGGATGCACAAGCATGGAGAGCATATTGGGAGTACACATTGAGCAGATACAGCAAAGTTATTATTGGTCCTTAATGACTAAGGATGTGCAGTCATGGGCAACCAAGTGTTGGGGATGTACTTTAGACAAGGATGTGTTTTACAGAATTCACGCTCCTATGACCCGCACCAATGTAAACGCCCCACTACTAATTCGCCCCATGGGTTACACCATGCTTGAGGGATCAGCAGGGGGTTGCACAAATTAGGAAAGGGGTTTCAAGGCGAGCGTAGAAAAAGATCTTTCTAAGTTCTTTAAAGTCCATGAAGGTTGCACCAGTCCTTGGGGAATGCGCAGCATGAAAGATTCATTACATGCTGTGGATACTACCTGCTGAAGAGTAAAAAGATTGGAAGACCTTCTTGCCTGAACTTGAGATAGGTTACAATAGCCATGTTCATTTATCAACAGAAAACTGCTCATTTTATTTAATGTAAGGATGAGACACAAGGATGCCCATTGATGTTCTTATGAGGAAAAGACGTTACTGAAGATGAAACTGATTATTTGGATGAATGGTTTACGAATCATCGTGAACGCTTAAGGATTGCCGCAAAGACTGCAAAGGCAACTGCCCAAGAAGTCTCCAGAGAAGTAAAATTGTCAATGATTGCAAGATGGCTGGAGCAATGATTACACCAACAAAGTTTTGTTGCGCAAGCACAAGTTTTGGGGACGGAACCAAATTCTAGACAAGTGGGAACCACCTTGATTTGCCCGTGTTTACAATATGTTCTGAGCCGGGGTCCCACAAAAGTAGTTCAACGGAATCAAGTGTAACCCTGTACATCCTCCTCTCCCAAAAGATGTATTACATATGCTCTTAGAGAAAAGGTTGTGACAGTCAAAGGGGTACTAGAACTGTCATAACCATTCTTTCAAAATCTTAGTTTCTGTTAAATAACACAAAGAAATGCATACAGGTTTGGAACAACACAAATGTGTATAAATAAAGACAGAATGTTAAGTTAGAAAAAGTTATAATAAGCAAGAGATAATTAAACAACTTAAATTAACAGAGGAAATTGTATAAAACGAATTAAGTTTGAACGATACAATGACACAACCCTTTTTTGACAAAGGTATTATTCTTATTAATTCATAAACTGTCATCCTGAAAGGCCACAGGCCACATATAGACTGCACTATTTGAGAATTGAAGTGTGTGGTCATAAGTGCGTATATGAGATTATTTTGTCAAATAATTTAGATGAAAGTTTTTCCATATACTTCTTCATCATTTTTTTCTAGATGGCAAGGCTTAAAAACACTTTTCCACTTGTTCAGAGCTGTCACAATGATGACATCATGATCATAACAATGAGATTCTGTCAATAAACTAAGGTCCAACCCATGAAAAGCTCTATAAAACACACAGCACAAACAGTCGAGAGCTCTGTGGTTTCTTCCCAGTTGAGGACGCTGCTCATGGGCTAATTTAACCATCATGCAGAACTTAACAGACACCAACAATCTGAGCAACCCTGCATTGTTTAATGTCAGATTATTGATAGTGCAGGTTCTCGTGGGAATACTTCTGTATGTGAACGGACTCATGATCTTCACCTTCCTGAAGAAAGAAATCTTCTGGGTTGAGACGCGTTACATTCTGTTCGCTCAGACGCTTTTTGTCGACTCTACTAACATGCTGTTAACTGACTTAACCATGGTGGGGACTTTTTATCGATATCCAATACACATAATTCCTTGTTGTCTCTTCTGCGTCCTTATGTCTTTACTTAGTATTTGTACTCCTGTGACGCTTGTAGCGATGTGTTTGGAGCGTTATGTGGCCATATGTATGCCTCTGAGACACTCCAGCATTTCTACCACCAAAAACACCTTCATAGGGCTTCTCATCATATGGACTGTCAGTTTTATTATACCACTGTTTGTCTTCATTGTGTTTCTTATCACTGCCTCACCGGTTTATCTGAACTCATATGTTGTGTGTAGTTTTGAGGTGATGTTACAAATAAAATGGCTAGCAGACACGAGGGCCGCGTCTCTACAGGCATTGTTCATCATCCTGTTTGTTCATGTGGTCTTCATATACATTAAGATCATGAAGGCAGCTCGGTCGGCCACCACCGATAACAAGAATTCATCAAACAAGAGTCACAAAACTGTCATTCTCCACGGCATTCAGCTTTTTCTGTGTATGCTGCAGCTTTTAATGCCTCATATAGAAATGCCTTTGTGGAAAATGGATATCGTGCTGTTGCAGAATGTAAAATACTCCAATTTCATTCTGTTTATGATCTCACCCCGATGTCTGAGTCCCTTGATTTACGGATTGAGGGACAAGATGTTCTGTCATGCTCTGAGACATTACGCACTTTGTGGTGTAACTTTTGAGAAAAAGACGTGTAAAATCAGTCATGTAAAAACCATTGCTTTAGATTTGTAGATTTCTGTTCACAATGGAGTTGACGTACTGTTACTGTTAAAAAATGATTCATGTTTAATATTAATGTCACAAACTTGTCATTGTTAACCCTTGCTTTGGACTTGTCGTGGATTTACATAATGCATTGCATGGTTTGAATGAAATCAAATGTAATTTATAGTGACTTGTGAATTAAGAAAGAGAAACTGTTGTTAAATGAGACGTAAAGACATCCATGTACACCACTAGACTTTCTCTCTGTCCGTCAGCTCTGATTTCTGTATTACAGTTAAGACTCACATTTCATTGTTTTAAACATTGCTACATAGATCAAATGAAAATAAAAGTTTCCGCATGAGTAATAATGTAGTACTTAAATGTTTATTATCGTGATTTGGGTTACACTTTTATAGTAGTGTTTTTGAGTCCTACTGTAGCAAATAGTAAAGTCAACTATCACATTATATCAAATCACTATTGTCAATACTACAGCTACCATAGTGTGTGTACACTTAATAAGTGTAATACCGAAGTTTATAAAATACTGCCATACTTTGCTTCATGCTATTTGTTTGAAGGGTCTTAAGTTTTTCATATAACCAGTGTTTATTTTCATAATAAAGGAATCTAAACAGTGGGGAGGTGATCCCAAGGTTGCTGGTTAGATACTCTGTTCCAGCAGGGATTGTAGATGTGGGGATAATGATTGACAAGCGCTCTCTCTCTAACCTTCAATACCACGACTGATGTGAGTCCCTTGAGCAAGGCACCGTTCCCCCCCAATTGCTCCCCGGGCACCCGGGTGTGTTTTCACGGTGTACGTATTCACTCGGAAGGGTGAACAAATCCAGGGAACAAATTTCAAGAATAGAACTAGAACTTTAGAACTAGACTCTTTCCTAGATCTATGCACTTAGAAAGTTTTGCTTTATGTTATAGATTTATATTCTATAACAGAGTTGGTATCGTGATCCTTTAGCTGTTTTGTGTTGTGACAACCATAGAGGGTAGAACAAAATTATATTCAATCTGTGCAAATGTTTCGTTAAATATATTATTATAGTATGTACTATTTTTAAATTTAATATCACATGAAATATTTTGGGATAGAGTGAAAGAAGTAGCAGGAATGGCAATAACAATTCCTATGACTAATTAATTGCAGCACAAAGAAATCTACGATGTCCGCTAAAATAATATTTATGTTATATTATAATGTTTTTATTATATTTTATGATTTTCAATGTTTATTGGTTTGTCTATTGGTCAAATTCCTCCGCAGATTCATAATGCAAATATGTACGTATATTAAAATAGCAGTTATTTCTGGTTCTAGAATCTGAGTTATATAATTTATGCATTACCCACCATGGAACGATGATAGTACAAGGCCACACGAAAACATGGAAACTTTGTCGATCTGTCAGCTGAATCACTTTGGTTCGAGAATATTGTTGATGACGTCACGTAGGCGGAGCAATACTGTCTTCTAATAAATCCATCCAGATCGTTGAAATAACATAAAATTTGCTGTGAACAATGTACGCTGCATCTGAAAACTATTTTGTTATGATATTTTGACTCTCTGTTGTTTTATTTCACAATATTTAACTCATTAATAGGTTTCCTCACTCATCATTTCACCCAGGGACTCCCCGGGGTCCAAGAGGGCGTATGGTCAAGCACAAGGCACTTTAAAAAGTTGTCCTTCGACTTTCTTGAAATCTGTAAAGATTTAAAATGAACTTTTTATATATTAAGAATAATGGCAATAGAATTTATTCCATGTTGCTTGCTGCATGTTAATCTACATGACATAAAAAGAGTCCCCAGAAATTGCCGTGTTGATTAGTGATTTTTAGCACCCGAACAATTTGGTTGCGACTCGCCATATAAACCGACGAGAAAGAGACGAGAGCCTAGCTGTGTTTGAAACAGCTCACTCGTTCACCCTTCCACTCTTTTCTTTATTGTGGATGAGAGTTAAAAAGAAGTGGGCCAAATAAGACGCTGATGTTAATAGCATGAGCCCGAGTCCATAGTCACTTAACATAGGCCCACTATCTGTAATATTGGATTATTTTGCATTACAAATGTCACTGTTCACTGGTACGTTTGTTGTATAGTTTGATTTAATAATGTCATGTTTATTTTTTTATGTAATAAAGAATAATTACAATTGTCACATTCAATTGTTCTTTAAATATAAATACAATATGTAAACATTATTAAAAAATAAGTAAAAGAAAGTAGTAAATAATAAAAAACCTCATTCCTCTTTTAATGACCATATGATTTTTTTTCTTAATTTTTAATTGCCAGTATCCAGTATTTACTGCCGCCTCGCATTAGATTGTGGGAAATAGCACTGATATAGTGCAATATATAGTAGATAGGGAGCGGTTCCAGACACAGGTCTTCCTTCTGTTAGCATGCACATTTTTACATTTACATTTACATTTAGTCATTTAGCAGACGCTTTTATCCAAAGCGACTTACAATAGTCGAGGAGACAATGAAGCAGTAAATAGCCGATACAACAATAGGTTAACAAGTGCAACAACAATGCTACCAAGTTACACAGAGAGAGAAGTTACAAAAGTTTATTTATTTATTTATTTATTTATTTTTTTGATAGAGTGAGTAGGTTAGAAAAGAAGTGAGTTAGTGAGTTAAGTGTAGCCGGAAATACACATTTTTTCTCTATTGAACAATTTTAAATCCAGTAGTGCAATGGAAACAACGTATTCTCTGTGTTTCTTAACAGTTTCTTACATTCAAACGCATTGTTTCCCTCTAATAACTTTTCTGGATATATTTTTGAAAAGGTGATGGTTTACAATTAGTAATTGAGGCTGTTCGCTGCATGGGCTGAAAGTCATTTTGGAGGAAAGTGGTTCCCAAGTTCCTTTATCGGCACACTGTGTCATCAAACCGTTGTATGAATGCAATATGGTGCTCATAGTCGCGTGACGATGCTCTATATCAGCCGCTGTCATTACCTCTGACCTAATCACTCCTACACTGACGTTTAAAATTTCACATCTTGAATGTATTTTACCTGTTACAATTGTGAATGTCTTTATTTAACAATGTCTTCAACTAACTGTGTTAAAAACAATCGTGAAGGAAATTGAACAACCATACCCATTTTACATGAAAACACAATATGTTGTGCTTTTCTTCTTTAAAAGTGAAGTTAAAATAAAACTACAGCCCTATATTTTCAGTTCAACGTGAATCAAATCAAATCTATTTGCCTTGAGTTGCCATGTGCATCCAAAGTGATGAAATCAGCTACGTAACCAAGAATCCAAACGAGATTATGTGAAGATAACAAGGCCCATCCCATCAAAAGCTCTATAAAACGCCCAGCACAAAATGCAAGAGGTTTCATTACTTCAGTTGCTTGTCGCTGTCATGCTGAACTTCTCGGAAAACCTCAACGTGACCAACACTTCTGTGTATAATGTGAGAATATTTGGGGTTAAGCCGTTGGTTGTGCAGGTTCTCGTGGGAATACTTCTGTATGTGAACGGACTCATGATCTTCACCTTCCTGAAGAAAGAAATCTTCTGGGTCGAGACGCGTTACATTCTGTTCGCTCAGACGCTTTTTGTCGACTCTACTAACATGCTGTTAACTTATTTAACCCTTATGGGATTTTTTTTCCAATATACTATACACATAATTCCTTGTAGTCTTTTGTGCTTCCTTATATCTGTACTTAATATGTGTACTCCCGTGACGCTTGTAGCGATGTGTTTGGAGCGTTATGTGGCCATATGTATGCCTCTGAGACACTCCAGCATTTCTACCACCAAAAACACCTTCATAGGGCTTCTCATCATATGGACTGTCAGTTTTATTATACCACTGTTTGTCTTCATTGTGTTTCTTGTCACTGCCTCACCGGTTTATCTGAACTCATATGTTGTGTGTAGTAATGAGGTGATGTTACAAATAAAATGGCTAGCAGACACGAGGGCCGCGTCTCTACAGGCATTGTTCATCGTTCTATTTGTTCATGTGGTCTTCATATACAGTAAGATCATGAAGGCAGCTCGGTCGGCCACCACCGATAACAAGAATTCATCAAACAAGAGTCACAAAACTGTCATTCTCCACGGCATTCAGCTTTTTCTGTGTATGCTGCAGCTTTTGACGCCTTATATTGAAATGCCTTTGTGGGAGGTTGATGTCATGCTGTTTTTGAATATGAGATACTCCAATTATGTTCTGTTTATGATCTCACCTCGATGCCTGAGTCCTTTGATTTACGGATTGAGGGACAAAAAGTTCTGTCATGCTCTGAGACATCACGCACTTTGTGGTGTTGTGCTCAAATGTAACCAGAACAAAATCAGACATGTTAAAATAATCCCTTTAGCGGAGCAGAAGACATCTCTGTGATATGAAGATGTTTAATGATACCAAACAAATATGTAACACTATGATCATCTTAGAGCATTTGATGTACTTTTGCAAGTATGTTAAACACTGCATATATGATTTACGTATATTCTGTAAATTGAGTTATTGTTATGTATTAAATGCATTCATGTTACACTTTGACGAACCTGAATATGTGACATTTTCTATTTGTTGTGATAGTTTACTGACGCAAAGACATTTGCACTGTTAAAATAAAGTGGCTTAAGGATGCCATACCATAATATGTGTTGTCAGCTGTTCAGAAAAAGATTTTTTGGGGTGATAGATGGTGCTTTAGATTCTAAAAGGTTAGAAAGACGTGATTCGTTATATACATTTGAATGAATGGTTATTTGTGTTCTTTATGACATCAATGTGAAAAACTTTTATTTAAAGAGTGCAATCCCACTGGACCTTCTCTCTGAGTTTGAAAGATAACTAATTTTCTCTCTTGTTCAACACAAACAAAATTGTTTAATGTTACACAAATTGTTTAAATGATAAAACCAGTCATATGTATTTACTATTGTTACAACAGTGAAGCTCAGGACATACATAAAGATGATATTATTAAACCTTACAGTTAATGTAACCAATAAAGCTTTATGAAATTATGAATGTCAAGTGATATTTAATCATGAGAACCAAAACAGATTTATGTATTACACTACATAAAAATAAAAAAAAACAAGTAAAACATATTTACAACGGATTTATCAATAGTAAACTGCTTTGTTTCAGTGTCTGTGTTTATTTGGTCAGTTGAGATTTGTGTGTGTAGTGTTGTGAGTACTGCTAGTTAAGGTAGCTTACCACCAGAAGTCACTGTTTCCTATCTAAAAAAAGGACTATTGTGCCCAATCTGTTATTTTTAACTTACCAAATAGTTGTTGGACCCCATTGACCACCATTGTAGGACAAATGACATTACAAACATAACAGAACATTTTACTGTCCTACAGTCTTCTTATCTTTTTGTGAGCAACAGAATATAAAGTAATTTCCCTACTGTGCTAGTCTTGTTTAAGGCATTCTTCCAAATATCTTCCTATGTATCTATCAGATATATTTGGGTTCGGGTTGATGATGATAAAGTTGTTGTGTGTGTGTGTGTGTGTGTGTGTGTGTGTGTGTGTGTGTGTGTGTGTGTGTGTGTGTGTGTGTGTGTGTGTGTGTGTGTGTGTGTGTGTGTGTGTGTGTGTGAACTGTCCCTTTAAAGTAACAACTCTGGTTTGTTTTTATGAAATCTTGAAAGATATGAAGAACCATAATATACCACATGACACACATTTTATAGTTCTTCTTATCTACGGATGGGAGGAGCGGATATAAGTTAAAGTAAAACTAAATGCTGAAGATCAGAAGGTCCAGCACTTTCATTTCAAAATCTTTTTTTATTAATCTCAGTCTGATCTCAGCAAAGCTGATATTCACAGGTAAGTGATGAACATACAAACCAGGTTCAGCTCAACAGTTGAACAATGTTCTTCTTGTTTAAATGTATTCATATCTCCAATCAGTTGGTCATAACCAGACTCAAGCACGGTGAAATACTTAACAAAACTGGCTGTGTTCATAACAACGAGGTAAGAGATGTATAAATATAGAAATTATGTTAAAACGTTGACTTTGTGTTGTCACTGGACTGAACGACATAAGAACCAGGATGTACCTGTACAGCAATTCTTTCCTAATTCTAGACTATTGCATACAGACTTAAACAAAATTTTTGGAAACTTCATTTAAAAAATCATTTTGTAAAATAAACGTTTGAGTTGAAGATGCATTTTTAATGATTTGCCTTAAGATTGAGAATGATAGGAGAAGTATTGAGTCCACACCGGAGAGAAAGGTACTTTGTACCTATGTGTACTTTGGACTAAAACATGTCTTACTAGAAAGACGAGGCTATCTAAGATTTTCTATTATTTATGGTGATGTTAAACATGTCCACTATTACAACAATACAAGACAAGACAAAAATACAGAGATCTGCATGATTTTTTCTTATGTAGACTTTTACGAGAAAAATGGCTGAATCTGGACCACCAATACCACCAAGACAGGCAAGAGGAAACAGTATGGATTGTCCTCCGTTAAGTCAGTGACTTGTTTATCCTTCTTGCTTAAAACACAAACTGTTGATAACAAAAGTACAGTATAAATAAATGCTAATTGTATCTGATTTTCCATATTTCTGCCAATTTTCAGGTTTCGCATCCTCCGGTGGTGCTCTGTCAGAGGAGCTGCAGTGCTCGATATGTCTGGATGTGATCACTGATCCGGTCAGCACTCCATGTGGACACAACTTCTGTAAAGTCTGTTTGAAAACATGCTGGGACACGAATCCACAATACTTCTGTCCGTACTGTAAAGAAAAATTCAGCAAGAAACCTGATCTCAAGATCAACAAGGCGCTCAGGCAGATTGTCGAGCACTTTAAGGAAACATCTAAGACGAAATTGGAGATTTTGTGTGACATGTGCAATGTAAAGAAGCTGAAAGCCCTGAAGCTTTGTCTGGTGTGTCAGATCTCTTACTGTGAAACCCACCTGGAGCCTCATCTGAGAATCTCCAATTTAAAGAAACACAAACTGATCGATCCTGTAAAGAATCCTAAAGACTATATATGTCAGAAGCATGAGAAACCTCTGGAGGTGTTCTGTAGGGATGATAAGACATGTGTGTGTTTATTGTGTGCTGTGACAGATCACAAGACTCATAAAACTGTTGCTCTAGAAGAAGAGAGTCGAGAGAAGATGGTACAAACATCTAACTTCTTTTCTACACTTTATATCTGGGAGTCTGATCTGTGTTCATTGATCAATTCTGTCTCTAACTTCAGCCTCAGCTGATGAGGATCCAGAAAGATGTACAAAGGATGATCGATGACAGATTGAATAGAATTCAAGACGTCAAACACTCAGCAGAACTTAGAAAAGTGAGTATTTATTCTTGGGGAACTTGGACGGGCCCACTGGGAAGATCTGACATCTGAAATATCATTTTTAAGTGAAGTAGAATTTTACCTGTTTAAAAAAAAATAAAAGCCCCAAGATTCATTTATACACTGAGACGGCTTGTCTTGTTCTTTTGTAAAAAAATAAAAATCTTAAATCAACGTTTACTTCACAAGGAAACTGACCTGAGATTTTTTGTCTTGTTTATTAAGAAAATATAAGAATTAAGTACGTTTTTAAATCTATGAAGTTAATAGAGTTGATTGGAAATAAATAAATGAATGTAATTATTGATTTCTTAGAACATCTCAGAGAAAGAGAAAGAAGACAGTGTGGAACTCTTTAAAGATCTGATCATATCTATTGAGAGATGTCAGTCTGAGATGCTGGAGATCATGGACTACACACAGAAAACAGCAGACAAACATGATGAAGATCTGATCAGAGATCTGGAGAAGGAGATCGCTCAGCTGAGGTTTAGAAAAAGTGGGCTGGAGAACATCTTAAACACTCAAGATCATCTGCACCTCCTGAAGGTCAGTGCTCCTCTCTCTTTCTCTCTCCCAACGCTACAATATTCTTCATTCTAAGGGTTGTATCCTCTCTTTGGCTCTAGGTTTATCCATCTCTGTCTTACCCCATGAACACTAAAAACGGGCCTGAGATCAGTGCTCCGGACACCAAGCTGAGTGTGGAGTCTCTGGCAAAAGCTTTGACTACCCTAAAGAATACTCTAGAAGGGAATCTGGGTAAATTATATTCAGTACTAATAGAAAAGTACTTGTTGATTATTTAGTTGTGTAGTTGATTTATATCAAGTTGATTTATTCTGTAAACAGGTTCAGTGCACGCATATTGTTATTGTTTTACTGTATCATCCTTCAGATTTCAAATCCATAATGTCTCATTATATTTATCGTAATTTGTCTCCACAGGAATGAAGAAAATACAGCTCTATGCAGGTACAATCTGTCATGGGATTTTTATTTTGTACATACAGTAGTATTATTATTTTACATCTTGATCCTTGTGTTCTGTGGTTGTGATCTCTGATCTCTCTCTCAGTGGATGTGACTCTGGATCCTGAAACAGCTAGTCAGTTTCTCATCCTGTCTGCGGACGGAAAAGAAGTGAGATATGGAGGCGAGCAAAACTATCCAGACAACCCAAAAAGGTTTGACTACTGTAGCTCTGTTCTGGCAAAAGAGGGATTCTCCTCGGGACGATTTTATTTTGAGGTACGGGTAAAGAATAAGACTAAGTGGGCCACTGGAGTGGCCAGAGAATCCGTTAACAGAAAAACAGGCGTCGTACTGACTCCTCAGAATGGATACTGGACCGTGGTTTTAAGAAATGAGAAGCAGTATAGCGCTTGTGATTCTCCTTCTGTCTCTCTTTCTCTGAGAGTCAAGCCTCAGGTTGTGGGGGTGTTTGTGGATTATGAGGGGGGTCTCGTCTCCTTTTATGATGTGGAGTCCAGGTCTCGTATCTACTCTTTTACTGGTCAATGTTTCACTGGGAAACTTTTTCCTTATTTTAGCCCCAGTAATAATGATGATGGTAAAAACGTGGCTCCATTGATTATCTCACATAGTAAACTCAAGAATAAATACGTGAACGCCAGTTGAAAGACACATGAATTTCACATTTGAAAATGTGATATTTCGGGAATGTTTTGTTAAAAAAAGTGATGGGAAACAAATCACTAGTGTGCATTTTCTTGGAGTGTAATTTTTTTTTCTAAGCAACAGGTTGACCTTATAGGGGTCACATTGTCCTGCTTTAAGTATAATTGATTGTGTTTGTACGTAAAATGTTATTTGAATACATGATTACAAGCTGTGCTCGAATTGATTCAAGTCTTACATTACATTTACATTTACATTTAGTCATTTAGCAGACGCTTTTATCCAAAGCGACTTACAATAGTCGAGGAGACAATGACGCGGTAAATAGCCGATACAACAATAGGTGAACAAGTGCTACAACAATGCTACCGAGTCTTATGGGTCCCATTATGATTTTTTTTCCACAATGTATATTTTTTATTCTGAACTATATAATAATTACTACGAAAAAAACATTGACTTACATTAAAAAGAACTGTGTATTTGTTATAAAAAATGTTTTTAAAGATATAAAAAACTGCTATGGCTTCAATGGATGGTTCAATGTGGCCTTGTTTGCATTTTCTGTGCAATCCATATATTTTTTTACTAAATAAGAATATCTTTTAATGTCTTTAAGTTTTCATTTTAATCCTCTTTGAAAGGCGCCGGTTTTAAAAGCCACATTGCTCAAAAAAACCAAGATGTGCTCTGATTGGCCACCCAGATGGCAAACTGATGTAGAATGAACGCAAAATCGGAATCTCACGAGACATCAAATTGATGTTGATCTCCGGAATCAGTTAGCTCATTGGGATAATGTTGGACCAATAGTCATGTCTATTCAAATCTGTTCAAATCTAACCTAAGATCATCGTAATTGGTTCTCTTAATCAATGTTAAACTGTCGATAAAAAGGCGACAAACCAACCTGGCATGATAGAGATGATGATGAACAACAAGGCATGACTACAAACTACAGGCTTCATGAGAACAATCATGCTCAATGCATTTTGCTTCTGATTGTAAACCATAACATAACTATAATTTCGTATGCGTAACAGCTTGACTAAATCGTTCATCAAGTCTTGTGTTATGGATTATATTAAACATACATAATAATCTAACAATGATGTATTGCCACATTCCTCATTTAAAACTAGACTTTTTTGTAATCGCATATTGAAGAAATGTAAGTAGATTTAGAAAAACTTAATTGAATGATGAAAGAATTGTGACATTTGTATATACAATTTGAAAGCAATTACTGTGGTCTGTTAAATAGGGTTGGTCGAAGAAAGTTTTTGATAAATTCCCGATTTGAAATATGAATGATCATACTACACAGTGTGATAGACATTCACGTCACTATGTAACAATAGGAGGAGCTGTGATAAGTGAAAGCAAAACTATGTGCTGAAGATTAAAGGTCAACTCCTTTGGAAGCTTGTTTATTATTCAAATAAAAATGCATTTATTAATCTCAATGCTAAATGATTAACTTTTTACATTACAGCAAAGTGAGAGATGTATGACTATTGAATTGCTGATAAAAACTCATTGTGTTGTGATTAAATGCAATAAATGTGTGCAATACTTTCCTTCTGATATGTAACGCCTTATAACTGTATATTTATAAAACATCTGTACATATTCTTTTCCATCCGTAGCTCTTCTGTCACATTGCATTTTCGCCTGCATTGTGTGTTTCACTTACATATTTTTTTTTATTTTTTACTTTTCTTCTTTCCTCTGTTACCTGTCACTTGTCTTTTGGCTTTACATTGTGTACTGGAAGCTTCTGCAGCCAAGACAAATTCCTCGTGTGTGTAAGAACAACTGCCAATAAAGCTCTTTCTGATTCTGATTCTGGTTCTGATTTTGATTCTGATACTGAAATGGGTCAACACCGGTGTGAAAGGTACTTTGTACTTATGTGTACTTTGGACTCAAACATGGCTTTTTAGAAAGACTATCTTAGATTTTGTATTTTTGTGTTAATGTTAGACATTTCTACTACCATTACAACACAAGAGAAGATATAAATACGGAGTTCTGCATTATTTTCCTTTAATAGACTTTAAGGAAAACCTCGGCAGAATCTTTACATTTACATTTACATTGCATTTAGTCATTTAGCTGACTCTTTCATCCAAAGCCCATTTGTGGCCTTTACCAACATCTCCACAAAGACGGATAAGAAGAAAAAGTATTAAGTCAGTACATTGTTTATATTCTTCTTGATTGAAACCCAAGCTGTTGGTTACATAAATACAATATAAATCAATGTTAAGTGCAGCAGATAGATATTTTTTATTTCTGCGTATTTTGAGGTTTCATATCCTCCGGTGGTGCTCTGTTAGAGGAGCTGCAGTGCTCGATTGGTCTGGATGTGTTTACATATTTGATCAGCACTTCTGTAAACTCTATTTGAGACAGGGCTGGGATGCAAACTCAGATTACAACTGTCCTTACTGTAAAGAAAAAAACATTCCTCCATATGAAGATAATTTACATTGTAAAGGACTTGATCTGATAAGGCCACAAATGGGCATTTACATGAGGACCCCAAGCGAGACAACCCCCCAACAGGGAGAAGAATATCTTCAAACACAAAGTTTGTTTTAGTCTTTTGTCCTTCTGTGAAAATGACGGCATTGTTTCAAATGATTTCAAATGATACCAAACATGAGTATGCTGATTCTTGGTTTGTACAATGGATGAGTTTTGAGATGCTCTTGAGATTGGTAAGAGAGAAAGAGAATGGGGGAGGAAGGACAGAAATGAAGGTGTGAGGTTGTCTTTGTTATCGTTCGCGATTGAAAGAAGACTCTGTTGGAGGTTCATTGTTTCTATGTTTCTCAGGATGTAGTGAAGGGACACTTTTGGGACTTTTTGACACTTTATGAGGAGGGTCTGGTCTCCTTCTATGATGTGGAGGTCAGGTCTCATATCTACACTTTTTTTCTGGGCAATATTTAACTGAGAAACATTTTCCTATCTTTAACCCTGCAAATAGTGATGATGGTCAAATGTGGCACTACTGATTAACTCACACTAGTAAAATCACTGGTTATCCTCAAATATGTTATATGACTCCAGTGTGAAAGCATTTGAAAATAATATGGCTTTTCTATAAGGTTATCATTTTTGGTAATATTTGTATTACTTAATATAAACAACAAACCTTAAAGAGATTATATTGAATATAATTGTATTTGGTGTTAACCAAAAAGCTGTTAATTTCCACATACTGTATATGTTAGTATCTTCTTTGGCTCTGAGATTTTGCATTTTACAGTATTAGTCTGAAACATACACAAGCAAATAGAACCACCCAAAATTGCACCATATGTCTACTTTAAGTGGATAAATGGTGACACCCTTTTATTAAACCCATGTGTTAATGTGTATGATTCAACATTGTTGAAATTTAACATATCCCAAAGGCACAATTCTTACGCCAAATCTCAATGTTGAGTCTAAAATGTAGAATTCAAGGAGGCAGGACTTTACCTGTCTTATGATAGGCGGACAGAGATATTGGGACAAGTCTTCTGGAAGATGAATGGATGGAGAACTTTACCAACTTGTTTCTGACTTTAGTCAATTAAATGTATAAATGAATGTCCTAATGAATGCTTTTATGAGAAGTTTGTTGCATTAAAGGTACACTTACGGATAACATGCGACTCTGTTTTCTCAATCAGTCATTCTACCGTAAAGTAATGACATGTTAATATTAATTATATATTTGGAATGGAATGGGAAGCATGAACATGTATTTTCAAGTGAGTATATGTTCTGTCGTTAATAAATTGAGAAGAAATGAAGTAGAGATTCTACTGATACGAGACTTCTACATGGTTCATTTATGACCTTTGTGGAGTGGTAAATTGCTACAGGTGAGGGTGATGCAAAGCAGTACATCAGTGACAGGAATATCTTCAGAAATATTTGGCTTTACAAAGCGCTCACACTGTCAGGACAGGCCCCATGACCCCCTCCGTAATACAACGGGTTCATTCTTTGCTCTGCTGTTGACCTCAGTATCTCTTTGTGCTGTGAAAATCCAGAGTTGCATTCTGTTCAATGATCTGGTGTTAGACAGCTGCTGGTGTGTAGTGTCTCTGTAATGGAGGTCAGGGGATGAGAAGCTGCTGCCAGGAGATCCCTGCATCCTAAAGCGATAAACATGGTAAGTCCTTGAGTTCTTTCATTTAAAACTAAAGATATTAGGTTAAGATTTTTGATGTCAATCTGCTTTAATGTCACTTGTTTTGAAAATGTATAGCTAGGATGGGACTGGGCAGGTACATCTACCTGTTTGTGTTTTAAAAAAAAATGTAACATGTATGCCTTAATTATTACTTTGATATTAATGCAGCTCTTCATATTTGTATACAGAAATTTTGTGGTATGTTATTTTCTCAGTTTTCTCAGTTTAGTTTTAATATGAGAAAATTTTGATCAAAGGAGAAAACAAAACTGTATACACAGCATGTCACGTATAGTCTGAAAGAGTAAAAACACCAATATGAATAATTTCAATGTTTCAAAGTGGCGTACATGTTTTCATGTTTTTTCCATGTATCTTTTATAACCTGTATGAATTTCATTCTTCCATATAACACAAAAGATAATATTTTAAAGAATGTTGGGAATTGGCACTCACTCATTTGCACTGGTTTCATGTCCAGCATACAATGATACAGAATGGGTGGCAAGACTGTTTGTTATCAACTTTCTTCGAAATATCTTATTTCGTGTTCTGCATATGAAAGAAAGCCATACAGGTTTAAAATTTCAAAAGGGTGCGTTAATGATGACACTATTTCTATAACTTTAATGATGTGATACTGGGATCTGACAGTGTCAGTGGTTGTGTTCCAGAATGCCAGGGGTGATGTTTTGGCAGTGATTGAGAATCCAGTAGCGGTCAGACAATCCGTTCATGCACAACGGCTGCAGGTGGATGACGCCAGTCAGAATAATTCCACATGGAGAAATAAACTTCCTTTTCTACACCCAGGCAAGAATAATATTATCATACACCTAATTCTGTCAACAGCACAAGACAGGCCAAAATAAAGATATTTTCTTGCTATTTGGAACATAATGGTACAGTGTGAATACACAGATAAAGTTTTTTTTTTGTACATTTTATGCGTAAAATCATTCAGGGACATTATGTGAGTATATAATATAGATATCTTTAATATTGACTGAGTAAGACCATGTCAAAGATTGAAATCATAATGGCTTAAATACCAAAATTTCACAATATTACCTTTTTGCCTAAGATTTAAAAATACTATAGACTGCATTATTCACAGTACACGCTAAATCATTTATATTTTCTTCCAGTGTCTGTAAAAGTGTCGCCCCAGAAACTTTTGAGGGTGTTTGCAGGTCTATGTGTGCTCTGTCTGCTGGGAGGAGTTGTTGTTGGTGTTTGGTTCATAGGTAATGCGTTTCATTTTGGGAAATATGGTGCATAGTTGGCTTTTTTTAAATACGGAACTAGAGCGAAATGAGCTTGTGTAATATTTTGTTTAGTGAAAGTTCTCCTGAGACCAAACTCGGATCAAAGTCCTGCAAGTTTAGGAGACACCAAAGACACATCGTTCTGCAACGTGACGGAGGACATCTCTGTGACAGATCACAGGAAAGGTATCTGATCCTGGTGTGGTGTGTTGCCCTTTCATTCAGGTTAACAAAGACATTAGACATGCATACTAACGCAATGACCTGTCCAACATGAGCTGTGACAAACAAGACAAGCAAAATTTTTATTTTTAAATTGATTTGAAATGGTTGTGCTTATAACGTGATAATGAAAAAACTGGGTTATGTTGAAGGGATGTTGACTGAATAGAGCTCAGTGTTTTACAGGATCAGCGGTGAGAACTCTCTTCTGGAGATCCAGCTGGAGAAGTTAGAGACGTGGCTGCCCGTGTGTTTCGAGAGGTGGAACTCTTCTCTGGGAACGCTGGTGTGTCGACAGCTGGGCTATCTGAGGTGAGCACGCTGACAGCTGAATCACACACATACACTTACAGCTCTCAGCACCTTCCACTTCAGCACCACCTGCCGCTGTTTTCTGTAGGTCAGACATTCACAGAATCACTCATGTGTTGAAATGTTCTTTGAAGACACATCTTGTAATTGAGAGCGTGACGTGTGCGACGCACATTCATCTTGAGGAATCAAAAGAACTAAAAGAGGAATTTAGGAATTTGATTTTTTCGAATTGTCCTCAAAATATGATATCTTATATTTTACATACGAGAAAACAAAGCTCTGAGCATAAAGATATAATATACCTGTTGAAAGTAGATATTGACTTGTAGGAGACTTGTAGAAGTAGTTAATTTGATGAAGTCAGGCTTCATTAACATAAAGGCCTCAGGAAAACTGTTCATATGGTCACATATTTTAATGTGAACCCTGGTCTTGGAGGATATTGTACATCTCATTACAGATTATCAAAGCACAAAGGGGTTAATCTGACTGATGTTGGTCCGAACTACACGGATGGGTTTGTCCAAATTACTTCTGAACACCAAAGCAACTTGGAGAGATTATGGCGTTTCAGGTATTTACTTATTAAAAAATGACGACAAACAACTACAAACAACTACATTAAAGTGATGACAAACATGAAAATTCTTTCATGATTGACACCGCCTTGTCATTTTAAACCTGTATGACTTCCTGAATAGAAGATATTTGGAAAAAAGTTGGTGACCAACAGCAGTGGCACTTTTATTGCGGGGACATAAAACCAATAGCAGTGAATGTGTGCCAATGCCCAACATTCTTCAGAATACCTTCCTATGTGTTCTGTGGAAGGAAGAACGTCAAACAGGTTTGAAATAACAAGAATTATTATTTAACTTTAAACTTTTTTTTAATATCTATTTCAGGGGAAGCTGTAGTACAGGAAAGGTTGTAGCTTTGAAATGTTTTGGTAAGCATTGAATAATTATTCAACGTGTTATGCACCCATAGTGTCAGTTTGAAAAGGTGTTTTTGGTTTTAAGAATGTGGCACCAGGGCAAAATTATCCAGGATTATAGGAGGGGTAGAGGCCGCGTTAGGCAGATGGCCCTGGCAGGTGAGTCTCTACTACAGTAACCGTCACACCTGCGGGGGATCCATCATCACCAACCGATGGATAGTTACAGCTGCTCATTGTGTACACAAGTAAGATTCAACATTATATTTGTGCATATTAACACCATATTAAGGTATAGGAATTTGCTCTTCTGTATTGAAGTTACAGGTTGCCACAGGTGTCCAGTTGGGTGGTTTACGCTGGTCTTGTTACCCGCAACTCAGCTAAACTTGCTGAATATCAAGGCTACGCTGTGGAGAAGATCATCTACAACAAGAACTACAATCACAGAACCCATGACAATGATATCGCTCTGGTGAAATTAAAAATTCCCTTTAATTTCTCAGGTGAACGATGTTCTCTTTGGATCCCTTATATTAGGTGTATTTGCATTATGGAACACTTTACCTTTTTCAAACTCCCAGACACCATCAGACCCGTGTGTTTACCACAGGATCACCATTATTTTCCTGGAGGTACCCAGTGCTGGATCTCTGGTTGGGGATACACACAGCCCGATGATGGTACTGTTATTCAACAAATGTAAAACATCTTTATTTCAATTATTTTCATGATTTAGGAGTCATGACCATAAAAAAGCTCATTTATGCATACATGTAAATGGTGTCAATTCTAGTTCACATACCAGAGGTCCTCAAAGAAGCACCCGTACCTTTGATCGGCACGAAAAAATGCAATAGCTCTTGCATGTACAACGGTGAGATCACCTCTCGAATGCTCTGTGCGGGATATGAGGAAGGCAAAGTGGACGCATGTCAGGTAGAGCACACATAATGCTCACAGATATATCATAAATGAATGTGTAATGTTAAGCGGAGGAGATTGTATATTGGTTTAGGGGGACAGTGGGGGTCCTCTGGTGTGTCAGGATGAGAACGTATGGAGGCTGGTTGGTGTTGTTAGCTGGGGAACAGGTTGTGCTGAGCCAAACCATCCAGGTGTTTACACAAAAGTGGCCGAGTTTCTGTCGTGGATTTATGAGATCATAGAGGTTGGTCGAATTCGTTCAAGATCTTGAATAATGTATCAGATTATTCTATGTTTTTAACATTGAAGTTTGTGCTCTTACATTCTTATTTTGCTTTATGTTACAGAGCTACTAAACAACGAGAACCAGAATTCTCCTAACCTCTTCTTGCTTACATTTTTGTGTTATTTTATTTTTATTTAGAAAGGTATAGATGTATTGCACGTTTATGTTGTTGTATAAAAAATTGTATCTTATATATTATATTAAAAATAAATATTTCACATATATAGGTTTGTGTTGTTTGAAAACATCCAAAGCTTCGGAGAGCCCGCCAAAGCCTACCAGTAAATTTATAATGTAACGCTTTAATTAAAATCTTAGGAAGGTGAAATGTTAGATTGAATTACAGCATTTTAATCCATTACACTCCATAACATTTTGAAATGATGGAACATTGCAAGTTCCATTTTTTAACCAAATTCATGACTTTTCCAATTGAATATTTAAAAATTCTCCAAAATAAGTTCGCTTTCTTTTTGTTGGTCTCTTTGTTTAAATCTAAGAAGCTTCTAGATGTTCCTTACTTATAATCCAACAACAGTTTACAATGTATAAATCTACCTAAAAAAATTAGACCAAAACCCGTTTATAATAAGTTATGCCACTCGACGGCATGCAACTCTAAATTCGACATTGAAACTGCTGATGTCCTATTCCCGAACTCTAAGTGTTGATTTTTTTGTACTGAAATAGAAGAGCCGAGTCCCTTCGGAGAGGGACGAATCTTTATCTGCAGGTTGGGACAGGACTTTATTTGGATAGGACACCATGCATGGGAAGAGGGACTGGCATCATACCATTATGGGAAAGAGGGTAGGCCTCTGATCCTGTCCAGGCCGGACTACTGCTATTCTCTGCTTTCCGGACTCCTGATGTTCACAATCAAACCCCTGCAGATAATACAGAATGCAGCGGCAAGATTGTGTTCATGGAACCCGAAAAGCACCCGTCACAGCTCTCTTCATCAAACTAGATTTGCTCATTGCAGGATACACCCTCCAGATCTCTGGGATCTGCAAAAGAGAAACGACTCTTGGTGCCGTCCCAAAAGAATAAGAGATCCCTCCCTCGCGTCTGCTCTGATTCGGTTTCCCTATGGTGGAACCTTCAGCCCTTTACAATACATTTGGCAGACTCTTACTTTAAAAAATTGTCTAAAAACTGTCTTTAAATCTGTCTTTAAAAATGCACAAAAACTCATCTTTTCCGTCTACACTTAACCCACTAAAAACCTTTTCCCCAGCCTACTCAGTCTTTAAAATAAAATTAAAAGAAATATAAAAGTACCCGCATCCCCCCCCTACAGGTTTTATCTCACCTTGTGTAACTTAGTACACTCATTGTAGCACTTGTTCACCTTTTATTGTCTCCTTGATTCTTTTAAAGTTTCTTTGGATAAAAGTGTCTGCTAAATGCCTAAATGCAAATGTAAATTCCAATGAAAACACAGTCCAATAATAGTGTTCAGTTTTTTCACTAATTTGTTAATATAGAAATGTTTTTCATTATTTTATTAACATTATTAACATGATAATAGTGAGTGCCACAGAGCACAGAGAGAGTTGAGGATTTAAGAGTAAGTAAGGTGGAAGAAATTAGGGAAAAAATAAATCAGTGTCTCTGTGTCATAATTAAAATTAAATTTTTACCAAATTGTGTTTTTGTAACTAAAACATGCATTAAAATAATTTTAGATTTAAAAATGTAAAAAAATAATAATACACAAATCATGTTTAATTGCTAAATTGGGCTGCAAAAGAAGATGAATCAAATAAAGAGCCATTTGGGAGTTGTGAGCCGAGTCTTCTAAGGGAGTCGATTCAAAAGAACCGATTCTTTATAAAGATCCGGACTGCCCATCTGCCCATCTGTCCCGCCCCCAGTGAAACGAGCCAATCAGCGATCACCAATGACCAACGACGGGACTCTTGTGGGGGACTTTGCATCCTGTACGCATGCCAAGTACATGAAGCAAAAAATATATATAATTTAATTTAAGCTGAGAAAACCCTGTGGAACAGTTTATGTTATGTTTGATAAAAATATGTATTTAATTATAGGAATTAAAAAAATAAAAAATAAATATAAACGCTTCTCTTATTCAAACAGACAGGACTTTTATCTTGCCGCCGAGTGGTGACTTCCGTAAACCGAGTTTCTATGGCAACGAGTTCAGTTTGGAGAGAGGCGTGTGAGCATCGAAACGCTTCTCCCTAATGTAGAATTAACTTTAATTATTGAACACTAAAAAACTGCAAACTTTATGCTATATTCATAAACTTGATATTGGAAGCTCCTGCCAGTTTTTAAGAGTAAATCCCAAGGGTTTAATTCAAAGCAGAGTTTTGGGAAGATTTAAACAAGGCCTTTAAACATGGAAGCAGCTCTGGAGCAGGTCAATCACTTTTGGTTGATGTTGGATGAGATGTCGGAGAACAATCCAGAAGAATACAGAAAGTTCATTGAGCGACAGCTGCGAGAGGGAGCAGAGATGGGTTCAGAACCACAGCCTCACCTCTGCATCCACACGGATCTACCGGTACCCTGACATCATAACATTATCATTTAATTCTTATTTCTACATTATTTAATCCTTATTTCTATATTATTCAGATCCCCTGATAGCACACATATCTCTGGATCACAGCTGCAAGACATCTGGCAGACGTCGTTTGCTCATCTGCAATACATCAGACGTCTGACATTCACTGTATTGCCAAAAGTTTTCGCTCACCCGCATATGAACTTAAGTGTCATCCTCTATCTATAGGGTTCAATGATGTCGGTCCACCCTATAGCTTCAAGTCTTCTGGGAAGACTGTCCACAAGGTTTAGGAGTGTGTTTATGGGATGTTTTCATCATTCTTCCATAAGAGTGACGTCACTGATGTTGGATGAGAAGGCCTGACTCTCAGTATCCATCCCAAATGTGGACTATCATTCAGTTCATCCCAGACTCTGTCATCCATGTCTTTATGGATCTTGCTTTGTGCACTGATGTCATGTTCGAAGCGGAAGAGGTCAGCTCCAAACTGTTCTCGCAAAGTTGGGAGCGAGGAATTGTCCAAAATGTCTTGAAGCATTCATAGTGAGAGTTGAAACCCCTGATTTGATTATTTGGATGGGTGAGCTTATGCTTTTGGCAATATATTGTATGTTAAGGATTTAGAATGGATGTACAACAGCTCTTTCTATGATGTTTAGGAGATGATCTTACACAACAAGTGTTGTCTAGATCTTTAGCAGATGTCTTACAGACGTACGTGTGCTATCTGGGTCTGCTGTTTGTGCTAAAGTGTATTTTTCATACAATGCACTATGGATAAAAGCATCTGCCAAAGGCATGAATGTAAATCATTGTACCATTGGGTGGTTTCAGGGACCAAAGAAAATGGTTTTATATATTAACATTTGTGGTTGGAAACGAGTGCCAGCACCTGTGTCTCACAGTGATCCAGTTCCTTTGTGCGGTGGTAGACTGGAAACCATCACTGGGCAGAAAGGTACAAACTCTCACCTGTATTTCAATCCGGTTCACAACCATTTACCAGCACAACACGTCTTCCAACATAAAATTAATATACATCAAGTGATAGTTCGTCCTTAAAATGGAATTTGTTTTGTGAATTATTTGCAAAACACAAAGATTTTTGAAAGGAAGTTACCTTGATACTCCATAATATCTTCTTTCTGTTTTGTAGAAGTAAGTCCGCATTAGAAATGAAAAAAGGGTAAATAATTGAGGATACAGTTTTCATTTTTGGGTTAACTATCACTTTAAACAGCATTGTGCTGAGTATATCTGGCGTCATGTCTATTTCAGAGTACAGTGTGGTGGATGTGGCTTTTAACCCAGAAGTTCTGCAAATGATGGAGAAGGACAAACAGGAGAGAGAGAAGATCCATGTGCTTGTTTTGAACTTTATTCAGCAGCAACACAATCTGAATCTGTCTCAGAGTTACAAACTCAACAAAGACAGAATCAAGGGCAGTATTCAGGATATGAAGCACCGACTCATGTCACCAAAACAGATCAAATCTTCAGCCGGTGAGCTACAATCTAAACCAGGTAAATGCTGGGGGAAGTTGGACCTATTTGTCTTTTTACAGTAAAATACTTTTTTCAATTAAAAATACAGATAAACTCATATTAAGCTTTTGTGACATCATACTCCCACTCGTGTCAGTGTTGCTTCAGTATCTGTCCAAAGATTAATCTTAAAGATTTCAATGCTATCTCTCTTTATAGCTCCATCACTCCTTCAGCAGATCTCCTCACTGCGATTGGCTGAGAGCGAACAAGACTCCACCATCCAGCTGAGGACGGAGCAGGAGAAGCCGGTCAGAACCGGTCTTATTGAGGTGATCTCCAGCACAGAGTCAATCCAGCCAGAGCCAAAGGTCCCCCGTCATCATCTTACAGTGTGTCCTGACATCAGCGGCTCAGAGAGGACTCTAAAACTGAACGTAGAGCTTCCTGGTGTACGATCGGTCTCTCAGTGCCAGCTCAGTATCTCACAGGTCAGTTTGTCCAACACATAAAGTTAGACAAAACTATTTTATATGCTAGATTTTAAGTCTGGGTTGAGGTAAACATTAACTGGATTACCAAAAGTATCATATGATTTATAATTATAACTCCTTTTTATTGGCAATAAAGTTTTGCAAAACTCTTGCAATGTTTGTGCATCCTGGGGACAAAAATAAGTTTTTTTTAGATCATTTATACTGTTGTTGGAATTTAAATTCTTATTTTAATTCGTATAATTTGTTTCATGTTTTTTTTTTTCATATTCAGCATGATATTCTCCTGGAAGTGGAGGACATTTATCATCTTCACTTTCCGTTACCTGAAATGGTCAAAGAGGAGACATGCACTGCAACTTTTAATAAGAAGAGACAGACTCTAACTATTTCTGTAACCGTGTTATAAAAACATCACATCTATCCAAAAGGTGAGGTTACACCTGCCAGTGTAATGTTTTTACTGTCAAAAAATATATATATTTGTTCTAACATATAATAAAATCTTTTTACAGTGTGTCATCTCGGTTAACATTTAGATCAGAATTCCAAAAGACATATGGTTTATATTGTTAGTACATATAATAATAAATTATTCATCACTGTGAAAATCCTGTGGCATCTATGTCTAATTGTGTGTCAAGTTAAAAGCATAGGTAAACTAAAATGAAAATTCCAACTTGAATTAAGCAACGTCAAATTGTTTCAAATCTTTATAAATGTCTTTAAAAACAAAGAAAGAGTTTTGGAAGAATGTTAGCAATTGTGATTTCAGAGGCACCAATGACTTACATGGTAAAAATACATATTTTTTGTTCTGTTGAGATCAAAAGAAGATATTTTGTAGAATGTAGGAAAACAAGCAGTTCCAGCACACCTTTGACTAGAATTTAAAATTAAACTATGGGACTCAATGGTGCAACAGAAATCTTACTTGCTAACATTCTTTCAAACATCTGTCTATGTTTGTTAGACAGGTTTGGAAAAACTTGAGTAATGCATGACAGAATTTTAAGTTTTTGGATGAAGTGTCCCTTTACAGAACACTATTTTGCCTTAATGAGGCTTTACATTGTTTATATTTTATAGCTCCCTTTAAACAATGTGCACAAGTCATACCAACTAGACCATTTCAGCAAAATATATTAAGACGAGAAGACGTCCTACACCAAATGCTTTTAATAAAAGGTGAACGAGTCACCTGCATGTGTTTACAACACGGAGACCAAACACTGAACACACATGCAGACTTGATAGGAAAGTACATTCATCATTCTTAAAATTGTTTAATTTTTTACAAATATTTACAAACAGAATGATCTTTGCTTTCCCTTCAATTTCGAAAGATTACATTGTTTTAAAATAACATCTTTGTGGTATCTCGACAATACATACATATAACGTGCGTTGTCAGTGTATGGCGTCTAATATAATGAATTGTCTGAAATGTTCTGGTCACTTCGTACAATGGCATTTTCCAGTTTCTGAAAAACAGAATATATTAAAATCTTGATATTTTGGTATGAATAATATTACAAATGTCTTTAATTCTTTAAAAATGTATCATAAAGTCTTTTATACAACGGCATGTTGTGAACTGTTACGGTAAGGTTCACAGGTAGAGAAAAATGCTTGGGATGAGGTATAAGTGTGTCCCAGAATACATTCTGTCTATCTGCTCTCTCCATGATCCTCCTCCATCCATGCAACAATCTTCCCCTCCCATCCAGGTATCACAGCATCATCTAGAAACACCTAAGAAAATCAGAAGAAATGTATAAAAAAATATAATTTCGTCAAAGGGAGCTTACTTTTAGATTTTCTATTCTAATATTCTGACTTATTTGTATAATTATTTTATGTGTTTATGTAGTTTGTTTCAGTGGAAAATGTTTAAATAATTATTAAAAACCATTGGTAAATGGTTTAAAATGTACGAATATTAGTTAAGCTTATGTAATAAAAATATGTTTATTAAACAAATAAATAGTTTTTATACACACCAAATATTTGATGAATTCTAATATAAATGTTTGAGTAAATCAGATGCATTTTCCCCTTAAATATACACAAAATTTAAACAGACAATATAATTATTTTCGAAACTTTAGATTTTTGTTTTTGTTCAAATAGTTCTAATGTAAAATAATATATTTACATAATGTTTATATAGTTTTTATCTATTTATGTAGTGATATTTTGAGAATCACCATCCTAACCTCTTCTTTGACGGTTCCAAACTCTGGATCCAAAGATTTGAAGTGATATCTGTAATTGCCATGCCTGTCCACAGCCTGCTTAAAGTCATGTAACGTCACCTCCCCCAACCTACAGAAAACATAAATGTAAATTAAGGTCATGACTTACACCATATGGATGGCCATCTTGATTTTCATCAATAATAATATTATTCTTATGCGGTCACCTTTTAGGGATGTTAACTAGGAAGGGTGTGAGTGATCGATCGGTGTAGTAGAGTACTTTGGTTGAAGCTGCTGCACTGAGAACAGGACTACTGTGAGAATGGGCCATCGCTAGAAATAAATCACATCACCAGAACACATAAACCATCAGATATCATGAGTTTTCAAATCACTGGCATTCATGAAAAAGCGAGACCCACTGGAGCTTGATGGCCAGGATTCTCGGTCTGTGTGATTGGCTTTGCGTCCAGGTGACCTTGTTGACCACTATGAGGAGACATTAAGTTGTTAGTGTATATGCCCTTTATTATGTGTCTTAAAGTAATTGTTCACCCAAAAAAGTTCTTTCATCATTTTCTCAACCTTTTTCATTTTAAACAAAGAAAAACAAAAAAGAACATATTTTGAAGAATGTTGGTAACCATACAAAAGTGGCATGCATTTCCTAACATTGTATAGACCCAATGCAAGTAAATGGGTCCCAGTTGGAAACATTTTTTCAAAAAATCTTCTTTATGCCCTGCCATTAAAAACAAAGCCATGCAGACAAAAATGTGAGCAAAGGGTGACAGAATTTCAGCTCACTTTTCTCTCCTGCCGTTTCTTGGCCTCTGTGGTGTGAAGGCGGTCCAACAGACTGGCCACCCCCTGTTCCAGTGTGTCCAGTGTGTGATGCTGTGGATCATGACCGCTGAAATTATCTCTGAGACTGCGTAGAGCATCACGCACTAACTGCAGCTCGTCTGCCTGACATCCACACAAGAGACATCAACCCAAAGCAGAACACACTGTTCAGGCAAAAAGAACAACAGTGCAACTTACCATTCTGTGGTGGAAATGTGTGGATGACGTATCCATTCTGTGACTGTAGCCATTACTCTCACAACCTGATAACTAAAGCAAACAAGAGCATTAGAAAAACGAGAAATATTCAATCCTATTATAAAGATTGTTAATAAAATTATGGATTTGATTAGTAACTGTGTTTAGTTTACACATTCTATTTATAAATAGACGATCGACATTTTAAAATGAATAAAAAAACTAAACCAACCAATTTATATATGTACACTAAGAGTCAACATTTTTTTGGACACTTGTGGGAAATATTTATAATTTTTTGTTGAATTCATGGCATATCCCTAAATGTCTAAAGTTAGTTTCATAGATAAAAATATAATTAAGCAAACATAATGTTTATCGTGACAAAGCGTAAAATGAAAGACTGAATATTGAAGAAAGAACGTCCAATAAGAGCGCAGAATTGAGAAAATGACAAGAACAAATTCTGCTCATTCTAGACAAAAGGTGACTATACTGAAGACATCAAATATTACATGATTTATTTTGTTTCATCTTTCTTTGGTTATAACAGTTCTCATAGTTTCATTAGTTTTGTTCTATAACTTTGATATGTTCATTATTTTTTTAATATGTGGGAAAATATGTATGCGTAAGTGCTAAGTGTCCCAACATTTTTAACAGTTGTGGCTCTCTCTTGTGGAACACAATTGAATTACACAACCTTCACAGAGCAATATTTAAAATCAAATACATCTCAGTAGAACCGATATAAAATATTCCAAAAAAAAATATCATCCCATTTTTTAAAAGTGTATATATTTACCCTGTTATAGCTGCTGTCATTGATCCTGCGCAGAGCATCATCCAGTTTTATTTGCTGCTGCTGTAGATGTCTGTCTTTCTGACCAAGTTCCTTCTACAAGAACAAGTGCATTTAACCAACTGAGCCATCAAAGTATGGGAAAGCACCAATGTATCGAACGAAAAGATGGAAATTGATGGTTCACATATTTACTGTATGGTCACAATAAACTGCATGCAATCCAAAAGGAGTAGAATACATCAATAGTAGCTTTACAGGCCTTTACTTTTGTAACCTTTTTAACTATCAAAGAGATGTAAATGTTTGATTTTGAAATATGAAATGGACCCCATTCATGTCAAATGTATTTAATGCAGAAAAACCAGCAAGTATTGTGTATAAGACAAAAGTTGTTGGTTAGAATTGGCATCAGCCAAAAAATCCTATCAGTGCATCCCTAAAAAAAACATTTTTCTTACTTTGTATTCACTCAGCAGTCTGTTTCGTTCAGATAACTTTCTTTCTAGTTCCACCTAAAGAAAACAATTATTCGATACATAAACGCAGAAGAAACGGATTTGCATTCTTTTTTCTTTATGACAGAATTCATACACACATTCTGTCCCTCCAGCTCCTCTCTGGACATGCTGGATCTGAGCAGCTCCTGTTTTAACTGCAGAACTGTGTCCTCCTGCGTAGACATTCTCTGCTGCAAAGCATCCTGGGCAGACCGAGACAAACCAAAGATTGAATTAAGACATTTGAAATACGCAGCAGTGAATCAAGCATAAATGAAAGAAGTTGTATTCATTTGTGCATTTTACATTCATTCCCCAATTTGGGAAGTTCTCACCTTGACCGCTTGAAGATTCCGTGCTTCCTGCTTGTACCTTAAAAGTTCTCTCTAAAAAAAAAAAAAGATTTATATTTCACTTCACATTCTTTACGTATCCCGACATGCATAGCAGCTACTGTAGGCTATTTTACCTTTAGGTCTAAAGACTCCTCCATACTCTGGTCCAGACGACTGCGTACCAGAATCTTTAAATGTACAAGAAAATGAGTTGTTAAAGTAAAAATGATTACATTGCGGGTTAACAAACACAATATTTTACATTAAAAAGTGTGATGATTTACCAACTGCTGCTCTGAGTTGATCCCACAGTCCCCAAAACTTAAAGTAGATGTGTTCTGATCTTCAGGTAGTGACCCATGCAGCAACAGGGCCTGAATAAAGAAAAAATCACAAGAATATTTCCAACAATGTTTCCACACTACACTGTTAATACTATTTACAATGTTTGTCCCCATTTTCTTTCTTAAAACTAGTTATTGTGTCTATTATTCATTATTTGAATGATGCATAATAGACTGGATACGGGTAAAATAACATGGTCAATGTTATAAAGCATTAATAAAACCATTTATAATTGTAACATACTAGCACACTTCTATATATTATATTTTAAAGTATGCATTTTCATTTTGTCATTTGCATTGTTTGCTTGGAGGTCGAAGAATGGAAGTTTAGAGATAAAACAAATAAAAATACACAGACATTATGAAGGCAATGAATGGCTTGGTGTCCAACATTCTTTCAAATATCATCTCTTGTGTTCTGGAGGAGAAAGAAAGTTCACACAAATATGACTGTTCTGGTATCATGTATTTACCTTTATGTTGTGTAAAACATAATTCTGTCCTCTTAAACACCAAAGAAGATATTGTGAGAAATGTCTCAGTGTCCATGCAATGAAATCAGTGGAGGGCATTGTTGCCCTATTTACTTTCTATTACTCTTTGCTTATAAGATACAGGCAAAAATAACAGAACAAAGTTATAAAAGTAATGATATAACCTCTCATATATATGATATATTCATAAAGCTCTATATATTGTATATCAAAATGTACATTTTTATTTTGTTTTCGGCGTTGTTTGCTCGGAGGTCCAAAAATGAATTTAAGACGTGGATATCAACACTTTATGGTTTTATTGAATAGAGAATTAAGTTTACCTGAAGCCTTGACACCATTTTTCTGGTCTCCTGCATTTCCTTCTCCAGCTGTTCCTGCTGGGCACATAGCTGTTCCTCCCATGTGCTGTTCTCCTCTTTCCCAACATGCTCTGGGACGGGCGACGGCTCAGTGGCTGAAGATTTCACAGCATCCTCTGCTGTGAAAATAAATATGTTAAATACAAATAAAACAAGCAAGCTCTCGTGCGGACTCGTGCAAGCTTATTCCCACCTGAGAGGCTTTGTGGATGCTCTGTGTGGTTTCCCACCAGTTCCCCTGACTCTTCAGATTTGGCATATACTCCTATATACTCCTCCTTGGGTGAGTGTGTTGGACTGGATGAACTGAGACTGCAGAAGAGGGTTACACAATTAATTCATTATTGAAATGAATGCTTTGAAATTGTGTATTGTTTATATCCGGATGACAATGAAATGTATAATTTGTGTTATTTTTTAACATGAAACTGAAAAGCAGGGAAATTCCACAACGGCACCTCTTCTCGATGGTTTTCGATTTCAGACCACACCATCACAAAGCAGCAAAGCATTCCTAAGCCACATGTAATTCATCTGTTTTCAGCTGAAGTGAAATGAGAGACTCTGTCAACTTTATCTCTATCACCCCGAGCTGTTCCTCATGCATACAAATATAATGAGAAAACTGAGACTGTGTTTAAGGTTTTAAAGTGACAGTTCACTAAAAATATTTTTTTTAATAATTTATCATTTTAAATGACTTTCTTTTTATTTGCAGAACACTAAAGAAGATATTAAGAAGAATGTTCATAACCAAACAACCTCCCTCCATCACATGGACATTTCTCCACATAGATTATTTTGGGAGAGTAAAAACATGATGACAGAACTTTCCTTTTTGTGTTAACATTCTATCTTCAGAAGAGCACTAAAGAAGATATTGGGAAAAATGTTGGTGAGGAATCAACACTGCCATTCTTTTGCATGCCAGACCCCATTGCACGGTCACAAAATCCTTTAGACGTTCCTCAAAATATCTTCGTCAGTGTTCAAGACGAAAGAATCACGTTTTGAACAACATAATGGTAAAACCACCATGACAGAACCCTTTCAGTTTTGTGTCAACTTTCTTCAATAGAAAACAAAATAAGATATTTAGAGGAGCGTTAGAGACCAAACAATCCTGCTCTCCATTGACTTCATAGCATAGAATCAAAACCACATTTTTCCAAATATCTTCTTTTGTGTAATAGAAGAAAGAATCATGTTTTGAACAAAACAAGGCAAAAACCCTGATAAAAGAACCCTTTTATTTCTGTGTTCACTTTTTTCTTCTGCAGAACACAAATGAAGATATTTAGAACAATCTTGGTAGCCAAGCAACCATTGGTTTGACTTTATTGCATAGAAACACAACCACTGAGACATGTGTCAAAATATCTTGTTTCTTCTTTTCTAGAAGAAAGAATCATTTGAACAACATGTGGGTAAATACATGATAGCAGAACTTAAATTTCTCTCTTTCTTCTGCAGATTACAAAAGAAGATATTTGGAAGAATGTTGGTGAGCAAGCAACTCGGCCCTTTTGAGACATTTCTCAAAAGATCTTCTCATACCTTGACAGACCTTAATTTCTTCTATTTAATAAATCTTGGTAACCAAGCAACAGTGCCCTTCTTTGACTTGTATAATTAGACAAAAGCCACTGAGGCATTTATTAAAAAACAGATTTACATATTTAAGGACAGAACAAACATCCATAATAATGGAGAGATGCAGCAGTCGATTAGCGCCATCAATCCAAACTCAATTCCATAAATGAAAAATGACATTTTGATTAGGACTATTAACCAGGATTTCATCTAGATGATTAAAAACTAACGTTGGGTTTACACCGGCATGAATCCACACCAGAAAGGTCCTTTGAGACGTGTCATAGTAATGCACTGTATTTGCTAAATATTAATACACAGAGAAACATGTCGATCAATAGCAAACCACTCCCGGTAAAACATCCTTCTCTTCTTCCACATAATTCATTTAGGCTCGTGCTGAGTGTGTCATCTACACTCTATCTATCATTTTAACACATAACAAGAAAAGGTTTAAAAGGAAAAAGAATATTACTGTATAAATGCTGCAGGGTTATGTCTGGCCTTCATATGCATATGATGTGAATTTGAAATCCCTGCTGTATTCCATCATGTCAAATTTGGCATTTTGACATCCAGTTGATCCACTTTATCGTATACATAATGCAAAGCTTATAAAACATTTATACATAAAAGCAAATCTTCCCCCCAGCTATTTACTGAACTTCATGATCTACTCTGTCACAATGCATCTCATAAATGTTGAGATTTATACGGACCGTATAGTCCGCATGCGAATCCAGATCAGTTATGCTGACTTATAAACAGCGTCCAGATGGCACTGACCACATTGATACCAATTTCATTTCTGGTTGCCAAGTGCTTTCACAATGGCAAGCAACACCCATCAGTCTCCTCTTATGGAAGACACACATACATTGTGAGTGGTCTCGCTTTAAATATCTAAGCATACCTAAAAAAACGTGAAATTATTATAATAATGTTAAATGATGATGTCACGATGTGAAGAAAAGACAATAGACTTCATGTCTCGGATGGACTTTGATGAATGATGAGTCTTGATGAGGACACGGGACAAGAAGAACGATGAATGTTGACAGGGTTGTGGAATTTCCTTCATACCATTTCATTTGTTTGGCTCCCATGATGCTGTATGCCTTTCTAGCCTCCCATGCTGATCCAGCGCAGCCCGTGGGCTTTGGGGAAAGAGTGTGTCATCAGCATATCACACGGCACAGTGCCGGTCCAAAGGGTGTGCACATGAGCGTCCTTCAAATCAAAACCCACGAAGTATCCGGTCTCGTCCGTTGAGGATGGAGAACGGTTCCCTGCCCATGCAGATGCCTCCGATCCTCCGTTCACGTAAGCCCAGCCTGCTCTTTGGCAGGTCTTCCCTTGGACAGCCTCACAGGCTTTGCTGTAATCCCAGAAATAACGCCCTTTCCACAGATATGAGGATGAAAATCCTGACCACAGACAGTATATCTCTCAATCACGAGACACATGAGATAATCTTGTTTTCAGTTCTGAGTCCTGGAAGGGGGAAGAGGAGCATTTCGATGGTCCTCTTGAGTCTTCACGGTCTGTCTCTCAACCCGTGTGATTCCTGTTTTTCCATCTTTTGCGTACTGGGGGTGTCAGAGTGGGAGAGGGAATTTTCCCTATGCTCTTCCACTCCCACGCTCCTTCTTTTCAGGAGTCTGATGTGCTGTGTTTACCCTCCCCTCCTCCATCTTCACTCCTCCCTTACCAAAACGGTGGGCTCCTGGCCGGAGGGGGATGGGTGTGGGAAGGCTGGAAAAGTGGGAGTTTTCGGGAAGCATGCTGGTTGGTTGAGTCTGATTTAAGACACAGCTTCCGGGACGTCCAAATGTGGACGGGCTGGATACATAAGACCTGTCATGTGGTCCTGGGTGGAAGGCCAGTGAGAGTCAATCCATTCTTCCTCCCTCATCCTTTGACTGTCCAGACCGAAAACGAGCCTCCTTATCCATTCGGTGTATATTTCAAAGAGATTTTAAGATTCGGCAGCTCACAAGGGTGCATGAAGGAACAGTTGACCGAAAATTATCAATTCTGTCAACATTAACTCAACTTTCAAATCTGTATACAGTTCTTAGTTCTAAAGAAAGATGTTTGGAGCGATGTTTGTAACCAAACAGTTCTTGGACCCCGCTGATTATTGTACGAAAAATGCATAATAATTGATTTTTTGGATAACACAAATAAGATATTTTGAAGAATGCACAACAGCAAAAAGTTTTAAATTTTTCCTATGGTAGTCAAAGGATCTAAGAACTGTTTGTTAATGAGCATTCGTCCTAGTGTCTTTCTCTGTGTTCAACCAAATTAAGAATGTGGTGAAAGTTTGGAAGTAGAACGTGAGTAATTCATAACTGAATTTTCATTTTTGTTTCTTTTTAATTAAACCACGACCTCGCATTTTACATTAGAGAAGTTATCTGTGTGGTGTTTCTTTGTCTTAAATCTCCTAGTTGAGACGATCAGTGTGATGTATGGATGAAAGGTAGTTTACCCCAAAATGAAAATTCTGTCATGATTTACTTCTGTGATTTTAAACCAGCGTGGCTTTCTTTCTTCTGTAGAGCACAAAGAAGATATTTTGAAGAATGATAGTAACAAAAAAATTGGTCCCTATTGTCTACTGTTGGATGTTCACAAACAACGTAAGTGAAAGGAGACCAATAGTTAGACATGTTTCTAAATATCTTCTTTTATGTTCAAAGTACAAAGTAGTGTGTCTTCTTTTATGTTCAAAGTACAAAGTAGTGTGTTTTCCTTTGGTAGTCAATGATGCCCCAAAAATGTGTTGCTTAAATTCTTCCAAATATCTTTCCTTGTATTGAACTAATCAAAGACATTTCAAGAACTTTAGGGTGAGTCTAGATATTTTTATTTTTGGGTGGACCATACCTTTAAAAAATGAAATAAACAAATCACAAGATGTATTCCTTTAGCCCTGTTGCACAAACTGCATTGATATTAAAAATATTTCTTTACACTTCCTGAAATATAAGTCAATATTCATGCTTAACTTTTTCTTTCTGCATGAGTCATCATCTGATACTGTACCGGCCTGAAGTGAGCAGATTTTATCCAAACATGTCCTGTCCTGGACACGGGGCAGAATCCCTCTTGGCAGGAAAATTTGCCTGGGATGTGGCCAGTTGACATTGAGGATTCGCTTCAAACCATTCTTACTCTGCCAGGCAAATATTTTTCCAGGCTTGTGAGCAGAGCGGCATTAAAAACCATTCTCGTTTTAACATTTGAGACTATAGGATCCTATATAGACAGAGGTGTGATTAAACAGGTTTTGTTTAATTGAGCCAAACGGGAAGAGGGCAGCAGAAAATCCTTTACCTCATAACACGGTCGGCTTGGTAGCTGACATGGGGTTTCTGCTTGGGCCATAAATACAGGAGCACTGGCAGAACGTGCAACAGATCCACTGTGAACTTCAACCAGTTTGTTGTGAGACAATGGATGTTACAATCCAGCATCCCTGGTACCGCCGGCCCTGGTTCCTTGGCTTCTATCCTCATAAAATGTATGATCCATATTTTGGAGAGCTCTTACATGACAGTGATCTTCTTTCGCCTTATTCCTCCATGTTTTTCTATCGACCTTATTTTTGGCACTTTCCAAACTGGTTTGACAGCGGAACGTCAGAGGTAAGTTACACTTCAGATGTTTACAAAGTTGAGCAATTTTTGTATACAACAGAACACTAAACACATATTTTGAAGAATGTCATTTTTGGGAACTTTCTCTTTAAGTTTGAGGTATCCAGAAAAATGTTATGGATTTAAAATATGTATCACAATCTACATATATGTATCACGATCAGGTGAAAATGGAAAGAGATCACTTTGTTATCAAACTGGACGTGAAGCATTTTTCTCCAGAGGATCTGAGGGTTAAGGTCAATGAGGATTACATTGAGATTTCTGGAAACCATGAGGAACCTAAGGTAACGCACAATCTTCTCATTTTATTTACCTTTTAAATTGTAAATTTAGCAAACTCCAAAAATGTACTGTGGTTTAACCTGAAACTATTTACACAAAAATTTACATTTATAAACTTTGAAATGAAGCACAAATACTGTTTAAATTTGATGTATTTGTAAGTAATTTGTAAGTACTAAACTAACTATGTTAGTTTAGTACAGTAGTCTGGTTAATGTTACTAAATCTGATTTACTCAAATATTTCTATTAGAATTCACCCAAAATATTGTTAAGTATTACAAAAATATAATTGTCAAAAATACTTTTCAATAAATAAACTTAAAAAACATATAAGAGAAATTGACTGTTGGAATTGTACTGAAATATATAGAAATTTTACACTGGGAAAATATATTAATTTTTTTTTAAAGATTTGATCTAGTTAAAACTTTTGTGATATACACTAAGCCACATGAAAAATTAAATATTATAAAATAATGTATATGTTAAATTATAAACAAATGATGTAACTGATTGTTGCTCTCTATTAGGAAAAGCATGGATACATGGCTCGGGAGTTTTACAGGAAGTTTAAGATCCCTGCAAGTGTAGATCCAGGTTCATTCACCGCCTCTCTATCCTCTGATGGTATGCTGACCGTTTGTGCACATCGCCACCAGGACAACCCTGAACGCAATATCACCATCACCTGTGGAGAGAAGCCACCTCTTGAAAAGTAAATCTATAGCTGCTCCCAGGCCTCTCATCTGCAAGCATCACCTGGCATCTTCCCCGCCAATATATCTCCTTTATCTTTAAAATGCACGTGGTTAGGACTTTGGTTTGGTTTTTGATATGTTAAAGGCCTACAGACGATAGTTGTATATAATCATATGGTTTGACTTGGATGGCTAGATTGTTGTAATTTTGGATTAAGAAGCAAACTCTAATTTACATTTAAAATCAAGTTAAAATTGAGTCACTGGCATTTACTTTCCAAGTTGCTAAAACCGACTACTAACATTGTGATATTACATCTGGGACACCTTTGCATTTTCCTTTGCAAGATGTTGTTTGCTCATCTGCAGCACATGTTTAAGACGTCTGCTGTCAGGTGTCATATAGACCTTGTAAAGATGTCTGAAAGATGTTTATGATTTAAAGTGGATGGCCAATAGCTCTTTCTGAGATGTTAAGCAGATGTTTTTACACAACAGTTATCCACCTTTAGCCAACATCTCAGAGATGTATCTTTGCTGTTTAGACAGTACTATAAAGGATGACATTCAAATGCCAATAATAAAAAGATTTTGGCACATATGAAAGTAGGCTGGAAAGTGTAATGTGATGGTGAATAAATATATTTGTAACTGCTGTGAACGTTTTATTTCAGGAGAAACTGAGAAAAGCTTTTTTCTGGAACCTTTACTGATAGCACTGATCATGCCGAGGTGTATAAGGACATTTCCAGCGTTATGGATGTCACATAAAAACACTCTTAGATTGTAATTGTAACCGGTAAACTGGACCAACTGTTTAAATTATACAATACCCTTGTTAATAGTACTTCAAAATCAGAAAGATATCAGTGTAAGTAACTATCAGTATAAGGTAAATGAACCTGCATTATGGACGGGACAAAAAGGACACCATTTTTTGGAGACAAACACCAATTCAAATGAACAAACCAGAATCAAAAATATCCAAAAGATGGCCAAGAGATAGCTCTTTATAGAACATTAATATATTTCAATTTTCCTGTGTCCGTTGATGAGCAAAAATATAGTGTTATGCATGTGACAATGTTTAGTAAATCATGCATTAAAAGTAAAAATTATGCCATAAACACTTAAAGCGAGACACAACATGGGAATTTGAACCAACAAATGTGGACAACTATTCTATAAATGTATAAAAAATTTATAATTACATGGTTAGGTTGACATTTTCATGGAATTGCCCATTTATTTCTTCTCACTGTAAAACGTGTGTTTGATTCAGCAGCTTATTACTCTAAAGTACCGCGAGATGTTGTTTGTATTCAGTCAAAGACAACCCAGGTGTAGTTTAGTACAGTAGTCTGGTTAATGTTAGTGTAGTACAGTAGTGTGGTTAATGTTAGTTTAGTACAGTAGTCTGGTTAATGTTAGTGTAGTACAGTAGTGTGGTTAATGTTAGTTTAGTACAGTAGTGTGGTTAATGTTAGTGTAGTACAGTAGTGTGGTTAATATTAGTTTAGTACAGTAGTGTGGTTAATGTTAGTTTAGTACAGTAGTCTGGTTAATGTTAGTTTAGTACTGTAGTCTGGTTAATGTTAGTTTAGTACAGTAGTGTGGTTAATGTTAGTTTAGTACAGTAGTCTGGTTAATGTTAGTTTAGTACTGTAGTCTGGTTAATGTTAGTTTAGTACAGTAGTGTGGTTATTGTTAGTTTAGTACAGTAGTGTGGTAAATGTTAGTTTAGTACAGTAGTGTGGTTAATGTTAGTGTAGTACAGTAGTGTGGTTAATATTAGTTTAGTACAGTAGTGTGGTTAATGTTAGTTTAGTACTGTAGTCTGGTTAATGTTAGTTTAGTACAGTAGTGTGGTTATTGTTAGTTTAGTACAGTAGTCTGGTTAATGTTAGTTTAGTACTGTAGTCTGGTTAATGTTAGTTTAGTACAGTAGTGTGGTTATTGTTAGTTTAGTACAGTAGTGTGGTAAATGTTAGTTTAGTACAGTAGTGTGGTTAATGTTAGTGTAGTACAGTAGTGTGGTTAATATTAGTTTAGTACAGTAGTGTGGTTAATGTTAGTTTAGTACAGTAGTGTGGTTAATGTTAGTTTAGTACTGTAGTCTGGTTAATGTTAGTTTAGTACAGTAGTGTGGTTATTGTTAGTTTAGTACAGTAGTGTGGTAAATGTTAGTTTAGTACAGTAGTCTGGTTAATATTAGTTTAGTACAGTAGTGTGGTAAATGTTAGTTTAGTACAGTAGTGTGGTTAATGTTAGTGTAGTACAGTAGTGTGGTTAATGTTAGTTTAGAACAGTAGTCTGGTTAATGTTAGTTTAGTACAGTAGTGTGGTTAATGTTAGTTTAGTACAGTAGTGTGGTTAATGTTAGTTTAGTACAGAAGTCTGGTTAAAGTTAGTTTAGCACAGTAGTCTGGTTAATGTAAGTTTAGTACAGTAGTCTGGTTAATGTTAGTTTAGTACAGTAGTCTGGTTAATGTTAGTGTAGTTCAGTAGTCTGGTTAATGTTAGTGTAGTACAGTAGTGTGGTTAATGTTAGTTTAGTACAGTAGTCTGGTTAATGTTAGTGTAGTTCAGTAGTCTGGTTAATGTTAGTGTAGTACAGTAGTGTGGTTAATGTTAGTTTAGTACAGTAGTGTGGTTAATGTTAGTGTAGCACAGTAGTCTGGTTAATGTTAGTGTAGTACAGTAGTGTGGTTAATGTTAGTTTAATACAGTAGTCTGGTTAATGTTAGTTTATGTTAGTTTAGCACAGTAGTCTGGTTAATGTTAGTTTAGTACAGTAGTGTGGTTAATGTTAGTGTAGTACAGTAGTGTGGTTAATGTTAGTTTAGTACAGTAGTGTGGTTAGTATAGTTCAGTAGTGTGGTTAATGTTAGTTTAGTACAGTAGTCTGTTTAGTGTAGTTCAGTAGTCTGGTTAGTGTAGTACAGTAGTCTGGTTAGTGTAGTTCAGTAGTCTGGTTAGTGTAGTACAGTAGTCTGGTTAATGTTAGTGTAGTACAGTGGTCTGGTTAGTTTAGTACAGTAGTCTGGTTAGTGTAGTACAGTAGTCTGGTTAGTGTAGTTCAGTAGTCTAGTTAGAGTAGTTCAGTAGTCTGGTTAGTGTAGTACAGTAGTCTGGTTAGTTTAGTACAGTAGTCTGTTTAGTACAGTAGTCTGGTTAATGTTAGTGTAGTACAGTGGTCTGGTTAGTTTAGTACAGTAGTCTGGTTAGTGTAGTACAGTAGTCTGGTTAGTGTAGTTCAGTAGTCTAGTTAGAGTAGTTCAGTAGTCTGGTTAGTGTAGTACAGTAGTCTGGTTAGTTTAGTACAGTAGTCTGGTTAGTTTAGTACAGTAGTCTGGTTAGTTTAGTACAGTAGTCTGGTTAGTGTAGTTCAGTAGTCTGGTTAGTTTAGTACAGTAGTCTGGTTAGTGTAGTACAGTAGTGTGGTTAGTGTAGTTCAGTAGTGTGGTTAGTGTAGTTCAGTAGTCTGGTTAGTGTAGTCCAGTAGTCTGGTTAGTGTAGTTCAGTAGTCTGGTTAGTGTAGTTCAGTAGTCTGGTTAGTGTAGTACAGTAGTCTGGTTAGTGTAGTACAGTAGTCTGGTTAGTGTAGTACAGTAGTCTGGTTAGTGTAGTACAGTAGTCTGGTTAGTGTAGTTCCGTAGTCTGGTTAGTGTAGTCCAGTAGTCTGGTTAGTGTAGTTCAGTAGTCTGGTTAGTGTAGTTCAGTAGTGTGGTTAGTGTAGTTCAGTAGTCTGGTTAGTGTAGTCCAGTAGTCTGGTTAGTGTAGTTCAGTAGTCTGGTTAGTGTAGTACAGTAGTCTGGTTAGTGTAGTACAGTAGTCTGGTTAGTGTAGTACAGTAGTCTGGTTAGTGTAGTACAGTAGTCTGGTTAGTGTAATTCAGTAGTGTGGTTAGTGTAGTTCAGTAGTCTGGTTAGTGTAGTACAGTAGTCTAGTTAGAGTAGTTCAGTAGTCTGGTTAGTGTAGTACAGTAGTCTGGTTAGTTTAGTACAGTAGTCTGGTTAGTTTAGTACAGTAGTCTGGTTAGTGTAGTACAGTAGTCTGGTTAGTGTAGTTCAGTAGTGTGGTTAGTGTAGTTCAGTAGTCTGGTTAGTGTAGTCCAGTAGTCTGGTTAGTGTAGTACAGTAGTCTGGTTAGTGTAGTACAGTAGTCTGGTTAGTGTAGTACAGTAGTCTGGTTAGTGTAGTTCAGTAGTCTGGTTAGTGTAGTTCCGTAGTCTGGTTAGTGTAGTCCAGTAGTCTGGTTAGTGTAGTTCAGTAGTCTGGTTAGTGTAGTTCAGTAGTCTGGTTAGTGTAGTTCAGTAGTGTGGTTAGTGTAGTTCAGTAGTCTGGTTAGTGTAGTCCAGTAGTCTGGTTAGTGTAGTTCAGTAGTCTGGTTAGTGTAGTACAGTAGTCTGGTTAGTGTAGTACAGTAGTCTGGTTAGTGTAGTACAGTAGTCTGGTTAGTGTAGTACAGTAGTCTGGTTAGTGTAATTTAGTAGTGTGGTTAGTGTAGTTCAGTAGTCTGGTTAGTGTAGTACAGTAGTCTAGTTAGAGTAGTTCAGTAGTCTGGTTAGTTTAGTACAGTAGTCTGGTTAGTGTAGTACAGTAGTCTGGTTAGTGTAGTTCAGTAGTGTGGTTAGTGTAGTTCAGTAGTGTGGTTAGTGTAGTTCAGTAGTCTGGTTAGTGTAGTCCAGTAGTCTGGTTAGTGTAGTACAGTAGTCTGGTTAGTGTAGTACAGTAGTCTGGTTAGTGTAGTACAGTAGTCTGGTTAGTGTAGTTCAGTAGTCTGGTTAGTGTAGTTCAGTAGTGTGGTTAGTGTAGTCCAGTAGTCTGGTTAGTGTAGTCTAGTAGTCTGGTTAGTGTAGTTCAGTAGTCTGGTTCGTGTAGTTCAGTAGTGTGGTTAGTGTAGTTCAGTAGTCTGGTTAGTGTAGTCTAGTAGTCTGGTTAGTGTAGTTCCGTAGTCTGGTTAGTGTAGTCCAGTAGTCTGGTTAGTGTAGTTCAGTAGTGTGGTTAGTGTAGTTGAGTAGTGTGGTTAGTGTAGTTCAGTAGTGTGGTTAGTGTAGTTCAGTAGTGTGGTTAGTGTAGTTCAGTAGTCTGGTTAGTGTAGTCCAGTAGTCTGGTTAGTGTAGTTCAGTAGTCTGGTTAGTGTAGTACAGTAGTCTGGTTAGTGTAGTACAGTAGTCTGGTTAGTGTAGTACAGTAGTCTGGTTAGTGTAGTTCAGTAGTCTGGTTAGTGTAGTTCAGTAGTGTGGTTAGTGTAGTCCAGTAGTCTGGTTAGTGTAGTCTAGTAGTCTGGTTAGTGTAGTTCAGTAGTCTGGTTCGTGTAGTCCAGTAGTCTGGTTAGTGTAGTCTAGTAGTCTGGTTAGTGTAGTTCAGTAGTGTGGTTAGTGTAGTTGAGTAGTCTGGTTAGTGTAGTTCAGTAGTCTGGTTAGTGTAGTTCAGTAGTCTGGTTAGTGTAGTTCAGTAGTGTGGTTAGTGTAGTACAGTAGTCTGGTTAGTGTAGTACAGTAGTCTGGTTAGTGTAGTTCAGTAGTGTGGTTAGTGTAGTCCAGTAGTCTGGTTAGTGTAGTCTAGTAGTCTGGTTAGTGTAGTTCAGTAGTCTGGTTCGTGTAGTCCAGTAGTCTGGTTAGTGTAGTCTAGTAGTCTGGTTAGTGTAGTTCAGTAGTCTGGTTAGTGTAGTTCAGTAGTCTGGTTAGTGTAGTTCAGTAGTGTGGTTAGTGTAGTCCAGTAGTCTGGTTAGTGTAGTCTAGTAGTCTGGTTAGTGTAGTTCAGTAGTCTGGTTCGTGTAGTCCAGTAGTCTGGTTAGTGTAGTCTAGTAGTCTGGTTAGTGTAGTTCAGTAGTCTGGTTCGTGTAGTCCAGTAGTCTGGTTAGTGTAGTCTAGTAGTCTGGTTAGTGTAGTTCAGTAGTGTGGTTAGTGTAGTTGAGTAGTCTGGTTAGTGTAGTTCAGTAGTCTGGTTAGTGTAGTTCAGTAGTCTGGTTAGTGTAGTTCAGTAGTGTGGTTAGTGTAGTACAGTAGTCTGGTTAGTGTAGTACAGTAGTCTGGTTAGTGTAGTTCAGTAGTGTGGTTAGTGTAGTCCAGTAGTCTGGTTAGTGTAGTCTAGTAGTCTGGTTAGTGTAGTTCAGTAGTCTGGTTCGTGTAGTCCAGTAGTCTGGTTAGTGTAGTCTAGTAGTCTGGTTAGTGTAGTTCAGTAGTCTGGTTAGTGTAGTTCAGTAGTCTGGTTAGTGTAGTTCAGTAGTGTGGTTAGTGTAGTCCAGTAGTCTGGTTAGTGTAGTCTAGTAGTCTGGTTAGTGTAGTTCAGTAGTCTGGTTCGTGTAGTCCAGTAGTCTGGTTAGTGTAGTCTAGTAGTCTGGTTAGTGTAGTTCAGTAGTGTGGTTAGTGTAGTTGAGTAGTCTGGTTAGTGTAGTTCAGTAGTCTGGTTAGTGTAGTTCAGTAGTCTGGTTAGTGTAGTTCAGTAGTCTGGTTAGTGTAGTTCAGTAGTCTGGTTAGTGTAGTTCAGTAGTGTGGTTAGTGTAGTTCAGTAGTGTGGTTAGTGTAGTTCAGTAGTCTGGTTAGTGTAGTTCAGTAGTCTGGTTAGTGTAGTTCAGTAGTGTGGTTAGTGTAGTACAGTAGTCTGGTTAGTGTAGTTCAGTAGTCTGGTTAGTGTAGTTCAGTAGTGTGGTTAGTGTAGTTCAGTAGTTAACCGCTAGATGTCGTCATCGGTCAGTCTGACACACTTCAGCTCTTCCGGTTGGACTCTGGAGACGTGGCTGTTTCTCTACATTAGCGGATCAGCTGTCTGTCTGTTGTTGTTGTTCGGACTGAATATAAATCATTAAATATCAGTTTATCGATCCGATCAGAAAGTGTTTGTCACTGAGATTGAGTGACAGGACAGAGAAATGGTAAGACTGTTTGTTTTGTGTGTTGAGCTGTGTTTAGCTAGCAGCTAGCGCTACAGTTTAACACTCTTATCATGTTTAACTTTCATAACTTTATCATTATACAATCACAGTTTTAATATAAATGTTGTTTAGCGTTATTTATAATGTTGTTTATACCTCTGGATAGTTCTTATTAAATGACAATAATATGCGGCTAAATGTTAGCAAGCTAACAATAAATGAATGTGTCAAAACTAATTTATTAGTTACATAACAAATTATATTAATTATTCTGTTTACACTATTAGTATTATTATTGTTATTATTATTATTATTATTATTATATATAAACTATGAACATCTCTAACATGTTTAGTTACTTTAGCTTTGTAAACAATCTTAAATAATTAAGAATTATATTTTAAAAATCCAAAGAATTCAAAGATATTATATAGAAAATACAGAAGTTAGATTTTAAGTTTTTAATTTACTTACAAGTATTTTTAATTTGTGTAAATGAAATGTATCAAAACTAATTTATCAGTTACATAACAAATTATATTAATTATTCTGTTTACACTATTACTATTATTATTGTTGTTATTATTATTATTATTATTATTATTATTATTATTATTATACATAAACTATGAACATCTCTAACATGTTTAGTTACTTTAGCTTTGTAAACAATCTTAAATAATTGAGAATTATATTTTAAAAATCCAAAGAAAGCAAAGATATTATATGGAAAATAGAAAATACAGAAGTAAAATTTAAAGCTTTTAATGTATTTACCAGTTTCTGAAGTTTGTGTAAATTAATGTGTGAACATTTTTTTTGCATTATTATTATCTAATTTATATTATCCTAATAATTTTAGATCAGATTTTTTTGTCATTTTGTGAATATAAAGCCTGTTAAAATAAAGGTTATAATAAAATAAAGGTTATAATGAAATAGAGTAAAGGTATAATAAAATAAAGTAAAGGTTATAATAAAGTAAAGGTTATAATAAAATAAAGTTAAGGTTATAATAAAGTAAAGGTTATAATAAAAGAAAGTTAAGGTTATAATAAAGTAAAGGTTACAATAAAAGAAAGGAAATTTTAAAATAAAAGAAAGTAAGGTTATAATAAAAGAAAGTAAAGGTTATAATTAAGTAAAGGTTATAATAAAAGAAAGTAAAGGTTATAATAAAATAACAAAATATAATGTAACAGTAATAAATGTGAACTGTGCAGAAAAATATGGTTTAAACATGTTCCAATACATGATCAAAACATAACAAATATATTTGATAAATATTGAAACTATTGCTTTATCTCAATGAATAAAAAATTTATATAGATATTTCAAATACATATGAATATGAATATTAATTTTTATTTATACATTCGCAGGTGTTAATACTGTATGTGTATCTTTACACATGTGCGATACACAAACATAAGAGTTAACATAAACATTCTCTCACTGAGATTGTTCGCAATAAACGTTTAATAGTCATAAATAGATTCTTTCATATTTTCTTAATCTTTGCAGGTGCTTCTAGCAGCGGCGGTGTGCACGAAGGCTGGTAAAGCCGTCGTGTCACGGCAGTTTGTAGAGATGACTCGGACCCGTGTTGAGGGCCTACTGGCCGCCTTTCCCAAACTCATGAACATAGGGAAACAGCACACTTTTGTGGAGACGGATAGTGTGCGTTACGTCTACCAACCCTTAGAAAAACTCTACATGGTTCTCATCACTACTAAAAACAGCAATATTCTGGAGGATTTGGAGACTCTGAGGCTTTTCTCTCGAGTGGTAAAGAATCATTTTTATGTGTCAAGTTTGTAATACCTCTCCTTTGAAGCTTCTTGAATAAATGATCGGCCTGTGTCTGGTTTCAGATCCCTGAATATTGCCGAGTGCTTGAGGAGACGGAGGTCTCGGAGCACTGTTTTGATCTCATATTTGCATTTGATGAGATCGTAGCCCTGGGCTACAGAGAAAGCGTTAATCTGGCTCAGATTCGTACTTTTACTGAGATGGACTCGCATGAGGAGAAGGTATTCCGGGCGGTAAGAGAGGTAAGATTTTCACTTTAGCTTCATGAAACATCCAAGGCTTTTGAGTTTTAACAAACTCCAACCCTCCTGATTTTTCTCTTTCATTCTGAAAAGACCAAAGAAGGTGAGGCGCGGGCCGAGATGAAACGCAGGGCCAAGGAATTGCAGCGAGCAAGGCAAGATGCTGAACGATCTGGAAAGAAATCCCCAGGTTTTGGAGGTTTTGGAAGTTCAAGCATGAGCAGTGTGACGTCAGCTACTATCATCACAGACATGATAGAACCAGAGAAACCTAAAGTGGCTCCTGCTACGGTCCGGTAAGAGTGTTAACCGTGTACGCTTAAGAAAAACATCTGAACATGAGGTAAATGTTTGTGTTTCCTGTAGGGCAAGTGGTCCGAGTAAAGCACTGAAGCTGGGTGTTAAAGGAAAAGAAGTGGACTTTTTCGTGGACAAGTTGAAATCAGAGGGAGAAAATATTGTCTCTTCCAGTACAGGAAGGAAAGCATCTGATGTTTCTAAAGTCCTTCAGCCTCCAGTGAACACGGAGAGGTATTGCTTCATTATTTCAGAGCATCCATCTGACTTTCTTTATTATGTTACAAAGCATGCTTTGTGACATTTGCATTACTTAAGATCTATACGATTCGCCTTGACCCCTAATCTGATCCTTGTTCATATAAAAAAATCGATGTCAGTTCATTATTACCAGATTAATTGCTTGCATGTAACATTCCTATTTGAAAATCTTCTGTATGATGTCTTTTCTGCTACTTGGGTATAGTGTACATCTGAGGGTGGAGGAGAAGATCTCTCTTACTTGTGGCCGGGATGGTGGGCTGCAGAACATGGAGGTTCTGGGCATCATGACTCTGAAAGTCACAGATGAGAAAAATGGTCGCATTTCTATACTCATCAACAACAATGACAAAAAAGGAGCCCAACTGCAGGCATGTCTGAAATAGCAAATGTTGTGTGTAGTATCTGCTTTAAATCTGTAGCCATAAGTTTCAAGTAGCTGCTAGATATATGAGTTTGCCTGTAGGGTAGTAACAATGAAAATTCTATCATAGATCAATTAAAAGGATATTTTGAAGAAAGTTGGTAACTGAACCTCAGCAGCACCTGTTTACATTTCTGATATAGACACAAAACCAATCCAAGTGTACGGGTGCCAGTTAGGACTTCGTAATTAATCATAATCCATTTTCAATATTATAATTTTTTTGACATCCAACAACTATGACAAACAAAATAATCGAGAAAATGATTATTGTGCTGAATTCTGTTTTGCAAGTAAAATCTCACTTACGTGCTTTTAACATTTATTTAGATTTAGAATTATGTTTCTATAATACCTAATAAGTAATGCTAATATAAAAGAGGTTTATTATTTTTTGATAACAATCATTGTATTTTTTTACTTGTATTATATTTGATTTCCAAAATATTTATAGTTATTTATTAAATTATAGACAATGATGTTTCTATAGGAAGTTACTAAGCAAATAAAACAATCACTTTAACACTGTTATGAATGACATTCTGATATTTTTCAATATTTTTCTATTCTTCAGACACATCCACATGTTGATAAGAAGCTGTTCACGACAGATTCTTTGCTTGCTCTGAAAAACCAGGAGAAGTCCTTCCCTCTCAACACTGATTTGGGTGTTCTCAAGTGGAGGTTACAAAACACAGATGACTCTCTGATTCCTTTAACAAGTGAGATTCTTTTTATGTTCCAGTTTTCTGTTGATCCAAAAGATATGTTTACAAGTGACCCGTTGTTTCCCCAGTTAACTGCTGGCCCTCTGAAAGTGGAACTGGATGTGATGTCAATATCGAGTATGAGCTTCAGGACGAGGGGCTTGAACTTAATGATGTCATCATTACTATTCCTGTGCCGTAAGTGCACTTTATATTGTAACACAAACAGTTTCTTTTTATTTGTCTTTCGGAGACATCATGTAGACAGTGTTTGATTATATGATCTTGCAGGTCAGGAGTAGGTGCTCCAGTGATTGGTGATCTGGATGGCCAGTATAACCACGACAGCAGGAAAAACATCCTGGAATGGACATTACCCGTTATTGACGAGAATAACAAGACCGGCAGTCTGGAGTTTAGTATAGCAGGCAAACCCAATGACTTCTTCCCAATTAATATATTCTTTGTGTCAAAGCGGAACTTTTGTGACATTCAGGTAAGTTTGATTGTCAGTTTGACTGCAGTTAATAGTCATCATGGACATGTTTTGATGGGTCTGTTTCTGCAGGTGGCCAAGGTTACACACGTGGAAGAAAACAATCCTGTTAAATTCTCAACCGAGACGTCATTTGTTGTGGACAAATATGAGATCCTGTAAATGTTTTCAGAAGGAAGAGGTTTGTTTCAACCAGCCAGCATAAGGTTTCAAAGACCTTGAACTCTGAAAACTCTCTGAAACAGGCTGGAGGGTTTCTGTATTTCTGTCGGTTTGAGGTAAATATTTTGGGTTTTGTATCTACTGGAACTTCAATACTAAGTGCCGCTTGCACCTGCCAGTAAAGACAAAGGAGAATGAAATACAGCCTAGCACCTGTAGACATCAAGGTAAGATCAGCGTCACAAAGTACAGCAGGTGTGTAATGAGATGGATCCATTGAAATCCTCCCAAACCATCAAACTGGGTATTTGCATGATAAAAAAAATGTCTTGACAGATTTATTTTCACTCCTCAACTTCAGATTGCATCATCTCTATCTATTCGTTTTTTGTTTCTAGGTTTTGGTGGTTTTTATTTTAGGTACACACCTAATATCGTAGTACCAAATGAATGTGTGATAATTTCAGCTGTGCTTGTGCAATGCTTAACCCTGAAACTGACACTGTATTTAATATGCAGTCTGATTCATTCATAACTGAATGTTTAATATTCTATCTCTGCTGTTTATTATGACTATAAATATATCATTATCTTCATCAACATGCACAAATGACGCTTTTTGCCATTTAGTGTTTTTTCATTTTGTTGTATTTATGTAACCCTTCATTTAATGATAAAATGGAGGTCATTTTTCGGTCTTTGTAAGTAACGTATGTCAGTATGATTAGCTTATTTGTTTTATTGCTTTATTTTCCCCACTTGCATTATTTGGATAAATACGAAAATATATTCTCTCTGGCTCGCAGATGACATTAAGAATAGATTTATTTTTTGTATTTTCATGAAGTAAAATACAGTTATCAGCGCACTCTTAAGGGTGACTATATTAACAACGACAGAATGCCAAGGGGAAGCTTACAACATTCCATTCTGCTGTAAAAGACTGTAAATGAATAAAATAAATTTAAGTAAAAGTTATTCTGTGAGCTTGTCCTGTTTTAATAATATCTGGGATTCTTAGGAATAGAAATGGTTGTGTGGGCATTTTGCCACTGGATTATTTATGATTGCAATCACTCTTGTTGTTATTATTGTTCGTACTCTAGGTTAAGAATGATAAATCCTTAACATTCACCATAATTCTGGCACTGGCTATAGGTGTGCTGTTTATTTCCTAAGTGATCAGATTATTTTAAATAAAGAACAAGTCCTATGAACATTGTGATATTTAAGGCGCCCTGGCAACTATATTTTAACTAACTACAACCACTCCTAACACATCAACACCCTAACTTAAGCGCAGATGTCCTCCAACTATATTACTAACTATATTGTTGGGTCAAACAACTTTAGTAACCCTGTAACTGCATTTTTGTAGGAAACCACTCGGAACACCATAGCAACCCCGTAGTTACATTCTTAAACTACTCAGAACATCCAAGCGATACAATAAGCCCACTCAGAATACCACAGCAACCCCATAGTGACTCCCTTAACCACTCAGAACACCATAGTTACCTCATAGTGACATTTTAACACCACTTAAAACATCCAAGCTACACAATTAGCCAACATAGATTACCATAGCAACCCCATAGTGACTCCCTTAACCACTCAGAACACCAAAGTGACATTCTAAAACCACTCAGAACGCTCAAGTGTCTCATTAAGCCCACTCAGAACACCAAAACAGTCCCATTGCAACATCCTAAACCCCTTGGAACACCCTAGCAACCCTGCAGTTACATTCTAACACCAGAGTTATACAATTAGCCCACATAGAACACCATAGCAACCCCATAGTGACATTCTAAAACAACTCAGAACACCCAAGCGACACAATAAGACCACTCAGAACACCAAAGAAACCCCATTGCGACATCCTTAATCACTCTGAACACCATAGTAACCCCATAGTGATATTCTAACACCACTTAGAACACCCAAGCTATACAAAAAGCCAACATAGATTACCATAGCAACCCATAGTGCCTTCCTTAACCACTCAGAACACCTTGGCACCCCAAAGTGTCATCCCAAAACCACTCAGAACATCCAAGCGACACAATAAGACCACTCAGAACACCATAGAAAACCCATTGTGACATTTTTTTACCACTCCGAACACCATAGCAACCCCTTGTGACAATATATAACCATTCAGAACACCAAAGCGTCTCATTAAGCCCACCTAGAAAACCACAGCAACCCTATAACAACATATTAAAAAACATCCTAGCGACATACTAAAATTACTAAGAATACCCTAGCAACCCCACTCTGACTTACTAACACCACTTAGAACACCTATGTGGTACTCAGGGTTGATAGATGAATAGAGAAGATTCCTACTTATAATCTTACTCTCCTTTTTCAGTAGGCACCTAGTGATGTCACCACCTGTTCAGTCAACCAAGTGTCATTCTCAGCCTGTGCTTTCTTAGTGTAATGCACTAACATCTACGAAAAATAATCTAAGTAAAATACAGTTTGTCTAGTTAGACCCGACATTCTGATCTTGTCTGTTATCCACAAGGACTAATTTAGGGCAGGGCTCACAAAACAGATCAACACTTGATGTGAACTTGATATAAAGGGTGTAGGCCGTTTAGGGACTGAATCTCCACTGACCTAATTTCCTCTGATCGCTCGCAATGGAGAAAGGAGGTAAAGTCTGGAGGGAGTTTGTGGAGGATTGATGCGTGGCCGGAGGAGGACGTTAAAGGGTTGCTTGTACACCCCACAAGAGCGTTCTGTTTAAAGGGACCGTGGTTCTCACACCATCAGCCGTTGCAATAGGTGACCATATGGCTCCCTGGAGTGAAGGGGTGGGGTGAAGGAGCCCTATTTGGGTTTTAGGAAAAAGGGGAGGGGTGTTAATGACCCCGACCGGTCATAAAAGAGGGCGGGTTTGTCTTATGGATGAATGAACAAGCAGATAAGTACTAAGCCAGGCTTTGTTAAGGGTCACATGAAAAAGTTTTTAGGGGCAGAGAGCATAGCATGAGCTGAGAGCCTACATGGTCACTTTGGTATCAGAGGGAGATTCTTGAATACAATATTTTAATGATTTACAAAAAGTTAATGATCTGTAAGTTGCAAGTGTGTAAAGTCTGGTGTTTCTGAAGTTGGCCCTTCATTCTAGAGGACTACAATGTGTTGAAGATTCTGGATCTGTACTGAGGAAGTCTCCCCCAGCCTAGATTTTGAAATGATGCTCAAGAAAGTCAGATTTCAGGCAAGTTTGCTTCTCATATTTAACTGTAGGCTTTTATAGTGATCTTTGTACATGTTTATGCATTTAATGTGATTCCTTGTTATTTGTGGAAGGAATATATAGCTATTTACATTATAGCCATTTCGAACATTTTTCAATTAAAATATTTTCACAAGTGGGAACATTTAGAGGAAATTGTGGCATGAACAATGTGCTTAAAAATGTTTCTGAAGATTTATGTGGTGTCTTACAATATTTTTGGGGCACAACAATAATTCACCGTATTATTTTTTTCTTTGATACTTTAAAAAAGTTTTTTTTGTACAAGAGAATGCCGTTTGGTTTAATACTTTCTTCCAAATATCTGTTCTGTGGAAGAAAGAAACTCTTGAAATGAAAGTAAATAATGAATAATTTTCTTTTTTATTCTTTTTGGCTGTACTACTATCTTAACACAATACTCCACCATCTGATCTACAAAACCACTGAGAATGCTTTTAGGGCTTTGAGGCTTTGACCTCACAATGACACGGGGAGCTCAAGTCCTCGAGTTTTCCCGCGGTAAAAGCGAGAGTTGATTTCTTCCACACCTGTCGAAGCTTCTCCAGCTGCTCCGAAGAATCCCAGAGCAGCCGTCAGGGCTTTAACATCACCTGTGAGACACGCAAGAGCATAAAAAGCACGCATTCTGAATGAACGTGAGGAATTTCTATTGCAGGGCCCATCAAACAAAACCAACAGTGGTCTGACTTGTGAAGGCCCGGTGTTTTGGTTGAGCTTCATTTAACACACACGTGTTATATTAGGAAAGGGAAATGAATATTTGCTGGCTGGGTTGGATCTTCCCTTCAAGGCTGTCTGTTTCAATAGCATCTGTATAAAGATTGCTTCTTAAACTTGTTGGAAAGAACTGGTTTAAGTGTTTTAGGTCATTTGGTGAGTCAGCCAATAGAGGGCTCTGTTGTCACATCAATCCCAGTCATATTTTGTGGAATTATATATTTTAGAAAGTTCTCACCTGAGGCAATGACTCTTATTCCACTCATTCTTGAGTAATTAAACAAACCTACAGTTCCAATGATACCCACATCACACATTTTGTCTTGTTTATAAATTACTTCATAAGCAAAGCTCAGAACCCTTAAAGCTGATTCATTGCATTTTATTGCAAACATAACCAGAGGGAATGTATGGCTTTGTTTTTAATTGTAAAGATGTTAATGGAGCTATCAGTGTGTGTTGACGTAATAATGCTTTAGTCATGTCGTCACAGACTCATTTGCATACAGGTATTCACTTTTTATTTATTTTTATTTTTTATTTATTCAACATTACAAAGCAGTAAACCAATACAAATAAACATGGACAAATAACAAATGACAAAAATAAATAATAAAATAAACTATACACAGACACAATTAAGTTGCCAGGGTGACAAAAAAAAGAAAAGATGCATTTACCTTAACAGGCCAAAAAGGATGAATATAGAGACACAGTTTTCATTGCTTTGGGGTTAACAGAGCTTTGCATCGTTTCAATTTGTCTAAATCATTTTTAAATAGAGAAAAGAGAGCCAGTAAAGGTTTGCTTATGTATGTGAAATTTAGCTAGATGGAAACATAAATTAATTATATAATATTGACCTGTTTTCTCTTTTGGATAATCAAACAAACCAAAGAAAACATCTTTAAGACAGAAAGCAAAGTCACTTACAAAATAAGATTGGATAAACGTGAAGAAATCTGATGAGAATTGCCAAAACAAGTGAATGACATCTTCCTCAGAAGAGACACAAAAACAGCAGTTCACTTCAATATGTGACTTATATTTTCTTAGAAATATAACATTTGTGAAATGTTATTTCTTTTACTTTATTGGTAAGGAGATACTTATGCATACTTTTTCCCACGGAAGATTCTCTACAATATTATTCCAGTATGATATGACATAAGGAATTTCTGGAAGAGAGCTCTAATTTTATAATTATTTCTTTATTGCTCAATAGAAAAGCACATCACAGTCCCGATCATTGTGTCAGTTAGAGTTAGAGTAAGTACATGGCCATGGAAATGTAGAGCCTTGCAGCAGAAGAGACACTCCAGAGGGAGTTGCATTGAATTTTGTATTTGTGTAAAAAATCTAAATAGTTGTAAAGTCTGCCCTGTGAATTAAGAAGCTGTCCAACTAAAAGAAGGTCGTTTTTGAACAAGTTGTTGAAAAAAAGGGATTTATTCTTGTAGAGAATATCCATATTGATCCATACGTAATATCTGTGTGGGGAAAAGTGTTTGTATATCAGGGACCATGCCAAGAGCATCTGCTTATGAAAATTATCTTGCATTCACTTCTCATTAGATTGGCATCCGGATCTTTTTAAAGACTCTTATGACTCCTAAATGGCTCTATATTTGTATCTATTGTTTCCCAATTTAGCAATACTGCATGATTTGTTTATCATTATTTTATTGTTTATAATCTTTTTCATAAAATTACTTATTTTAATTACAAAAACACAATTCCTACACAAAATTTAAAATGTTTAGAATTTATGAAAAAAAAATCATTTTAATAATTGAGCAGACGCTGCTTTAGTTTTTGCTTATTTCTTCTACCTAACATACTCTTGAATCCTCTGCAGGACACTCACTATTAACATGTTGGGTATAACATAATTAATAAATTAATTGAATAAATTTCTACATAAACCTATAAAAAAACTGAACGCATTATTCGACCGTGTTTTTTCCTTCCCTCCTTCCCATTATTTCAATAATCCCTTTTTCCATGCATTGTGTCCCATTGTCCCTACCTGCAGATAAAGATTCGGCCTTCCGTGCCGGAGTCGACTTTTCTCATTCACTACAAAGAACCGACTCATAGAGCTGACACATCACTATTTCTCAGACATGTTTTTGTGTAATTGACGTGTGCAAACCGGCTTTTATATGTCGTTTAATGTACATCATTTTACTGCGTTTAAGGATTTTAATGATGAACGGGGGAACAACTGAGTCTGCTTTATTGCACATCTTTGGCAGATCTTTACATGCTTGAATGGGACTCGGCATCATTCTTTACAGAGCAAAACGTGCAGGAAAGGCCCGGTGATAAAATTCAAAGCACAATCGCTTTATTTGCGTATTATTTAAATTCAAATAATAAATAAAAACCCTGTTTTCAAATCGTTCCCCGTAACCTTGAAACATCAAGCTCATTTCTGCTGGCCTAGATCCAGCAGACCACTCAATGGAACGAGAGGGCATGAGCTGTTCGGACAAGAAAAAGAGTCATAGAAAATCCCAGGCGACTTTAACACACCATGAACACATTTTGGGTGTTTAGTGAATACTTCTGTTTTCGAGGGAAGCACCTGACCCCTTCAAGCCTGCTGGTGTACCGCCAAGACTGACACAAGACTATACAAACACTGACAATAGCTTGACTGACCTGAGGTCTCCGGTGCTCCGGCATCTTCCCAAGATTCCCTCAAACAAAATAACAGCATTGGGGTGGCAAATGCCTCATGCCCATCTGCAGAAAAGTGAATTTTCTTGTATTCGAAAGAGCCTTGGACTTTCTGCTGCAGCAGGGGTCTCTGCAAGGTTACAGAATAAGCTGGAATTTCTTTGCCTGAAAGAATGAATGCCTTGTGTCAGGCTTGGAGTGGTTGACAGCACGGGACGGCAGAAATAGTGAGGGGAGAGAGAGAGGTTTTTGTCCCGGCTGGGCAGGCGAATGTGTTTTAGTCTGTGTTAGTTAGGACTGAACGTGTGTAGGGCACAACCTCACGGTTACTGGAGTGACAGCACAGCATCTCAACTGCGTCTTTGGGTTGGAAGCCGCCCAAGTTGATCATGTTTTGTTTTTGAGGAGGCATTTGTTTACCCGCAGGTCTTGTTTCAAGCACTTACAGGTGAGTCAGCTGTCTTGTTAGAAGAGATGTTTTTGTGACCTTTGTTTCCAACAGTTTTAAGGTTGAGTGTATGACATATTGCTTTGGAATGACTTTGTGTGCTTTGGAAGTTTTTGTAAGTTTTCATAAAGGGTTAAAAGTGGGAGAAACATATATCCATGTGAGAAAAACCGTAATTTGGAAGATATTATTAATTGTAATAACTACTTTATAAAGGCTGGGTCAAATATAGATGATCCAAGCGTTCGGTCTACATTTAAGAATGCTGGATTGTTGGATTATTTGATCCAACCATAGGATAAAACCAAACCAGGACTTTAAAAAAGCAAAATAACACTTGCTCAGTTATATTCTGAATATTTAAAATTAATTGTATTAATTTAATGAAACAATAATCATTCTTCTGTACTTATTTTTGTATTATATACTATTATGCTCTACCAATAATTTTTTTTACCATTGTATAAAATATAAATATACCAGAATATTTCACAGAAATGAAATAACACTTTTAAAATGTACAAATAAAACAAACATGCCATTGTATTTAACAAATAAACCAGAATACTACAATTAAATAATTACTTTTAAAATAATACTTTCTTAACAAAATTGAAAAGTTTAATAGTTTTATGATGTAAATTACGAATATATATATATATATATATATATATATATTGACAGCTTCAATGACATTCTATCAAATGTCTGTTCATGGTCAGCCATGCACAAATATGGTTTGTTATTTTTACAGAACAATGCATTCAGCAGCCTGGTTACAAATGAGATTGTCATTTGTGAGATTATCAGTAATCTTGGAATGATGTTTAGTTGGCAGATATGAGTGGTACAAAGTTTCTCACATATTTGCAATAGCAGACAGCCTAAATGATGTGTGTCCTTGTTTCTGTCAAAGCTGAAGACACAACATCAAGCCGGCACCGTGAGAGACCTTACAACAGAAACAGCAGAAACAGCTAAAAAACAAGAAGGTCTGGATATAAAGAAAGAGTGCATCAAACTGTATTTGCCACGTTAAAATCACCCATCACAGGACAGAGCAGTCCATTGAGCACTGAGAAATGCAGAGGGAGGGAGAGGGGTTTTCCGTGCAAACTTTGGAGAACTTTGGAGGTTCAGTGGTGGGTAAAAACCGCTCCACTGGTTTTGGTTATGATAATCGAGCCTCTGTTTTCCAGTTCATCTGTGTTCCAAAAGAAATGTGAAGTGAACTGAATCACACAGGCCCTGCCAATGAACGCGTGGAATATTTGAGAAACAAATGAAGGAATTCATTTCCCTGAAAGACACAGAAACATTTAATAGTTTAATGCCTGCATTTATAATTCTGGACCTTACTTTACCTTCTCGAAATTTCAAACCTGTTCATTTCTTCCACTTATCCCAAGAGAAGATATTTTGAAGAAAGTTTGTTACAAAGCACGAGTGGCACAAGATGAATACAACGGGTTCCAGTTCCCAACATTCTTCAAAATATCTTTACATTTCAAATTTCTCCCACTATCCTAAACATTCTCCAGACACGAGCATCATTACTCACTGTTAACACCGCTGAACTCATCATCCCTGCTTGGAATGCAAGTCCTGTCCAAGCTTTGGGATTTGAAAGCTCTCGTGTTAATGGAACAGGGGTCATCTCGCTGCCGGACAAATGTAACTGTTATCAGATCTGCGTTGTGTCATAGTCTCGCTGGCTCCAGCTGCGTTCAAAAGGTGGAGACAGGAGGACTTTGGTTAAATTGAGTAAGCAATGATGTCACCCTTCTTGGATCGTCTCCTGCACGCTGTGGAGCTCACGCCGTGAGTAATAGACCAAAATAGTGACTTACATCATGAAGATAATGTTCAGGGTCTGAGAAACAGTGTATTGACAAAAGAAGACATGTTCAACCAATTGCAGCGGAGGAAGGAAGTTGTTGACTGTTTCCATAAGGCGAGGAGATTTCTGCTTCCTTTAGCCAGGGTACACCTCCTCCTGTTTTGACTCAGAACCCTCCTTTATATTATATTTCTCTCCCTTCTATATTCTAATGCACATCCAAGACTGGCTCTTGAACCTTGTAGATTAGGAAGCTCATGGTTCTTCTTGCGTTCTGATGTCTGGAGAAATGTGGAGGACAGGAACCTGGGTCAGGTGGTGAAGGGTAAGTCTTGGACAATGGTGTTTGTGGTAGCCACACAGCTTTTAGGAACACGATTGAGGTGTTGGCTTTTATTCGTTTTTGGCATCTTAGATGTGTAAAACCACTTGAGTGTGTTTTTGGAAATCATTTAGTGGCCAACACACCTGACCGACAATAATATACCTGTGGTTACATTCATTACTTGAGGGCAGTGGTGGTTCGAATCTTGGACTCGTGATCCGAAGGTTGCTGGTTCGAGACTCTGAACCGGCGGGAATACCACGACTGAGGTGAGCAAGGCACCGTCCCCCCCACTGCTCCCCGGGCGCCGCGGCATGGCTGCCCACTGCTCCAGGTGTGTGTTCACAGTGTATGTGTGTTCACTTACTGGATGGTTTAAATGCAGAGCACAAATTCCAAGTATGGAACACCATACTTGGTAATACTTCACGTCACTTCACTACAGTGTGTGCCTTGACCTTCACTTACTTTCTGATCTACTCATGGACTGTAGATGTACAGAGCAGGCCAAATTTTGGTTGTGGATTTGATGGCGAGATATTGGACAGTGTGAGAAGATGGCCGTTGTTTTGATGCTTCTGTTTAGAAGATGCGAGCATGTTTGATTGACATTTCTGCCGATAAAATTGTGCATGTACTTCGTTTACTGTGCGAGAAAACAATGACATCTTTGCATGGGTAATGCAAAATATAAAATAATAAATATATGATCCTTGTACATCGGTTTTACACTGGTTACTTTAACATATTTAAAGAAATAATGTTAAATGAATTAATAAATCATTTGGATCATTTTTAAGCATTTTTTTTAGTTTATATTTCATGTTAAAAATCAATGAGAAAGTCAATATTTTCAAATAAAAAAACTTAATCCTTAAAATAAAAACTTCCTAATGAAAGATCAACATAGATCCAAGTTATAAACTGGTGTCATCGGACTTCTAAAAGTGACAATTCACCCAAAAATCAAAGCACTAGCCATTGTATCACTCCAAACCTGTTTGACTTGCTTCATTCCACAGAACAAAACAGAAGATATTTTGTGGAATGTTTGAAACCAGTTTATGGGTGCTCATTACCAACATTCTTAAAAATATATTTTTTATTGTTCTGTGGACGAAAATAAGTAAATGATAACACAGTCTTTACCTGACTTTTTTTAGTTAAAAAGTTTAAAAAGTAGCTAAAATTAAACATTTGTCTTTATTTAACCTAGGGTTGCCCCATGCCCTGATCATTTGAATTCTGTTGAACACAGAAGAAGATATTTTGAAGAATGTGGACACCAATAAATCATCGTTTTTTCATCATAATTAAATGGTGCCCCGGAAGTGCTTGGTTAAAAACATTCTTCCATTTATATCCATATGTTAATTCTGTGTCATGTCAATGTAAGGATGATTTTGAGTCCAGTGGTCCTCAGCAGAGGAGTGTCGGCCCCTTCTGCACTCCTCAGTTGGGATTAGGCAAATTGTAAAGAGCTCTTTGTGCCGGCTGCACTGGAATGCCTGTCGAGCTCGTTTTTTTTTTAAGGAAACAAACAGCCAAAGTCAACGGAACATTTGAGCAAGTGCCTGCTGGAATATTGTGCTCACTGTGAGCCCCTGCCCTGTGTAGCCCCCTCAACGTGAAGAACCACAGAGGGATTGACTCAATAGCAGCGTCCGAGCCAGGAAGGTATTAGTCAGGCTTTCTTTGCACCCCTGATGCATTATTGAACCTAAAGGCCCCATGCTTCAAGAGTCCTCACAGTCCATGCCATTAAAGGTTGTGTAGCAATCGCTTCAAAGATATATCTTGTTTTATATCTTGTGAACTTATTTTTGACTTCAGTCCGATCATGATGGATCCAATCGGTTTGTTGTTTGTAAGCGTAAGGATATGTTTGTGGTTGTGGTCGAAATGAAAAGTCATGGGACCTTCTCAGACTCATCCTGCAGGAAACACTGACAGGAAGTCTACATATAGACTCAACAATCTCTAGTGGTCGTCCTCTCCTGCCATCCTGTTTGTTTGTCATGTTTCCTATGGATCGTTTGGAGAAAGTCTGCAAGTGTGATCTCCCCAATGGCCACTTATAATGTTTAATAGCGCATGTATAGTTGCCAGTATTTTTAAATGTATAAATGTCTAAAAATGTTTAATATAAATGTATAAAAGGAACTGGAGCTAATATGATCATTCTTATTAATAATATTTCATTACTTAATATAATGATATCATGTTACATTATGATTCTCTACATAAGATCTCCAGGGATGCCTTGGTTTATTTTTTCTCTATTCGGCAGAACACAAAAGATGATATTTAGAAATCTGTTAGTTGCCAACAATGGTGTTATCCATTGACTTGCATAGTGTGAATAGGCACCACTATATCAACATTCTTCAAAATATCTTACTCTCTATAAAAAAAGGAAAGTCAACCTCATGATAAAATGGTGATAAAATTTTTGTTAAACAGGTTTTTTTTTTAAAAGGACCAGCCTAAATCAGCTATAAACCTTATTATTCTGAAACACAGCCATACAATTTTAAACTGGAATTTTATCAGGCCTGTTGTAACCCCAGTAACCCTATGATCAACCCTATCACCAGTTGTCGACAATATGTCTCTATTATACTCTTGGATTCTTGTAGCAGGAGGTTATGAAGTTCACTGACATTGACATGAGCATGCACACTGAAGCCTTTGATGGTATACTGGTGACCTTTGCCCCCTTTTCATCACCAAGCAGGTGCCCTTCCAGTTATTAGCTTGTGATCAAGCTCTTTTCTTTTTCATGAGTGATGATGAGATCAACATACAAGAGCTTCACTGAGAATCATCACATTGCAAAGGTTTATTAGAAAGATATACGCACTGGTGATAAAACCAAGTTTAGATTAGAATATTCGGCAAAAGTACAGGATAGTCCTGAATATAAGATGACACCCACACTCTAAAAGAAATTACAGAAAATCTATTTCTATTAAAAAAGAGGGCATTTTAAAGCTTTGAAATTAATTTATTAAACTCTATGAATTTGGTCTAAGCGTGAATATAAAAATAACTCTTGATGAACTAAAATAAGGAATTCACCCAAAATATAAGTTGTATAGAAGAATATATATTTGTTAAATAGATACTTATTTTTTATAACATAATTTTAAATATTATCGTATATTTTAGAGAAATTAACTGTTGGATTTTTAAAATCAATTGTTTTAATATGCCTTACTTATTTTTTAAAGTTGATATAATATCTAATATAATTTTGTGATTTTTACTAAGCCACATTAATGATTTTTAGAGTGCATTTTACAATTTGGCGCAACCCATTGTTTTTATCCTAGATCTTGATTTTAAGACGACTATATTTTGTATATGTTGCCACCAATTATTTGAATTATAAGTTTTAGAAAAATGTCTGCTTTGTAAAATTCAATTAGTGTATTTAGAACTAAACCTTACATAATTTTCATGTTGTAATTACAATGCACAGAAAAGCTGCTGCCCACACTATGCTATTCTGAGTCTTATTCTAAAACCTTTGGTAATTTTACACATTCTTGAAGTTTGTAGCATTTTGATGGCTTTTTAAAATAGAAGAGGCCCTTTCAGCTATAATCTCACACTCACAGAAATGACAGGATTCCTTATCTAACCATTGATTTCCTGTGTAGATGCGTTCTGTGTCTGTATGCTGCGATACACATATGGACTGATCACACATGTGGGGTTTCTCTGAAGATGGGCATCTCTGGGTATAAACAAAGAATTTTGGGGTTACAAAAGTTCAGTTGCAGCTGATAAGAATTCAGCAAGGTATATCTTCATTTTTGCAAGCTTTATGAAACCGGCAACACATGGATGACAGTCATAAAGCTTGTTGTGCAAAATTGTGTTGTGAACTCCCATAGTATATGACAGCATAAACCTGTATCAACCATATCATCTCATTTGATCATGTGGTTTGAGCCACAGATCACTGGAACGAAAGCTCTCATTTCCACTTTCAGTTGTTATTGAGTGGAAGCTTGGCTTATTTGAATATTCATGTTAAGTTAAGGAATCTTAGGTGTTGACTTATATTTAAGGATCTTTAGTCTTAAAGTGAAATTTTTTCAAGAATTAATTTAATTTTTTGTCACAAAGACTTAATATGTTCTACTATGGAAGTCAGTGGGTCGCAAAAACGGGTAGGTTACAGGCATTCTTCCAAATATCTGTCTCAGTGTTCAGCAGAACAAAGACCATTATACTTGTGACAGCAGGTGTATTATCCCTTTAATTAAAATATTCAACCAAAGCCAATATTCAACCATAATACATTTATTTCTGTACTCAAAATTAGTAAATAATAATAATTGGATTTCATTGACTCAAATATTTCTATTAGAACTCACTAAAAGGTTGGTGTATAAGCTATAAAATATATATACAGTATATGTTAATTAAATACTTATTTTTACATTACATACAATTTTGAAAAATTGAAATTTTGGGAATTCTTAATATATTATTTAAAATATTCCCTTTTAAAGGGAATAACCTTTAAAGGTTTTATAACCTTTTAAAGATTTTATTTAGTTCAAGTAACTGTTTATTTATGTGATTTTGACCAAGCCACATGACGTATTTCAACAGAGTGTATTACAACATCAGGATGAGCCCATGTTGACATTTCGAGACATTTCATGATGCTTGATTTTCCATGTTTTCCACCTTTTTCAACCAACCATTCATGTCCGTGGGCTAAGTGCAGAACACAAAAAGATGGCTGCGGGAACCATTGTATGTTTCTGTGTGTTATGGAGAAAACATCAGAGCGTGGTGGTAACCACCAGGTGGAAGTCTCCGAGCAAGCAGCTGGCAGAAGAAGATAACCAGCCAGTAGGGAAAAACACCCATCATCTCCCCCCTTTCTCCCTATATGTTTCCACCAAACAGAAATTCCACTGATGAATAATCCACAGGGCCTGAAGGCAGGAACCAGAAACTGTTATTACCCTTCAGCAGGAAGAACTCGCTTAAAGTGTCTTCGCCACATTTCCTTACTCTCTTATAAACTAATTATGATTTTCGGCTCCTTCAGCGTTTCCCGAGCACACAGAAAATCAATTTGATAGAAAATCCTTTAAAAAGCTCCAGCAGCGGCAAGTAAATCATAGCGAGAGTGTTTCACGTGAAACATCTACATTCCAGGAGTCCCATCGCATCCCTCGACTTAGATGTTTATAAGTCAGGAATTCATGACATTCTTTTAGCAACCTGGAGGCGGTGGGGAACATATAATTTGAAGATGTGTATGACTTTTATTCTTTCGCAAAAGATAGCTTGAAGAATGTTGGTAAGCAATACAAACCACTCTTGTTGAGTTGAACAACATTGAACAATATTTTGTGTCCTGCCATAAAACAGAGTAATACAGGGTCACAATGAAAAAAGAGAGTAAATGATCACACAATTTATTTTTGGGTGAACTTCCCAAAATATGGACTGATGCTTTGAAGAAGTCCAAATGACTTTAACGAACCTTGTGGGAGTAGGCCGCACCTCTCCATCTTTTTCCAGGGTAATGCGATGAGCCACAGTGTCTCCCGCTTGCGATGGAAAGTCCAGGCATGTCAAAGAGCGAACAATACCAGCCTTTGTGTTTCTGTCTGAAAACGATGCTTTTCTTCACATTGTTGGATCTGGGAACAGAAACAAACTCAAGAAATCGGAATCAGATCCCAAAAGAGAGAAATAATTAATTGCTTCTCAGATCGTGCCAAATGGGCTTTGATGAATAAAGAGGAATGTGACAATAACCGAGTTTTGGAATCTGATCAAACTAAAACTCAATCTGTCTGATCTTCCATCTGTCTGGATGTCAGACATTCTTTGTGTGTATTCCAGATGTCCTACATAGAGTCCCATTATTACTTAATAGAGCTCATGTTTGCTCAGTTTAACTTTCCTTTCTTCTGCTTTTCTTTTCTCCTGCATCCTTTTTGACAAGCGCACCAACATCTGTTATCAGAGGTGTAGCCAACAGGCAGGAATGTAGAGTTTAGCTCCAAGCAGCATGTACAGACAGGTTGGCTTTGTTGTGAGCAAGTATCCTTTCTGCTCCAAGTAATGTTGTGAGGGGGCTCGAGGAAGGACAAAAAATAACACGGGAACATTTTCTGATGTGCTGATGCATAGACACCACTGTCATTTTGTCCGAAATGGAGGCATTGTGTTTGTTTGACAACTGGAAAAAGGTACATTTGAGTAATTAAATTATGTCATGTGTAATGGATTTAAAAAACTATTTATTTGTATTCTTAATGTATGCTTTGGATGGACTTGGTTTTTTTGTGGCTGATTACCTGTAATAAAATAGTACAAGGAATGCTCGCAATTGAGATTTGTATCACAGGGCAATTTTAACCTGTAAAAAATGTTTTTGTATCTCACAACAAAAGAGTTATCATCAAGAGTAATTAAAGTAATTTCCTCAGATTATGCGGTTTGGATTTCATTCAATTATATCGAGCACAATCCAGTTTATAGAGCTGAGTGTGTTAAAGTTATGACATCAAAATCCTTCAACAAGGACAGTTATCATCTTAATTAAGTAACGAAAACGTATGCTTATACATGTTTTACTTAAAGTGTTCAAGTGCATTTATCAAAAAGTGTCAAGAGTATTCTTATAATTTGTAATTTAAATGTCCACTTTGTTTTTCTTACTTAATTTTTAGATTAAGATTAAGTGGAAGTTCAAATTCACAGCTGCATTGGGAGACTGTATTTTGAAATATGATATTTAGTTTATGTTTCTCAGAAGCCTTAAAGACTTATTAATGTTTAATGTTCATTTCTTTAGGACTAAAACCTACAACCAATTTAACCAATTTAACAAATTTAACTAATCTTGGTTTACAGCTAAATGTTTTTTACATTAATTAACCTGATTAAAATAAGCAAGTATAGCTTCTTTTATAAGTTAAGGAAACTCATGATTTAAGGTATAATTTGTGTGAAAATACAAAACCATTCAGATGGAGTGATTCTAAAGATTTCGCTCTGGTCAAAGTGATAGTTCACCCATAAAAAGAAAAACATTGATTTACTTAACCTCTAGTTATTCTAAACCTGTATAAAGAAGATATTCGGAAGTATGCTTGCAACCCAAAGGTTTTTGGACCTCATTGACTAAAAAGGTCAACAAAATGACCCCAGAACTTTTTGTTGTCCTATTCTTCCAAATATCTCATTTTGTGTCCTACGAGAAGATTATAAACTATTTCTCCTACAAGGAGAGTCAGTGGACTCTGAGAAATATTTGCTACAAGCATTCTTTCAAATATCTGTTTCCGTGTTTATCAGAACAACGAAATGTATATATATCCAAAACAACTTAAAGGTGAGTAAACGATGAGGGATTTTTATTTTTGGGTGAACCCTTAAAGACAGGTCTGTGAGAAAGAACAGGAACGTTGGAAAGGTCAGTGTTACATACTGAAGCTGGAGTTGGGTTGAGTCAGGGAATCCGGCCAGCGGGTTAAATTCGCATTATCTGTTTGCAAATGCCATTTCTGTGAGGACAGAGTCTATTCATCAGGTCAGTGAGTCAGCTGTGAATGCAGACGGGGGAATGCCAAAGGCACCATTGTGTGTAGATTCTTGACAGGCTTAATTGTTATCTCCATTGGACAAAACAGTCAGCAGCAAATACGCAAGTCTGCAGACCGGCTCCCCAATATATTTGCTCAATTATGCAAGTCTTAAAATGTATGGATCAAATCTATTGGATAAAATATATTGATACCACAACATACAACATACAATATCTTTAAATCATAAATGTAAAATGTGTCATCATGTGTGTTTGTCTCTCACAGGACCCTCATGTCCCAGAGCGAGTAAGTGACGAAACACTGGACATGGACAGCCTAAACCGAAATCTTACCGGTGGGAAGACTCACAAGGTGCTCCAGGTGAGATTCGTTTTTTGTAATTCATGTGATTCACAGTTTGTCTGATAAGATGCAAATTCCTGCGCACAGCATCTTTGTTAATGTTCATCATGAAGGAAGATTCCGTCTGACAGATGATGCTGAGTGGTTGTGAAATGAGGTGATAGGCAAAGTGTGAAACATGCCTCGAGGGTATCATTACCATCATCACCTCCTGATCCGAAAAGCTTGTAGACACATCTATCTATTTTAATGTGGTCACCCTATGGAATGAGTGTTAATGTTTTTAAACTGATGATCATCTCTCGCTACAATCCAATAAGAGTTGCCTTAATCCATTAGACTAATTGCATCCTGCTAATCGTGTTTAAGCAGTCAGGAATATCTTAAATCCAGCAATATACTACAGCCCCGAGGAGGTAATATTGTCTTTAGTAGATGTTTGGAGATGTGGGCTGCTATGATAGAGAAGCTGTATGTTAAAAAATACTGTAAAATAATCTTTATTGTACGTTATATCCATTGCACATTTACGATACTGTTATGAATGCGCCTCGGGCCAAAACGTGCAATCAAAATAAATGGATGGATTCAGCTAATTTCTGCTTGAGAAGATGATGTCATCACATGATAGGGGAAACAGAGGGAGCTGTCCCCCTCCCAGTCATTAACAGTCGCACTGTTGCCATGACAACATCCCCATGCTGAGCTTTTACGTTTTCGTGGAGGTCTACACTCAAGACGAGGGAAGATCTTTCAACAGAATTGCAAGATAAAGCATTTTGGACTTTTGTGGTGATATGAGATGTTAAAGTGATCATAAAAATAAAAAGTTTTAACCCTCTTGTCATTTCAAACCTGTATGACTACCGCTAAACACAAAAGAAGATATTTTAAAGAATGTTGGAAATGGCATTTTGTCTCTGAAACAATAGAAGGGATGAGTGCCATTCCTGTTTCGATACCAACTTAATAAAAAAAATATTTTTAATGTTTTGCAGCAGACTGAATTTCATTCATCTTTAAAATGGGAAGAGAGAAAAATAATGATAGAATTGTAGTTTTTAGGTCATCTATCACGTTAAAGGACTGTGGCCAGTTATAGATACGGTTTGAGCTTTACATGTTGTAGCGGTCTAAGGCTTAATGCAACATATACATTTGTTTTTGTTTCTTAGAGCACTCCACTGGATTTGATAGAGACTGGAAAAGGGTTGAAGGTCCAGGCAGAGCGTCCCCATTTGGTCAGTCTGGGAAGTGGCCGGCTCAGCATTGCCATCACCCTGTTGCCCTTGCCTGAGGGTAAGATACTTCATATTTTATTGTCCGTTTCATCTATGGGCATGCAGTGGTATTTAACCGTTTGCCAGTCATCTATTGTGCCCACTTTAAAATTTGTGGAAGAAAATACATTCTTAAACACAAATAGTGTCAGCGCATCTTCAGACCCCCTGTATCGTCTCAGTGTTGTGATTGTGAAGCGAATAATTCGACCCTAAGCCCATAGCAGCAGGGGGACATCAAAAGCACCTTAACTAAAGAAGCCCCCTCCCCAGCCCCGTATCACCCCCATCTTAGCCTACTTTCTCTGACCCGTTATTCAAACCAGTGTCTACTTTATCAATGACCATCTGCCTCAAAATTCTTAAGAGACATGTTGAGAAGTTGTTTAGCAGTAGGTGAAAAAAATGTGGAATGTGTCTGTGTTATATCAAGGTGGATCTGGTATTCTGAAGGCCTGGAAAACTCTATCTTATAAAACCAAGATAATATACATTTGAAAATAACAGGCGTGTGTTTTACTGTGAACAGCCAATCCGTTTATATTCTGTAACGTTACCGTCTTGACCACCATTACGTCACGTAAAAGCAACTATAGATAAAAATAACTAGACGTCGCATGTTTCCATGGGCCGCTATACATAGGTCGTCCCCCATACTGGAACGGTAGTCTTTAGATTTCCTGTTGAGTTGAGCTACTTTTAAAAGGTTGTTCCGACTGTTATAAATGAAATTATTTTGTTTTTCAGCTGTCAATCTTGAGATGATTTTATTTCTGTGCATTATTTTATTTCACAGATCTGGCAACCCTGCCAATAAGATCTGTTGTCACTCAAAAGCAATCTGACTTTTCGTTTTGTGTTGCGACACTATGTTGTTTTTGTGTGTATGCAGATATTTCTGTAGATTTTTTTAATGGAATTGTCTAATAGGGAATGCTTTGGTGGGATGTGGCCAGAATGCCATGGAAAACCCCTTTAAATACATAAGGCAAAGAATCTTAAAAATGTAAGACTGTTTTGGAATACTGATCACTTTGTTTTGAGCGGTACTACTCTGGTATTCTCGAGTTTCTGGGTTTTATTTTGGTCCTGATAACAGATAAGCGTAGACGGGATGATGGAAAAGGGGCTGAGGAATGTGGATCTTTTTACCGACAAAGATCAGGTTGTCATCACTGAATAATGAATTGTAAATATCAAACAAACGAAATATAAAGATAATTCTTGCATTTGTTCTTAAAATCGTACTGTACAATATCTCCCTTTAATGACAACGCACTTTGGGTTTTAATGGCTCGCTTTACAAAGCTGACTTATTCTACAAGCTGAAACTTCAATGGTCACGTTCTGTTTAGCAAATAATCTTCGAACTCAACATCCTGTGGGGGTTGTTTGTCTAGGTAAGACCACGCTGGGTTATGGAGCCATGGACATCAACATCCAGGGCCCAGGGATTGCGGCTCAACATTGTTTTATAGAAAACCAAGCTGGGATCATCACCCTGCATCCCTGTGGAAACCAGTGTAGCGTGGACGGACTTCCAGTTGCCAAACCGGTTCGCCTATCTCAAGGTACAGAACCCTACGACACTTATAACCAAGAAGTGGTCTTGGAAATGAAAGCGATACTTCACCAAAATAAAAAATATGGCATCGTTTACATCCCTTCAAGTTGTTCCAAGTCTCCATGCATTGATGAACAAAAAGAAAGATGGAAGAATTCTAAAAAAGTGTTCCCCCATAGACTACCATAATAGAAAAAATGTTGTATAACGTCTTGGTTCTGTTAAACATAAAATCAGATATTTTGAAGAATGTAGGACATTCAAAATTCTAGGGTGACGTTCTTATTTTTCCAACTACGATCAAGAACCGTACAAGTGACAAGGTCAAGTATGGTGACCCGTACTCAGAAATCGTACACAAAAACAGTGAACACACACACAACAGTGAACACACACCCGGCGCAATGGGCAGACATTTATTCTGCGGCGCCCGGGGAGCAGTTTGGGGTTCGGTGCCATGCTCAAGTCATGATATTGCCAACCAGAGACAACGCAAATTCTCTACCCCAGTAGGCCGTGACATCCCACGTAGCTTTAGTTTCAAACACTTCAACCAAACAAAGAAATGTTTTCAGATAAGGAAAACCAAGAGAGAACGTAACTCATGACAGACTTCTTATTTTTGTGATCCGGCCCATTAAACCGGCCCAGGTTTGCATCCCTCGTGATTAATCGATTCAAACCACGCCGCGTTTTATTCTCCCTTTAAACGCGGGCTGTTTCGAACAATCAACATAAATACACGCGTGATCCCTGAGTGTAAAATCATTTTGATATTTCTATTAAAGACACCCCAAGAATGCCCCCCCCTCCATCTATTGTCTCATTCTTCACTATACAGGTTGGGGGAGGGGCATGCTGACGTCATCCCAGTTTTGAGTTCCCTGTCCAATCATCATTCTTAAATGACTTGTTGAAACACATTTGTTACATTACACCAAATGTAACAGTGATTGTATCCATTTGTATCATAAAAGATCAATGACTCATGGAAGGAATCTTAAATGCCCCCCCTCCCCTCTGACACATAGATAGAGGCTGTGACTCAGGGGTGAGAGATTACACCCCCCACTCCCCTCTCCTATGTGAAAGGGGAACGAGTCGCACCTCTGCGGGAGAGACAGCTGTTTAATCCGCACTGGACTCCGGTTCATACGGCACCCAATCCGGATTCAGTTCACTTCTGGTTTTCATTCGGATCGGATTACATTACAGGGGATTCTCACACGTCATTGTTTGTTTGTTACATGAAGTAAATCAGAGGATGTTTGGGAAATAAATGCAGGATACTAAAAGAACAAAGGATTAACCGGGACAAAGCGTTTACATCTGAACACGTGTTCTTCCATTTAAAGGGACAGATACAATGTTACCTGGGGAGAAGTTTCCCATCTGGAAGTAAAAGTAAGTGTTTGATGAGTCTAACTCCTTTAAAGTTAAACACAACTTGTTTAAAAGAAGGGAATTCCTTTAAAATGTTAAGATTTATCAATGGGATTTGGTATATTATTCACAACATTTGTAATTTCAGATGCCAATTTCCCTAATAATTTGTTAATTTTTTTTATTGAATTTTTTTCATAGTCAAAGATGGGATATTTTTAGGATTGTCACATCCATAACTTTACATTTCACTCATATAAAAACACATACAAATTAAAATATAGTTAATATTTTTTGTTCTTCAAAGAGCTATTTGTTGGATATAAGTGACTCGGGTTTTATTTGTAATTCACATAAGTCTAAAGAATTTTGCTTTTTTATGTAACGTCTATAACATAGGTTTATTTCTCTTTTTAAAATAGAAATGAGAAATAAACAGTTAGTTAAGTTTACTGTTATCAATTATATCGTAAGAGCGTTTTTGTGTCACATCCGTAATGCACAATGTCACATCCATAACTTTACATTTTACTCCTATACAAACACATAAAAATAGAATATAGTAATTATTTAGGCTCTATAAAGAGCTATCTCTTGGTAATTTGTTGGATATAAGTGATTCAGGTATGTACATTTTAATTCACATAAATCTAAAGAAGTTTGTCATCTTGCTTTTTTATGTCACATCCATAACTTTACATTTTACTCATATACAAAAAATAAAAAAAATAGAATAATGTAATTATTTAGGTTCTATAAAGAGCCATCTCTTGGTAATTTGTTGGATATAAGTGATTCAGGTTTTAATTTTATTTCACATAAATCTAAAGAAGTTTGTCATCTTGTTTTTTATGTAACGTCCATAACATAGGTTTATTTCTCTTTTTAAAATAGAAATGTGAAATAAACAGTTGGTTTAGTTTACTTCTATCAATTATATCGTAAGAGCATGTTTGTGTCACATCCGTAATGCACAATGTCACATCCATAACTTTACATTTTACTCCTATACAAACATATAAAAATAGAATATAGTAATTATTTAGGTTCTATAGAGAGCTATCTCTTGGTAATTTGTTGGATATAAGTGATTCAGGTTTGTACATTTTAATTCACATAAATAAAAATAACAGCATCAATTGTTGTCACGTCCATAACACAGGTTGATTTCCTTTTTTAAAATAGAAATGTTTTGCATTGACTGATTTCTGATGTTTGAACACTATCTACAAGTGTTTTGTGACATAAGCAGTTGGTTCAGTTTACTGGTATCAGTTAAATCGAAAGAGTGTTTTTGTGTCACATCAGTAATGCAAAATGTCACATCCATACCTTTACATTTTGCTCATAAACGAACAAATTAAAATTAAAGTATGGTAAATATCTTAGGTTCTATAAAGAGATATCCCTTGGCTATTTGTTGGATTATTTTGATTCTGGTTTATACATTTTAATTCAAGAAGTTTGTCATCATCCTTTTTTATGTCACGTCTATAACACAGGTTTATTTCCCTTTTAAAAACAGAAAAGTTGTGCATAGACTGCTTTCTGATGTTTGAACTCTATCAACAAGTGTTTTGTGACATAAACATTTGGTTCAATTTACTGGCATCAATTATATAATAGTGCATTTTATGTCACATCCATAATACAAAATGGCACGTCAATAACTCTTTAATCGACCTGAGTCATTTATAAAGCATTTTCTCGTGTGTGTGGTATTGAAAGGACATGCATTCACATTTAAATTAAAAAATGCAAATATTAAGTTTGAATAGTCTAATGTATTCAAATAACATATATAAAGGCAACATCGTTGCCGGCAGTAGATATTAGATGAGCTTCTAGCTTGTTGTGAAAGCTTTTTACAAACTTATAGTAAGGTTACGTGTTCATTATAGAATCGGTATGATATGATATCTACACTACCTGGCACTAGTTTTGGGACACTTAAGAGAAATGACTTGAGTCATGATATGAATGTGTACGCCTAAATGTTGGAAATTAGTTTCATTGACAAAAATATAATTCAGCAAACATGCATATTTTTTTCATGTCTAATCTGGATGAGTATTGAAGCGCGAACAGCCAAGATTGCAGAATACTCCTTTAAACCTTCTTAAAATAGATCTCACGCTCTTTTTAGTTATAGCATTATTCCCACAATTCCATTTTCATTGTTTCATAATATTGGTGAGTTTATTATCATTCTAATCCACAAGTCAGTATCGAAAGTCTTTTTTCCCTGAAACATAAATCAAAGTATAGCTTTGCAAACAGGGACTCAGGGATGGAGGGTCAGATTCATAAATTGCCAGCAGCATTAAATGAAGACAAAACAACGTAACCATAAATAAAACATCATAATACTGTTTATCTATACGGTGGGAGAATAACAAACAAACTGGTTAACATCTTGCAAAGAGACTTTTCGTCCATGTTGGCAGAGCTATGGTCGTGTGTATAATGTTACACTTCTATTCCTGGTCAATGTGACCCAGGAGTGCTTCTAATCCTGTTTCTATGTCGCCATTCCTCATTCTCCAAACACTGTTTGCTCAGTCTGACTATCCACACAAGGCTTTTATTTGTTGAGAATGAACACTCAGAACCGCTCTGGAATAGTTAAGGTAAAGAGATAAGGTGTTTTCCCGTCTCCATGTTTATACTTAACCTACACTTAACGGTGTGTAGGGTCACTGCCGGGCTGAATCTAGAGCTGGCTGCAGAAGACTTCCCAAAATAGATACCAGTTTGACAAACCAATTAGGTGGAAGCAGTATTTCAGTTCACTTCATTAATTTAAAGCTTGGTTTATGTTGCATAATCAGCTTATCTTGTCATTTCAAACTGTTGGATTTTTCCGTCTACTTATACAAAAGAAGATATTTTGAAGAATGTTGGTGAAGGCCTTTGTGTAGCCTTTACACTTAAGGCATGGAACGTTTGGCACGGCATATTTAGAGGCGTGGAAATGTCTATGTCAAGACTGGGGTGCAAAAGTTCGTCAAAAGTTAGCAGGAACAAACATTTTTGAACCTTGTATTCTTTAGTAAATTATGATGAATAGTTATTGGAACCGAACTACATGACCGATGACACACTCAAGTGTTTCCAGAAAAGTATGGCTTGCACATCAAACGTTCATCTAACAGTTGGCATGACCTCTGAGGCTGAGAGTCGATACAAAGACTGAACAGTGGTGGCACCCATACATTGGATTTGTGTCTAGTAGAAATGAATGCATGGTGACGAAGTTGGCTCACCAACTTTCTTCCAAATATATTCTGCTGTGATCATCCCACGAATGAATGTTATGCAGGCTAGAAATAACAGGAGAGTGAGTAAATGATGACGGAATTTTCTGTGTGAACTTTCACTTTAAAATCATGGGCAGAAAATAATGACGTAATTTTACTTTCTGGCTAAACTATTCCTTCAGGCAGCATCACATGACTGTTAGCCGCAGGCCGTTTGGTATGTGTGGAATTGGGTAAAGGTTAGAATGAATGACTGTATCGCTTTAGTTTCTTGACCTTTCCAAGCGCAGTGAAACTCATGGCACATTTCTATTGGCTTCTCTTCGTCTTGACATCTTCAGTCTCACATCCCTGTGTTTTTAGTTGGAATCCTTCAGGGCCCGTGACTCACCATACTCGGTGTACTGCCAACTACTGAGATCTGATCAATATTGTAACCATTTATTTTAGTGGATTGGCACAAGTGCATGAGATCTGTGGGTCTATGCGTGGTTTGGATGATCATTTCTTTAAAAATTTCCTTAAAAACAGGCTTTTGAATTGCTTTGATAGAAGATTAGATGCAGAACTGAGTGTACAAATGGCTTTGCTGTGTCATTGGTTTAACTTTGGGAACAATTTTGAATTATTGCCATTATATCTGTGATGTACCACTGTGTTGTTTTCTTTAGAAAGGTCATCTGTCTTTTGGTTCATTTGTAAGCAGATTTAAAATACTACATTTAAATCATAAAACCAAAAAACTTTTTTTCCCCGTTTAATCTAAACCAGTCAAATAAGTCTGTTAAACAACCAAAATGTACGATTTCAATAGGATGTCAGTCCATGATACAACTATTACTCTCCCAAATGTTGAGATCACAATTATTTAACAAAATTACTCCACTGATATTGAAAACATCAGAATTAAAAAATTTATAAATTGCCAATTAAAGTTTCATTTAACAACGGATGATAATTAAAGAATACAATCTATTAACATGTTATTAATATATATATCTGGAAATAAATTATTTTTTTTCCATAAATTATTTTATGCAATTGTTTTGTGAGGTTTTGCAAATAAACATTACATATAATAATAAAAATAGATAAATTCTATAATTCTTTCCAAACAATTGTTTTACATTGATTATTATGTTTTCATAATTGTTGGTGGCTAAATATAAATTGAAAATCCATTACGATTAATTGCACATGTGATTCTATTGGGTCTTTGAATTAAAAAGGTTCTCTTAGGCCTCAAAAAATAAGTTTAGTTCATATTAAATTTCCTTAAACATGCTGTACAATTTCAGCTTTCTTAGATACGCCGTGTCCTTCAGTTTAGAATCCGAGTTGAAGCACTTTGGCACAGTTACACGTGCACTTTCATAAATAAGTTTGGCTTCTCAAAGTGTGGTTATGGTCATTTTAGTGAAATGGTTCATATGAGATCGGCGGGGGAATCAATCTTACTGATTAATGATGCCGTATATAAGGAACAGCTACTTTCCCGCCGCGCTCCCCAGACGTGCACCGCTCTGCACTATTTGTCATGTACCAACGAGGCCTGTCTTCTTGAAAATGGCCTCATGAATTTGATTATACAATGGCTCTTAGTCACGGTTCATTGTGAATGTCATCTATGACCAGGAGAGGTTATTTAGTAGCTTTGCAACCCATTCTTATACATTTGTTGGACTAATTTCAGAAGGTAATAAAAGACAGATTTTTTTTGTGTATCATTTTTCAAGCAGTGTGAAGTGTGAGTAATGTGAATCTTTGTTGAATCTTGGTTGGATCACATTCATAGCTACTGAAAGGGTGAAATATTATATCAGCATCTATTTAAAGGGTACCAAAAATAAATGTGAGCTGTATTTATAATGTCTGGCACGAAGTGGTTGTCTATAAAAAGATACGTGGGAAAACACCTTTCATATTTACCCAAGGATTTTACCTGTATCTTATTAGTTTCCTGTATTACATATTATAACTTCATTTACCACATTTTTTTCTACCAACTCTTTTACTTTAGTAAAAGAACAATTCTAGTGTATAGGTGTGAAACTTTACATTATGAATGGGACATAAAAACTCTCATAATATGAACTATATGTTTATATTTGACTAAAAATGATGTATGATTCTAAACATCAGAAAGACATCAATATATGGACAGGTTTGTTAATTAAAAAAGGAAGTAAATGTGCGTACGGAGATGACCAACAAAACTGTTTTGATGAACCTTGTAGGGAAGTTTTTGGGAATTAAAATTCAGAAAACCAGAAGCAATTGCATCAAACAAATAGTCAAGCGATAGCTTTTTATGGAACATAATGTAGTTACTATTCCTTTGGTTTTGGGTGTCTATTTATGACGAATATGTAGTGTTATGGATGTGATAATTCTGAAAATAGACCTTACTTGACAATGAAAAATTATGCACTAAAAATTAAACAAATGCTTTAAAAACTTAGAGGGACTTAACATGGGTATAAGAACCATCAAATGTTTATAGCTTTTCAATTAGTATAGTAAAAACATTTTTCCATGTAAGGAGGATATTTTCAAGAAATTGGCCAAAACAGAACTATCGTCATTTTGTTTGTATTTATTGGCTTGATGCAAGAAATTTACATTAAATCCTAGAGATGTTGTAGAAGATTCCTGTGCCGAAACATGAATGATCATTCATATATATATTCCCTCGTGTCTCGTAGTGTTGTCTGCAGTGCTATATCATCCACTTTCCATATATCTGCTTCTAAATACGTCCCAAAACATTGTGGGAAAATCCATCAATCTGAATGGTTCAATAGTGGCTAAACTGAGGAATTGTAATGTCTGTTTGTTGGTAATAAAGTGCTTGAATGTCTCATTCTGAAAGCAGGATTTTTACAAATAGATCACATTAGGTTGTTTGGCAACACATTCTCATGCAAGCGTTTTAATTTCACTCAGTCTGCAATTATTTAAAAAAAAGCATTTTTTTATTGTACTGTTGCATTTGATTTTTTTTTTTTGAATAAGTAAGACAAAGTATATTCGATATTTATTTTATGCAATGATGAAAATATTACTAAATAAATAAATATATATATATATATATATATATATATATATATATATATATATATATATTTGGGCTTCTGCATAAAAAATGTTCATTATTATGTGGCCAATCATTTTATATTTATATCGGTCAATTATTTAAATTTATGTAAAATCCTACGTGGTAATATAGCAACATTTTCTATATATTTATCCATATACATTATTTAAAAATTGTTGTCACTTATTTATCATGGTATTTATATGTTAATGAAGCATTGATGAACATGCATAGCATGCTATATTTAAAGAACTGTGGTTATACCTTGCTTTGGTGTCAGCTCTTATCTACAGGTTCATTCTGTGTATTGACTTAACAGCAGTATGCCATTGAACTGAAATGTGCTGCTGAGCTTTGCTTGGAACTGCACGCTTTGCTGGTTTTTCTCATGGATGATCTGGGAAGCTCCGCTGTAAGCATTCAGGGTCCTCCATGTAAAAATTTGTGTCTAACCAAGCACTGTTTTTCAGGGACAGTATCCCAGAATCTTCTGCTTTGCACAAGGATGCTTGTCATCACAACCGCATCTCATTGTAATTTCATGCTTGAAAATATATTTAGTGCAAGATTCTTAATAAGACGATGCAAGAAGGCAGTTTTGATTTGTTATTTGGAAAAGATCTGGCAGTTTTATTTCTAATAAACATTTTATCATGTATGCGAACAACTTCGTTTTGAACACAAGTGTCTACTCATGTTTGACACATTTGTTTTTTGGATTCATTTATTGCTTTGGTTTTCTCAGTCTGTTTTCATCTATGTGCCAGAAGAGCATGTTAGTACTCGAATGATCCTCTAGAAAAATTGCTTTATAATAACAAACACCAGTTAACAATCCCCCTTCAAACCTTCTATTCAGTATCAGAATTAAAGAATACATGCTTAAGTCTTGATATTTGAGAAGACCAGCGGAGTACACAGGTTAGTTTACTTGAGCGGTTCAGAGTTTTTGTCCGCTCTAATCGTACCTTGTCCCGTCTCAACCTGAAGGGTAATCAAATGTTCCACCTCCCGTCTGGAACAAAAGGGCATGTGGCACTCTGTATTCATCAAACATCTGCTTGAGCTGGAAAGGTTTTCGTGTGAATAAATATCGTGTGATGGACCAGATTAGGTTAGGTCTCTTTATGGAGTGGGAGTCCATTTATATATTTAATATAGAGGAAAGTTGAAGCGGATTGTCAACATGCCATCCTAAATAATGTCTTTGTTTTGTGTTGGTTTTAGAGGAACCTAAGAGTGCTCACAACTGCATTCAGGACTCATTTCTTTTGTCAGTCATGTTTTCAGAGGCTTCATTATATGAAAATTCATATAAAGGCCGCAATATTGTGTATCAGTAAAAATGAATTTGCATGTTTAGGTTTTACATTATCCAATTGATTGAGTTGAAAACTAAAATAATTTCAAGTTGTACATCCACTTTTCTGCACCCCACAAAAGACTGAAAAAACCCCAATGAAAAAAAACGAACAGGAGTGGCACCAATGCACTTATATTGTGGGCACAAAAGTGAATAAATGCCAGTTCCAATTTTTTTTAAATATCCTTATTAATGGCCTGCTAAAAAAAAGGATGCGATACAGAACACAGAAAAAGATACTTTGAAAAACATTGCTAATTGTTCCTAACATTGTTCCTGCCAGTTCTTAACATAAACACCATCTGCCAAAAAAGAAAGTCATACAGAAAGAAATACTTTGAAAAAAAATATGATAATTGAAAAACAGTGGCACTCATTCACCTCTATTGTGGACATAAAACCATTGCAAGTAAATAGGTGCCAGTTTCCAACATTTTTCAAAATAACTTCATTTGTGTTTTGTGGAAAAAGGTCTAACAGGTCTGAAATGACAAAAGGGGGACAAAAGGGTAATTTTAGGTCAACTTTTACCCTTAAAAATGTCAGTAAAATCTTTTTTTGTAGACAGATGTAAAACATCGCAATAACAACCACGGAAAACATCATTTTTTTTAAATCATTTTTGAAGACGCATTTCTTTCTTTTATTATAAATATAATACACATGAAAAGGTTGATTCTGACTTCACATTACGTTTAATGGCTACACAAAGGTCTGGTCTGTCTTTTTCCCCTCACTCAGCAAGCCCCGAGTCTCAAGCGACAGCACAGTATGAAATGTTCCTGCTTGTTCATGTAAAACGGGGGCAAACATTCCTTTCCCCTTACTGTACCTCTCGCACTGCAGGTTTAAAATCCTGCAAAAGAATCCCGAGAATGATCGTGTGAACTACCAGAACTGCTCTTCAAATGTTGAATCATTATCCATTTCATCTGCTGTTTTATCACTGTAGTAACAATGGTGATGTCTTGGTTTGCATGCAGGTTGTATGCTGTGTTTCGGCCAGTCGGCCTTCTTCCGCTTCAATCATCCCGAGGAGGCTTTCCGAATGAAAAGCATGATGCCTGAAGGAGGACTGACAGGCGGTGTTAAAAACCAGGCCCTCGCAGGTAATGCAATATCCCACTGGAGAACGCACCGCCAACGTGGCATGAATTATCTAAGGCTTATATCAGCACACAGAAGTCGCCAACAGACTGTAGTGTAGAACATCATTTGTTTTGAGATTTAAGAGCCTGGGCTTTCATTTCGACACCTCTGACTTGTACCTAAGCATTTTGTTTGTGGATGATGTATTGCATTTTAAGGAATATATATTTGAAACTGCTTCCCTTCATTTTGAAATGCAGTATCGTGTTGATGAGCAATGAAAAGCATTACATAAATTAGAAGGGATTGCTGTGCTTTCTTGGAAGAGACGTCATTCAGATCTGTTGCCACATGACTGAATGGTGTGGTTGGTTTCAGAGACGATGGTGCTTTACAGGTGCGGCTGGGCACGACTGCCCTTCCATTTCTAAGCGGTAGCAACACAAGCCGGCCTTGATCCTGAGCTGCACCATGCAAGTTTTATGAGGAGCTCATTCCTGCGGGTCTCTTGACTGAGGGCTTTACATCTTCCAATCCCAATTCATCCAATGTTTAAACAGTCCATTTACAACACGCATTGGTTTTTCTGACTTCTCCTGTTGTGTTGAAGAAACGGACTGATGAACACAGACGTTTCAATCCATTCCTTTATCTTATTTATAATTAAGGGGGAAGTTTTAAATCCATTATCTTTTACTCACCCTCTTGTCATTTCTGTGTAAAGCAGTACTCAAAAAAGATATTTGGAAAAGTGTTAAAAAAACACCCGTTTGCTTACATTGGTTTTGCGTCTGCATGCAGTCGAAGCACGCAACTTTCTTCAAAATATCTAAACTTGTGTTCTGCGGAAGACAGAAAGTCATTCTGGTTTGTAGTGATAAGACATTTACAATTATTCATTTGGCAGACGCTTTTATCCAAGTGACTTCCAGTATTATGCAGTAGTCAATCATCATAAGAGGGCGAGTAAATGATGACATCATTTTTACATTTACATTTAGTCATTTAGCCGACGCTTTAATCCATAGCGACTTACAAATGAAATAAAAGAAGCATTTAGAATAAGAGGTAACAAAGCATTTTTGGGTGAATCTTCAATATGTTTTTAGAAAAAGTTTGACTAGACTTCTATATTACTTGAATTATTTACACAAATGATATATGTATGGTTGTGTCTTTTTAAAAAGCAGCTTTTCGTTTACACTGGTTTTGTCTCCATATAGTAGAAGCACTCAACTTTCTTCAAAATATCTACATTTATGTTCTGCAGAGGATAGAAAGTATCTTCAGACTTCTATAGTTGAATTTATTACACAAATGATATATGAAAGATTGTGTCTTTGTAAATAGCGCCTGTTTGCCTACATTGGTTTTGTCTCTATAGAGTAGAAGCACGTAACTTTCTTCAAAATATCTACATTTGTGTTCTGCAGAAGATAGAAAGTATCTTCAGACTTCTATAGTTGAATGTATAACACAAATTATATATGAAAGATTGTGCTTTGTAAATAGCGCCTGTTCGCCTACATTATTTTTGTCTCCATACAGTAGAAGCATGGAACTTTCTTCAAAATATCTACATTTGTGTTCTGCAGAAGATAGAAAGTATCTTCAGATTTACATAGTTTAAATTATAACACAAATGATATATGAAAGGTTGTGTCTTTGTAAATAGCGCCTGTTCGCCTACATTGGTTTTGTCTCCATACAGTAGAAGCACGTAACTTTCTTCAAAATATCTACATTTGTGTTCTGCAGAAGACAGAAAGTATCTTCAGTCTTCTATAGTTGAATGTATAACACAGATGACATATGCCAACATTTGGCTGTACTTTTATGCTCGCCGTGTGCTTTTGGCCTCTATTATTTCTATACAGACACAGAACTTATAGAGGATAAGCTGTGTTCTCTTTTCCAGTCCAGACAGCTTTGTTGGCCAC